>JAJLYQ010000010.1:600000-1062522 GCA_022984935.1 Hypoxylon sp. NC1633
GGTATGAGGGTGTATGGTGTGGTGAAATAACGTTAACGTTGGAATTGAAGGTCGGATAGTAAGCCGATGGAGAGATGTTTGTTCGCCAATAGAGGGATGTTTGTTCACGCTCACGCACATGTATGTTGTATGTACATATGTATCGATGCTGCCATGGAAGCTTGGTCCCACTTAACTGGCATCACCGCGCTACCTACGAAGTACCGACGTACTAACCGTCCATTAAATGCCTGAGGTACGGATTACATTTACATACATGCAGCGGTAGATCTCCGGATAATGGCGGCTCACTTCCGTGGTTCCAATGCCTCAATGTTCACGCTCAATTCACTCTCCCGAAGCCAATCCAAATCAGATCTGTCCCTTTCTTCCAACCATTGACGAGTTTAGACGTCACATCGCACCGATTCTTCCTTTTAACGAGAGACTACCGTAAATTCTTTAAGCCAAGTCTCAATTTGTATTCTCGACAGCGCCGCTAACCATCCCTAGATCCGAGCAATCATGGCTGATCCAGCCCGCTACAAGTTCCCGTTCCCCCACTACAAAGCCCCTGGCATCTACAGGTTCACCGGCACCGCCCTCGGTGCGAGCATGTGGTTCTTCGTAAGACCATCTTTGTTACGCGCAGTTCTAAAATGCTTGCTGACAACTCCAATAGTTGATGTATCGCGCGAAGAAAGACGGTGATTAAGCCCCAATCCGAACAGCGAAGACCTAATACTAATGCGAAACGTAGGCCCCGTCCTGTTAGGCTGGAAGCACCCGTGGGACCATTAGATGACCGACTCGACAAAGAGAAAATAATATCGAAACGTTTTCGGCAAGAAAGGACAGCGACCGAGTGATACCACGGCTCGAAGGCACTTTGAGATGTGTCAATAGATGGTCCCCAGCCATTGGGAGGTCCGAGTTGATAGGAGAGCAGAATTGGCCAAGCAGTCTATACAGTGTACATAAAATCACTTGCACACCATGGCATTGCTATACTACAACTACTTCGACTTCTCGAACAGATAATGCGCAATTCCCCAGGTGTCCCCGCCCTCGTAGGCGAACAGTTCCGAGCACGCCATATAGAAGATCTGCCACCTGTTATACCACATGAAAGCCTTATCCTCGCCGTACGTCTCTACTAGATACGGCCATATCTGCTTCTTGTTTGCTATCATGTTGGAAAGCCAATGCTTAGGTCAGTTAGTATGCGCCCAAGAAAAGACTCATTGGCGACGACCCAGGTGAACATGCAACGATTAGGGGTATCTACTCACCTCGCACGTCTTTGAGTAGTGGTTGCCATTTACCCACCACTGATGTTCGATGTGGAGGTCCTTCTGAAAGTACAACAACAAGTCTGCCGAAGGCACTTATAAGGGATCCGGCGTCAGTAAACCCGCCCCCAGAGAGTTTAGGTCTTGGGTACATACTAGTACCGCCAGTGAAGAAATGCGTAGTCATCCATCCCTCCTCGAAATCGTAAGGCGTAGTCTTGTGAGCGAAGATATGGACAAAAAGCTTGCCTCCAGGCTTCAGAGCCCTCGCGACTTTCGCCATGAGCTGCTCGTAATTCTTCATGTGCTCGAAAAGCTTTTCAAGAAGTCAACAAACGATTCCATCCCATGTCCGATTAGTAGACCCATGATTATACATACCTCTATCGAAACCACCCGATCAAAGGTCTGCTTCTTGAACTCGTAATCCACCACGTTCCCCGTGATGACCGTCAGATTCGTCAGCCCCTTCTCCTTAGCCTTAGCGTCGATGTACTCCTTTTGCGTCCGCGAGTTTGAGAACGCCGTGATCTTGGACTTGGGGAGCACCTCGGCGAAGTACAAGGCGCCGGAGCCCCAGCCGCACCTACAATCCCTCTCTCGTTAACAAGCAGACACGATTACAATTAACCACAATGATCTTCGTGATAGGCCATTTCCTTTTTCAAATTCCTTATTTCTTTTCTTTCTTACTGTGTCTGACTGAGGGTTTGAGAAAGACAGAGGACAAAACTTGGTCGTCACTCACCCCAGATCCAAAATACTCATCCCATCCACAAGCCCAGCCCTCTCGACATACAGGGCCAGCATGGCGACCTCGGCCTGGGCCAGGGTCTCGGCAGCCTTGGGGTAGAGGCAGCCGGAGTACTTCATGCGGGGGCCGAGCATGCCGACGAGCACGCCGGTGGCGACCTCGTAGTGCTGGGCGTTGGCGGCGGCGGTCTCGACCGCGATGGGCCGCGTGCGCAGCAGCTCGATGTACTTCATCTTGCGCTCCAGCGCGGCCGAGAGCGTCGCCGTCTTGATCTCGTCCTGCCGCTGCGCTAGCTGGCGCCGGATCCCTACCCGGATCACTGCGTGCGGGAGGTACCCGCGGTCCAGGAGCCAGTCTGCGAGGGTTGTGAGTGGGTGTTTGACATTGGTATGTAAGGAAGGGGTTTGTGGGTTGGGTACTTCGGAGGTAGTTATGTAGGAAGATTATAGACTGGATAGGTGATACTTACCGATGTTCATGGTGAGATAGATTTGCAGTGACTTATATAGCTTACGATTATCTAGCTTCGTATGTATATAAATGTATGTAGGTATGTAGGTACAGTATGTATGTCAAATTCTCAAAGATGTACGAAGTAGGTACGGACGAATAGTTGACGTCGACCAATTCCAAGTTTCACATTCCAGGGCACTTCGGAGGGAGAGGTCCACGTCTCACCGCACCGTATCAATGCACATGCATGAGAACGACATCCGAGCCCTCCTGCATACTCCTCCCGCGTGAAACACAATTGCAGAGGGAGCTCCGAGGTGGGGTCTTCTACTTATCAGAAGAGTCTAATTTAACTCATAACTTATAAGTGCCACCACTTGTTCATAAAAAGCATCACACCGCTAATCACTGAAGTGTCTCTGAATTCATAGTTTGATAAAATAAACATGTCAAATAAATGTATAGTGTCTTGTCATCATGGCTCCAACATGTATTAAGCTCGTAAAGAGTCTGCTCCAAAATAAGTAGGTTCGGGTAGCCTCATAGCCTATGACGTTGTACAAGTTAGTCTCTTCCTCGGCTTTTAGATACAACTGCATTGTGCCACTCCCTCGGCGATTCAACCTATGGGTTAAAGAGGCGTCGTGCTGATAACTGCACATCTTAAAGGACGCACGACGTTGCCTCAGACGAGAATCAATACTGTAGATACGAGTATATTCACGCAACACGGTGATTATATCTCGTCCAGCTTTACCCAGGTATCCTACATCACCGCCAGAACCTCCATCCATCCTCACCTCACCTCATCTCGCTTCACTTCACTCCACTTCACTTCACGTTCTCCGTTTACCCTTAGGATCCCTTCTCCTCTCCCAGATCTGCAGATACGACTCCCCGAGATACAGCAGTTCCTTCTGGGTCTGCTCGACGAACAGGTCCTGGCACACCACCCACTCGTCTCTGCCCTTATCCTTGAGCTGCACCTTCCACGTCTTCCGCTCCTCCCCGGAGTCGGCCACGTCCTCCTTCGCCCGCACCGCCTCGTGCGTGACGTTGGCCACCAGATCGTACCAGATCGGCTCCCCCGGCGGATGGTCCGCGGGGCTCGGCTCCACGAAGGGCGCCACGTCGAGGCCCACGCGCGCGTCGAAGGTGACGATCGTGGGGTTGCGCTCCGACACGAACTTGTTCGTCGAGAAGCGCTTGATGTGAAACGTGAGGTATGGTGGTAGGGGGTGCATTAGCCGGTATCGTTTTCTCTGCGCGAGGTGTTCTTGCGCTTTCATGCCGTCGTACTTGGATAGGATGGTCGACAGGGGTACTTGGGGGATGATGTTGCGCTCCAGCTCGTCTTGGAATAGGGGCGCGGGAGGAAGGTCGAGCGTCAAGAGCAGAAAGCGATTTATGTCCGTCTTGACTTCCGCCGCCTCCTCGAATCGTAGGCGGTCGTTGGCATCCGCCTTGGCTGTGATGGTCTGCGACTCGACCTTCAGCTTGCCCTGGAATATCCTCTGTATCATGCTGCTTCCCGGCTTTGTTTTACTTCCACCCAGGCCAAGGTGTAGGTTGTTCAGGAACCACGATAGAAATTCGACTGGATCAGACTGCACCGTTAAGGTAAATCTCTTATTCGATCGCAATGAGATCTCTTGTAGCAGCTCGTGGGGTGATACGTGGTTCTTGAAAGCTCGAGGGTTCCATATCTTCCTAAACAGGATGCCGCATCGCTTGACTAACTCAGCACGCGACGAGAGGTCCTCCAGCAGGAAGAAGTTTCGAAGTGGCGAAACATGAGATAAAGATTGGACGACGACGTTGAGATAGTCATTCTCCTTGATGTTGTTCATTCCCACGAACCCAGGCGTGTATTCCTTCCCATCTAGAGTCCACGCAGTCCGGGGCTTGCGATCCAGCTCCATCACCTCCTGCTTAGTGTATCTTGGATCGGATACGTATTTGATATCGTCCAGAGACTTGCTCTTCACTTCGTAGCCTTCTGGCAGCACGTACACTTTTTGCGTCTCCATGTTGATGAATACGTGGTGTCCGACGTCGAGCGAGTGGAAATATGCATGCGACTTGGGCCCTCGGCCTTGGAAGTATTTGCCGCAAACCAGACATGCATAGACGTTTATGTTGGAGAGGCTGATAGAACACAGCTTTTCGAAATCGAAGTCGAGCACGTTGCGATCTATCGTATCTAGGTAGAGGTCATCGTAGCCTTCGGTCGGAGCCGACTGCCGTATCGCTGCCTTTAGAGGCTCGTCTTCGGATTCATCGTCGTCGGCGGGCGCATCGTTGAAGCGTCCATCGGATATGGAAGCGCTACTGCCATTCCGCTCTGGACCATTGTCACGTCGCGACTTTTTGGATGCCGGGGAGTTGACGCCGAGAAGCTCCTCCAGAGCCTCAGAAGCATATCTCTTCGACATAACGGTATGGTTGGTAGGTTGTTCAGAGACTTGTAGTATTGTTCATGTAGGATTGTCGGAGTTTATCGAAGTCTGAAAGCAACGCTTAATCATGTGCACGGCTTTAATAAAGAAAGGTTGTATGCAAATCGCGATTGAAGCTATCCAAGCTCCAGAAATTTCAATACGTATGGTTCGGTACGTACCTCTTGCAACAACCCAAAGTCATAGGCACATGGATGTACCTAAGTACCTCTCGCTTCATTCTATCTGAACCAACCCAGGCTCAGTTGTTCAAGTGGACTTTGCATTACAATACTAATTATCTACTCACAACTCTTTCCTAGGTGTCAACTAATGAAACTACTGTATATAGAGTGTCGTGGTGGTAGATTTGTAAGTCACAAATAATACAGGATGATGCTATCTTGTATTCTACCACATGCAATCCGTATAAATAATACTATATCTGACTGGATCAAGGGCATTCACTATCTACAGCGTTGAAAGGACTTGTAGCAGTTCCTACAATGCGAGCCTTCGAGTCTGGTTTGGGCCGTGAATATATATGTATATGCAGCCCTGATATCTTTCGTGACAGATCTGTCAACCATCGCTCTCCATCTAGGGGTATCATAACACTCTATCTAATCCGTACTTTGTATCATTTCAACACCTGCTTCAACTTGGAACTTCTTCCTCTCGTCGGTGTGCTTTCCCCAAACGGCGTTCGGGGCGTCCTCCCACCACTTCCTCCAATCTTGCTCCAAAGCCGCTGAGCTGCCGGCGTCAGACCACCCGCCACACGGGGACTGCTTGGGAATTTCGGAACCGGTGTCTTCTCGACCCTCCCTAATAAGCCCACTTGGGAAGACGTCCTCTTGGACTGGGAGATCCGGTCGACCATGCGATGGTGGAGGGCCTCTCTCTTGCTCTGTTCCTTGATAATAAATGGGTTTGGGGTCGAGTCTCCTGGTCCAAGATCGATTTCAGGTGCTGTCGGCGACTCATATTCGGGTTCCTCGTCATCCACAAATGCGTATCCGTTGACCCTCGGTGTTTCGCTTCCTGCAGTAGTAGAGTTCAGGTCGCTTGTTCCTCGCTTCCCTGCAATAGCATCTCGGACGGCGGAAAGTGAGGGCGACGGTGGTACAGATTCCTCGTCACTGATTTTTGGTCCCGGCAGCCTAGTGTTGTCGTAGTTGACACCTCTGGGTGCAGCTCGGGATTCGGCTTCCGCCTTTTGTACTCTAGTCTCCATCGAATCCTCCACGCCATCGGGAACGAACATCAATGAGTTATTCGGTAGAGACTTCCACGTGTCCGGTTGAGCAGGCTTCTCCTCCTTATCCTTGATGGCCAAGCGGTCCCTCTCGAATCCGTCGTCCGTCAGACTCCGCTTCTCCATAAGCTGTGCCTCGATCTCTTTTTGCTTCAGTTGCATCTTGGAAGGCAGCTTATTCCCCGTCCAAAGCCATGCATACTTCTCAGCCTTCTTCAAATTCTGCTTGTCCAAGAGTTTGTAGAAGCTTTCGTTATCCTCGCTCGTGTACTTGGATTGGAAGGCGCCCAGGCTCATATTCGTGTCGATATCATCTTTCTCCTTCAGGACTGACGCAGTCGACTCCGAAGATACAGATATGGGCGTATCTCCGACGAAACTCCTGGGGGTTTGCGCGCCTGGTCCTAGTGATGTTCCCCTCCTCGTTTTCCGACGGCCTGGGGTCATGACTTGTTGGAGGCGCCGGCTTGCGCTCGAGATCCATGCTGCATCCTTGGACTCTACGGCGTCCAGGTACTCTTGTTGGGTTTCGCTCTCTAAGAGGCCGGGGAAGAAATCTCGGGCGATGATTTGGGACAGCGCATCAGTGTAGCTGTCTTCGTCGATGACTTTCTTTGGTCTCTTGATCCGTTTTGGCGGCGGTGGTGGGGGCATCAACTCCAGATCTTTCCTCTTGTGGATGAGAGCTGTAGAGCCATTTGCGCTATGATCCATGGTGTTTTCTGTCGCTCTATTAAGAAGTGCTTGGTCGCGATAAAATTGTGTGTAGGAAAACAGAAGATGGTGAAAACGGTCAATCAGTCAGTCAGTCAGAGTGGCACCACGGCTAGACTTAAGGTTGTTTGTTATCGATAACGAAGGACATAGCCCCCACCATCACACCTGGCTGCCTTTGTCAGGAGGCTGACTTCAAATGGAAACTTCACCATGTATTGAATGAATTTGAACTGTATCTAGGACTTCAGATAGCTGAAATCTTAGGATTCGAGTGCATTATAGATATATACTTCAAGACCATTTCTCGCGTGTCTCATGTGGGACTGCCACCGCTCTATCTCATCACTCCAGACTTATGAATCTCTACAATACGCGTAACCGTCCATCCTCGTTTTCAACCCAGCGATACTACCCTTAGATTGCACCCATCAAAGTTTTCACGCATAAAGACAGAACCCGGAGAGCATGACGATATCTATTAAGAAAATTAGTAGCCGCCGGTAGCAAGTGACAAGAGTTGAAGTGGCAGCCTTATAAGCCTAATACCACGATGTCTTCGCCGAAGATGGGATCATTAAAGTTATGAAAGGCCATATTGAGCATATCCCAGGCCAGTACGTATATGGAAGACGAGACTACTTGCGCTACAGTAGTAACTATATCAACACATGTAGTCGAAGGATCATGAACGTGGTCAGCCCTATAGCTTAGCCTCCACCGCGCATTAACGGCGGTACGCCTACCTACGCCGTACACTAACAACGGCGCCTACGGAAAGCTATCTTTGACTACGAATGAACATCATTGGACTTGGCAGCAATAACATAGGCAAAGTGTAGCAATCAGGTCACTCATTAAAATCTCACTTGCGAAGACTGTATTGTATGCAAGACAATGCGTTTGGCTTGATTCTGCCCGAGGTATCTTGGTAAGTTCCAAAAAGAAAATAATGTATGTACAGAAGAATGTATGCGCCGCTAGTGATACAGGAAGTGAAAAGATCTAATGCCTGGCCACGATGACGAGGAAATATGCAATGCCGTTCCCCCCGTCATGATCATATCCCCCAAATTGCCATGCTAATCAACCCCGTAATCATCGTGAAAGATTGGCTCTTCCCCTTGGAGAAGATGGTGAAGATAGGAGTTTGGATTTATGCGCGGAAGGCACGGCCTGAGCGCTTGATCTTCTTGCCAGTGGCGGCAATGTTGAGTTGAGTGCCCTGTCCCGCGGTGCAGCTGGTACCAGCGGCGAGGGGCATCGAGACGGACCATGTGCCAGAGGCGCACTGCGATTATAGGAGGAGTCAGCGAGTGTTCATGTATACCTCGAGGTGACGAATGGGGTCGATAGATTAGGCATGTCTCGGAAGTCAGAACACCTAAAACAGATACTGACTCCCGAGACCTACCAGAATAGGGAAGCTGTATCTAAGGATTTTACATACCTGTTGGTAGCTGGAGCCCATGCAGTTGAAAGTACCCTCGGGGCTGCAGGCACCCGTCATAGCACCGGAGCTCGATCCCGAGCCCGTTGCGGGCGTAGCGGGCGTAGCGGGGGCAGCGGGGGCAGTGGGAGCAGTGGGAGCAGACACTGGTATCTGGACTGAGGTAGCTAAGGTGGTCGTAGGCGCGGCGGCAGTGGGTACCGGGTCGGAACCGCCGACGGGCTGGGTGACGAAAACGCCTCCTGCAACAGCAGTCGAAGTAGGAGCAGCCGCCGCTGTAGTACCTGCCGAGGATCCAGAACCAGATCCGGAACCGGAACCAGATTCATAAGCTGGTCCGGAACCCGAGGATCCAGAACCCGAAGATCCAGAACCCGAGGATCCAGAACTGTCACCTTGAGTGCAACCGTCCGTTCCACAAGTGGCAACCTGGGAACCGGAAGTGTTGTCCTCGACCGAAGAACCGGGGTCCTTGAACTTGTAGTCGAATCCCTCGAGGGTTGACGGCTTCCCTGCCACGTTCAGAACAACCATGTCGGGGAGCTTGTCGAAGTTGGACTTGTCACCGCCGGTGCCCGTCAGTTCCAGGGCACCGCAGTTCATGTACATCTCGCGGTTGCCTACTTTGTTGAACCAGGTCCAACCAATGGTAGCCTTACCGGCGGGGATGTCGCTGGGGATGGAGTAAGGGTAGGTGAATGGGTCGTCGGCATCGGCGCTGTCGCCCATGTTTCCGCTGGTGTCCTTAGCAGGGCATCCTCCTTCAATGGAGTGGATGACTTTCCAGACGCTGTCCTTGGTAGGGGACTCGTCGTAAGTGATGGCGACCTGGCACGAGCCGCCTCCGTGAACAGCCTGTCCGACGAACGAGAGAGTCTGCTGGGAACCCAGCTGGTACGAGTTGGTTTGGCCACCGGTAGCCGAATAGCCGCCTCCGAACTTGCAAGGGAAATCGCTGCCACTGGCGTCGAGAGGGCTGTTGTTGAGTCCTGAGGGGTTGAAGGGGGCGGGGGTCTTCATCTTCATGTGAGCGTTGACCGCGGCGATGAGCCAGGCGGCAACGACAGTCTTTGCGTGAGGCATCGTGAATAGTGTGATGGATGAGATTTTAGTGGTTCCTGCCGAGAAAATCTTTTGATGTAGAGGAAATGAAAGATCGATTTAAATCTAGATTTAAATGCCTAGATGATTGACCTGAAAAGTACCGAGTCAGTCCCAAGTCACTTATATCGAGCTGCCTTGCCGCCTTTGCTCGAGAACACACAAAGAGTTGTGAAACAGAGGAATCTCGAATAGGTTCCTTATTATATGACAGAGAACACTCGAGTGAGACCCAATTACGTAGTTTGAACAAGATCATTGTGCGGTCCCTTCGACAAAGGGAGATGCGAAAGAGACAATGCGATGCTTACCTGACTAGGGGCTTTGTTCTGAAAGGACGAACAGAGCGTGGATCAGTGACGAGAGAGCGCGAGATCGATCGAGATGTTTCTTCGTGAGTTCTACTCAAAATGAAGGTTTGTTTGCTCCAGGCAGTTGGGATCGAAGAAACAATGTAAAAAACGAGGCCTAGCCTACTGATGTTTAAAAAAAGGAGTGGTGGTAAAGATGTCGTGGAGACTGTTGCCGCTGGCGTGAGATGTGAGGAACGAAAAGATCGACTTTCGGTGACTTGAGGGGAGAGTCTTATAGTCTCGAAGGATGGCAGAAAAGAATGAAAGGCGGCAACTAACGATGCACGGTGATGGCAGAAAAGAACGAATGCGACCAACTTAGTGTGGTGTGTACGATGCAGGAACAGAAAGAATGGTGAGAATGATTGGATGTAGAAGGAATGGAGTAGAACACGGCACTCAGCCCAATCACGAACTTATTACTTACTATGCAGGACCGGATCTACTAGGAGGGCAGAGTCGAGAGCAGATCGCTGACCCCACACTTTTTCGCCATCGATGTGACGATGGAACGTAGCCAGTAGAGCTCAGCCAACATGATGGCTCTCGTGGGTTTCGAAGCATGGTGTTGACGATGGCTAACAGGGGTGGGTTCAGGGGTGGAGGGCTGGCAAGGCCGGAGACAGGGGGGTAATGCAAACGGGGAGAACGTTCGGATGCAACGATAGGTTGAACGAATTGTCAACCTCTTTTTGGGCTTGTTTCGTCTTGGCTTAACATACGACCAAACACCTGTCTAACTGGATAGAATAGTTCAAGCAATTGGCCACATGAGAAGTTAGGTAGCTTATACGATACTTGGCGGTCTTTCACTTTGTGATACTCTCTATTAGCTTCTCTGACTTGTTAGGCTGCCGTCGCCCGGCCTCTATGTAGTCAGTGGAGGTGGTTGACTCTCACTAACACTGCAAACGACTCAGATCGGCCTGGGGTTACACTACAGTACTCTCACCCTCCGTATTGGTTAACTGTAACTTTGTGAAGGAATATGTACATGCGCTCGCAAGTTGACGAGGTGTTCCACGGAAATTAACGACCTGGTAACAGAAAACAAAGGTTGTAAGGAATTAAAAAGGTGTGAGGAAGAGGCATTCGTTACGGCATACGAAGTACACACGTACAGAACTTGGCTAAGGCAACAATGAAGTTTCAGAATCCGTAGGTCAGGTACCTCTGGCCGTGGACGGTGGAGGGTTTTTAGGCCCCGCTAGCTTATACTCGATTCACCCAATCAGAAGCCAAGTTGACTAAACCTTCTTGCCTGATCTGGACGGCATTGGCGGCTTTAGCGCGGAACTTTACCTTGCATCTGGGACTCACTCACCTTTGCTCTTTCCACGAGGTGTCAGTATCGGTTGAATACAGTTGACATAACAAACCGAGACGATTGAAGAAAAATGAGTATCTACGAATTACATACATACAGTAGGTATGTACGTTCGTAACTACGCGAAGAAGAATAAAGAGATCGTCAAGAGAATTATGCCGAAGGCAAGGGGAGAAGCGGAGGACTTACCGCTTACGTATCCTCCGCTGATCGTGGGCAAGGGGAATAGGGGGTATTTTTTTCTCGCATGTCAAGAATGTCGAAAGCGTCAATGGCTTTTTCAGCCTCTAGAATTTCAGCCGACCTAGTTCTGCGCGTGCCGAGCGATCGACTTTCAGCCACTTAGAGCCCAGGGACAGGGGTTTGGTAGATCGCCTAAAAAGGCTTCGACCGCTGACAGCCAGCAAGACAGGGGCATTTCTGCGGGCGTTTCTGCAGAACTTGCGCTGAGCCTGGGCATGTGCATTTTAGCGAGAGGTTACCTCCCCCGCCCCCGCTAAGGCAGCCCACTGAGCCCAGATGCCCTTGACCATCCTTGATAGCTGAAACTCTACTAGTTTCAGGGGCTTATTCAGTCGGAGCTTTATGATGCGCGAATACCAATAAGTCAATGACCATCATCTCTCCATCTTGAAATCGAATTCGAATCGAGTAACCCTAGGACTTTTCATCCCAAGCATACCAGAATAAGGTTGACTGTCAGTTGACTGTCAGTTGACTGTCAGTTGACTGTCAGAACTGTAGTACAGACCGTGTGTGACCTACCAGAATCGTGGGTACGAACAGGAAGGGCCAGGCTGCCGGATCTTATGGTGTCACTGTTTCTGATTCAATTGCCTTCTACCGCGGGCTCACTGCTCAGAGCCAGCCTTACATACAGAGTAGAAACTGATTCAATGCTGGCCACTACACCAAATGCGAGCACCGACGTTTCTCACTTTCTGTGTTACATGCTTCATCTTTCTACTTTCTAGGCCAGCAGCATCTGTGAATGGAGCGGCTGCCAAACAACCGAGAGGAGACTGCGGGATCTGGATACACCGCCTCTGAACTAAAAACTTTTGAGTTGCAGCCATGACCAGCATTCGATATAGGCAAAATCACTAGGTGCACTCGAATCGGTGCTGTTGGTTCCTTCCAACATGTCTGGCCGCGGCCGGTGAAGGATTCATGCATCGTGAAATCGCATGGAGGCTTGCGTGAGTTATATTATAACCTTCGTGATCCGTGCTTCTTTTCCAATCCCGACTCGTGTAAAAAACGGCCCATATACGTAGCATGCAAGCAAAGAGTACGTACATACAGTCATGCAACCACTTCCAAGAAGAGACTCACCTTCAAGACTGTTCCTTGAATATTACACAGAGGCTACACAATAGCTACCAAAGGAGTCGTAGGATGATGGAATGGCTACATGTTGTTAGTCGCTTATATGTTGAAGGGGAAAGGTCAGGCGTCACTAGATGCCTAATTCGTCTGGTTCTGAGACCGATGAAAATACCTGAGGAGAGACAAACATCCCGCTTATAGACCTCGTAATCCGCGACTTACATACTTGGCATCAATAAGGTAGGGCTTCCTACCTCGAGGCTCCCAGATAACTGTAAGGAATTGCTACAGCTAGACGAGCCTGGAAGGAAGGCATTGTCGTTGAGCGCTCGGTGTTAGCGATCTTTAAAGTGGCTGATCGCATTTATTAGGCATCATGCACATTTGATGCCGGTGGGTTTGTGTACTTGAGGTTCGTGATAATAGGTACAGATCAAACTTCGTTAAACACTGAAATGTGTCTTATGTGCCGTTTATGGCTTTTGCTGGCTACGTTGGAGGATTCGATCTTGATGGGAAGAATCAGTTTCATGTTGATGATGGCTAACTGCGGCTCTGCTGATGATGGAATGATGGAGGGTCGAGGTTGGCATCGAGGCGGATTTTTGAGCCTCCTTCGTAGTTCCAGGTTTATTAAACTGCCGATTGGACATTTTGACACTTTGGCACCCATCTATGAGGCTTTGACAGCTGGGTTCCGCCCAGGTTTCAGCAACTGTCAATTTTACCCGATCTACGTACTGCATCGTACGCGTAGGATTCTTTTCTTTAACTGACGCACCCCAGTTTGTGGCTTCATGCACCGATCCACGAGATGGACACGATGAAACCTCCTTACCTTCCAGATGGGTTCGGAGCACAAGGTGCATCGTTTTTGATGTTCTTCCTGCAAGTAAGTGAACCGAAGACTCCAAACTCCTCAGGATGAATACCTACCTACCTATTTACAAGGTCACACTACCAACACCCAAGATACCCAGGCGATTTACTAATTCCTTGGAGTCCTTCATTAGAGTCAAGGTCTAAATAAAGCTCCAACGGAGATTACTAGGCTGTCGACACTTGAGTCCTACCTAGTCAGATCACAAGAAAAGAACGCATTATATTCGCAACTGTAGCTTCACTTTTTCTGGCTACCGAAACTAAGCTGTAGAGCACGGTGATTACCTACCTAAATAATCTCTCGTTGCCTATCACTACGCCAGTAACCACAGTAACACAGTAAGGGCTCAAGTTCCCACAGCAACGTTGCATCTCGACCAGCTAAGTTCTCACACTCTCAGGATATCCTCAGGTGGCCCATCCGTAGAGTTTGAAGCGGGTTAAGCTTGGCCTGACTAAAACTCGCTGTCTCATCCTATTCAATATTAGACGAAGAAGATTAAGGGGCAAGCCACATAAGCATAAAGGTTAAAGGTGATGGACTCACAGACAGCTGCAACTTTCTCGTCGCTTTCGACACTTTCAGGAGTAAAGTGATCGGTGTCTTCGAACCCATAATCTTCCCTCGTCCACCTCTTCATCTTCTGAGTTCGGAACTCCTCGAAATCCCACTCCCTATCTTCTAGGTGATCGGGCTGGTTGAAGACGTACACCTCGCACTCGACCTCCTCACCCTCGACGTTGCCTCGCCCTTTGTCATCTCCGACTTTGGAGAGTAAGCGGACCTTGACGGTCTTGCGATCATACTCACTCCCTTCGAAGGCGTCAAGGTGATACATGTTGGCGTCTGTCAACCCTGTGACGTACATTCCTCTAACCTCATGGTCTTTGTCGGGTATGATGCCTGGGTAGTCCGCGAGTTCCACTCGGCTGTAAACGAAGCATTAACAACCTATTTTTGAAATCGTGAGGAGAGAGTTTGGCTGTTGAGAAGTTTCATCCTCTGGACTCATGGAGCTTCGCAGTATTGACCTACCGCCGACAGTATCCATGCAGTATCGCCGGTTTGAACTCATGAAGACTCCTGAGCAACGATATATTTTCTGTTGAGGACCTGTAGCAGACCGTGAAGAAGACCTCAGCCGCCATCTTGAGGGTTGTTGTAAGTGAACCATTCTCAGTAGTCTTATCATGTTGCCGAGGAGATAGTCTCACCAGCGTGCCTATTATTGATCAGTACACTGGCATGGATGGCCAATGAATATGAGTATCAAAGCTCACCATAGAAGAATGCCGCATAAGTGCGACTCGAAATCGCTTCTTGAGAACCAGACATTATATAGATGGCCTCTTGTCTGCTTTCTCCCTTCGATCGATATGCTTGTCAACCCTGATGCTCGAGAAGAAATAAGGGAGAAAGGAACAAGTAAGGCGAATTAAACGTGATTGAACCTAAACGCTTTGACGAATATGTTAGGCAGCCTGACTCATAAAAAGGGCTGTGTGAATTTAGACAGCGAGGTAGTTAAGCGGAGCTTGTGTTGACAGCAAGCACCCAGTTTTCAGAATAAACAAACAAACAACTGAACAAGTTTATCTTTTCAAATGTACTGTGTATGTGTATGCCTCCTGGACGACTGAGTCCCCGATATCACAGTCTGCCGATATTACGACAGCCCGCGCAGGTTCCCCAGACTTTACTGGGCTCCGCATACGTACCTTATCGAGTTGGTTTCTATTGGTTAAATCATTGCTATTCCCTTGTCTAGCCTTGTCGTACCCTTGACTCCGCCGATCAGAGCTCCGCTTGAAGCTTCTACTATTCAAGTAGAACGGGTCTTCACCAATCATTTTGGATTTCGAGCTTGCACAGCACATATTAGGTCTAGCTTTGTACTTCTACATACTGTCAACCGGCACGCCCACTTCCAAAACTTCCAGAACTTCCTTGAGTGCTGGCTACTTGCGTGTAGTACCTGGTCAATCGCGAACTTTGAAAAAAGTCGAGTTTAGAGCTTCTTCTACACCTTTAATATCTACCTACCTACCTACCTACCTCCTCCTACTTACCTACCTACACCCTACGCAAAACTTGAACGCAGCCTTGATCATTTCGTGATACCCTCTCATTCTTCTTTTCTTGTTCCTCCATTACAGGTTGTAAAGGCAGTGGACAGGTTCATTTCATATCCGGGCTGTTGCGCTGGTACTATTTTACCTACACAGCACCCACGGTATTGCGTCTGCGCTGTACCAATTCTACAATCTCATCGTCTGGTATCTAAGAAACTTTCCCGCTTACTCTTCGGTGTACGTTACCGACTACCATTCTATTGAGATTACAATAACATTTCAACCCGACGAGCCGCATATGATAGAGATTCAGACACCACACTTAATTAACACACTGCGCGCATGCGGGGGCTGCAGCCATGTCGGGCCCAGGGCTTGAGGAAATCCTCAAGAGGTTGACGACCCAAGAAACTGGTATGTGCCTGGACGCGCATAATTGTTTTGTTTCGCGCTCTATTCATTTTATAACTTCCTATACTCGCGCGTTTTCGAGCGTCATCGCTAACTTTCGGTTCCGCAGAGCCCAAGGCTAAGCTCGAAGCCGCCGTTCAGCTGCGTGACAGCCTCGACCATTACACAAATGGCCCTAACTATGGACCGTTCCTTAAGAGGGTGATGCCATTGATTGTCATCATTCTCAGAGGTCCATGTCTATTCCATAGCACATCTCCCGAGCAGGTAAGCGTTGTGCTTCTGTACGGACTGACCCTTGCTAAAAACCAGCTTAGAAACTCAGGAACTGTGTCCTCGAAATCCTCCACCGCCTACCTACCCACCAGACACAAACCGCACCCGAACCTTTCGAACCCTACGCCGAAGAAGTCGTTGATATCTTGATGGGCCTGGTTCGAAACGACAACGAAGACAATGCAACACTATGTGTGAAGATCATATCCGACATCATGAGGCACCAGCCGAAGGTCCTCCACGGGAAGGTCCAGCCGTTCTTGGACCTGATTCAAGAGCTTTTCGAGCAGATGGAGAAGGTCGTGCGAGAGCAGCTTGATAGCACGGCCATTCCCTTCAACGCGTCCGGCCCACCCTCTACACCTGGTAGCACACAGACGAATTTCCAGTCGCCACGACCTGGATCGCCGGTAGCCTCTGTGACAGACTTGGGTCAGGATCTTCAGCAACAAAGCCGACCTCTGTTGAAGGGAATGCAGTCGTTCAAAGTCCTGTCGGAGTGCCCAATCATCGTTGTGTCTGTTTTCCAGACATACCGAAATATCATCCAGCAGAATGTGAAGGCATTTGTCCCCCTCATCAAGGCCGTGCTGTGCCTTCAAGCCAAGGCCCAGGAACAGGCTCATGCCGAGGCGAAGGCGAGAGGTACTGTATTCGCTGGGGTGAGCCCGAACATCAAGAACCGTGCGGCCTTCGGGGAATTCATCACAGCCCAAGTGAAGACGATGAGTTTCTTAGCATATCTGCTTCGCCAGTACTCCAGTCAGCTTGCCGATTTCTTGCCAACGTTACCTGAGATTGTCGTCCGACTCCTCAGGGACTGCCCAAGAGAGAAATCTGCGGCCCGCAAAGAGTTGTTAGTTGCGATTCGTCATATCATAAACTTCAACTTCCGTAAGATCTTCCTCCCCAAGATTGACGAGCTCCTAGAAGAGAAGACCTTGATTGGCGACGGGTTGACGGTCTATGACACCCTACGACCGCTGGCCTACAGCATGCTGGCCGATCTGATACACCACGTGCGCGAGGCGCTGTCCCCGGAACAAATCCGAAAGACGGTTGAGGTGTATACCAAGAACCTACAAGATAATTTTCCGGGGACGAGCTTCCAAACGATGAGTGCAAAGCTGTTGCTGAACATGGCAGAGTGCATAGCCAAGATGAACAACAAGGTCGATGCCCGACATTACTTGCTCATGATACTCAACGCCATCGGTGATAAGTTCGCCGCCATGAACAGACAGTATCCTAACGCCGTGAAGCTTTCTAAGCTCTATGCACAGCAAACTGCTGACCAGATTCCCGACACGTACCTTGCGGATAAGGAACATCATCCTCAATGGGATGAGACTGACATATTCTTAGCAATGCCGATCAAGACTTCCAGCCCTCGAGATCGAGGCACGGATCCCGTCGCAGACAATAAGTTCTTGTTTAAGAATCTGATGAACGGTCTGAAAAACACTTTCTACCAGCTGAGAACGTGCAACGCAACAATCCAAATTGATCCCAAGAATGCGCCGCAACACTGGCAAGAAGTGTCGTACGGGTTTTCCGCCGAGGAAGTGAAGGTCATCATCAAACTCTTTCGAGAAGGTGCCTATGTCTTTCGATATTATGAAATCGAGAAACCCGCCGCCGAGTCCCAGTACGCCTCGCCGGTAGAATACATGGCCAACTTCTACATGGTGTCAAGCACCAAAGAGGAGAAGGATCTTCTCGAGACTTTTGCTACAGTTTTCCACTGCATCGACCCGGCCACATTCCATGAGGTGTTCCAGCAAGAGATCCCGCGTCTCTACGAGATGATCTTTGAACATACTGCCCTTCTACATATACCCCAGTTTTTCCTGGCTAGCGAGGCTACGTCGCCGAGCTTCTGCGGTATGCTTTTGAAGTTTCTGATGGAACGGATTGACGATGTCGGTTCGGCCGACGTCAAGAGATCGTCGATCCTTCTACGGCTGTTCAAGCTCGCATTCATGGCGGTGACCCTGTTTGCAAACCAGAACGAGCAGGTTTTGCTTCCGCACGTTGTGGACATCGTCACCAAGTCGATTGATCTATCCACCAAGGCTGAGGAGCCTATGAACTATTTCCTACTTCTCCGATCATTATTCAGAAGCATCGGTGGCGGGAAGTTTGAACATCTCTACAAGCAGATATTACCCCTTTTAGAGATGCTTCTTGACGTCCTCAACAATCTCCTCATGGCTGCGCGTAAACCGGCGGAACGGGATTTATACGTGGAGTTATGCCTTACGGTCCCGGCACGTCTCAGTAACCTGTTACCGCATTTGAGCTTCCTGATGCGGCCGCTGGTTGTGGCCCTCAGAGCTGGGACAGATCTGGTCGGACAGGGCCTGAGGACCCTGGAGCTCTGCGTAGACAACCTTACGGCAGACTACTTGGATCCTATCATGGCACCGGTAATCGAGGACTTGATGAATGCGCTCTTTGAGCATCTAAAACCGCACCCGTACAGCCATTTCCACGCTCATACCACGATGCGCATACTCGGAAAGCTGGGCGGCAGGAATAGAAAATTCATGACCGAAGCCCTCCCCGTAAATTATCAGAAGTACGCCGACGACCCTTCGAGTTTCGATATGCGCTTGATTGGATCAAAGAGGGACCGCGCGTTCCCAGCTGATCTTGGTATCGATGTTGCCATCCGCAAGCTAACGGAATCTCCGAAGCCGTCGAAGGGCAACTCGGCCAGGCAATTTGACGGGCACTACAAGAAGCAGGCTTTACAGCTTATCAAATCCCAACTGAAGCTGCGCGTTGGTATCGATCATCTGCCCGAAGACCTTCCACAGTTGGTTCGTCTTCAGGCGCAGGATTTCCTGGCCCAAAAACCAGCTGTGGATTTTGCGTTATTCAACACGTCAGAACGCGAGCGGTCTGTAGCCAAGAAAGATGAGCAAGACGAAGTCATGAAGCGCCTCATAAAGGCCATCATGTATGCGGAATCGCTTCCCGAATTCCGCGAGGATGCTGACGTGTTCCTCATGAACTTGTGCCGTCACTTCACCATCGTCGAAATCGGGCGAGGGCTCGTGGATGTTGCCAAAGAGATGAGCCCATTTGATGCCAAAGCAGGTGAGGGTCCCCTTTATATCGACACTCGGGTTTTGGCAGATGCTATCGTCGAGTCGCTCGCTTCCGATCTGCCCGACGTTCGTGATGCTGCTTTTCGAGCAATCCGTGCAGTCTACGATTCCACCGCAACCATCTTCGGATCCGAAGCCAACGTTGGCAGGCTTGGTTTCTTCAGCCATCTCAGCAGGACCTTTTGTCATGCATGTAACGAAGAAGAATGGTACACAAAGACTGGCGGTAGCCTCGGTATCGACTATCTCCTTGTGGAGGTCGACCTGGGCGATGCTTGGGTCGCGTCGAAGCAGATGGATTTCATACGAGCTTTGATGTACGTGATCAAGGATATGCCGCAGGATCTGCCTGAGAAGACCAGGAATTCGGCACAGAAGACGCTCGAGACCCTCTTGAGAAGGATCACAGCAAACGCGAAGAAGGAAGATGTGTTACCCGGTCCTCAGCAGCCAGGTCAACTCCCAACTAAGCCATCCCGCCTGACGCAGATTTGCGTCCTCTTCAATGACGAGCTTTCCCACATGAACAAACATGTTCGCGGAACAGCTAGGCGGGCGCTAGAAATCATCGCCAATGCGACCAAGGCAGACATTTGGGAGCTTCTGCATCCGCATAAGGACCGGCTGCTGCAGCCCATATATGCCAAGCCTCTCCGCGCATTGCCGTTTTCGACACAGATAGGGTACATCGACGCGATCGCCTATTACATGAGCTTGAAGCCAGATTTTGTCGCCTTCGACGATAACCTAAACCGGCTACTTATGGAGTCGCTAGCTTTAGCGGATGCTACGGACGAATCTCTCGCTGGGAAGCACGCTGAGTTCCGGACGCATGAGTCGATTGTGAACCTTCGAGTCTCCTGTATCAAAATCTTGAGCAAAGCGATGGGATTCGACGAATTCCAGAAGGGCCAGACTAATCCAACGCGCACTAAGATCGTTTCAGTATTCTTCAAGTGCCTGTACTCGGAATCTAAGCCTACGATCGAGGCGGCGAATGATTCGATAAGAGCGGTTCTCTCGCTGACCAGTAAACTACCCAAGGATCTCCTGCAGCAAGGACTTAGGCCTGTCTTGGCTAACCTCCAAGACCCTAAGCGACTAAGCACTCATGGACTGGATAACCTTGCGAGGCTTCTCCGCCTCCTCACTACCTATTTCAAAGTCGAAATCGGTGCGAGGCTCCTAGATCATATCAAGATCCTCGCCGATCCGGCCCTCCTCCAGCAGATATCGTTCACATTCTTCGAGCAAAACAGCCAGATGAAGGTGGTTGCGGCAGTTTTCAACATCTTCCATCTCCTCCCGCCTGCCGCGGAGCAATTTAAGGAACGACTCATCGATACCTGCCTGGAGCTCGAGGACAAGCTACGGCGCACTCACCACAGTCCTTTCCGAGCTCCGTTGTACAAATATTTGAACCGGTACCCTGACGAAGTCTGGACCTTCTTGATGGGCAAGTTGGACGATCTAAAGTACGGTCGATTTCTAGCCCAGGTTCTCCTAGATCCAGAGAGTAAACCTTTGAGGGACCATGCTGCTGCCAATATCGATGGATTGATCTCATCGTGTGCCCAGGCTGCCAACGTCTCGAAGGAGACTAGATTCGTAGCCGTCGTCAGCACGATCAACATTCTGGATTCGCTCAGCCAAAATGCTAGCACCCGAAGCTGGCTTGAAAGGAAGGACACCATCTCGTGGCTGAGGCAGGTTGGAAAAGAACTAGAGCGCCATCTGCGGAATAATAGTCTGCCACCTAGTCTGCGGCTACCTGCCGACCAAGCCGCTGAGCAGCTCATGGGCATCTTCACTAAGGCTCTGTCCCTGAATCCTAAAGATCTGGATGCTCTCTTTGGCCTGGTAGACTCGGTCACCTCGGACGAGTTGCGTGTGACGCCGTCTTTATTTGACTTCCTTTACACACATGTGATCAGCAGCGACTCTATCGACTACTGGAAGTCGGTTGTTCTCCGTTGTCTCGACATCTACGCTGGGAAGAGCTCGAGTCAGAAGACCAAGTGCTTCTTACTTCGCTACGTCGTGAATCCAATTGTTGCCATGGACGTCATGCGGCATTGGAACCAGCCGAGGGCCCAACGGCTGGTTGGCCGGGCTATCATCGAGTCCATCAACATTAAGATATGGAAGGTCAATCCCGGCGATCCCCAAGATGACTTGGCTCAGCCGGGCATCGATCACACGAGAATGGAGGTCCTCCAACTTTCCGCGATGCTGGTCAAGTACCATCACTCCATCCTACAAGACGCCAGAAAGGACATAATTAAGTTTGGCTGGACTTACATCAGGCTTGATGATGTGATCAACAAGCATGCCGCATATGTCGTCATTGGCTATTTCATCGCACACTACGAGACACCCCCCAAGATAGTCACGCAGGTATACTATTCATTACTGCGAACGAATCAGAATGAAGGGCGTGCCCTGGTCACTCAAGCACTTGAGTTGATGGCCCCTGTCCTCCCTCAGCGTTGTACGCCAATGCAAGTCGGAGACCGCGCTGCCGGAGACCGTAATTCAGTCTGGGCCTTAGCGCCCCGTCGAATTCTGGCCGAAGAAGGTCAAAATGTCCAGCAAATGACAAGTATTTTCCACTTCCTCGTCAGGCATCCCGATCTCTTCTTTGACTCCAGGGACAAATTCGCCCTTCTTATCATTACTTCCCTCCGAAAGGTGTCTCCTTTCCTCTCGTCCTCTACCGAGAGCAAGAGACTCGCCTTGAACATGATGTGGCTCATCTGGCAGTGGGAAGAGAGGAGAGTGGACGGCAAACTCAGTGACCCTAAGAGGGCCTTGTCCGAATCGCCAAATTCCAAGAAGCGAAGGCTTGATGGCGAACTAACCAACTCCTCGCCTCCCGCCTCCCGACAGACCGCTCACGAGTTCCAGATTCCTGCCGCTTTCCGACACAAGATGGTCAAGTACCTGATTGAGTTCATTGCGCAGTTGAACGAGAGATACCAACTACCTTCGGCAAAGCCGAGAGATACAACATCTACATCTGGGCCTGCTCTTCCGTCTCAGTCTACGGAGCTGTGCAAGAAGGCAATGGCACTCTTGTACAACCTCTTACAACCACGGTATTGGGGCGACCTAGAGGTCGATCTGTTCCCAAACATCACCGAAGTCGTGTTGGCCAGTGAGAGGACCGCCAAAATTCTCAACGCAGACCCGACCGACAAAGACGTCTACGATGAAAAATTCATCACGAACATTGTCAACACCTTGCAGGTAGTGCGGATTATCATCAACTTCAAGTCGGACGAATGGATCTTGAAGAACATGGCGTCGGTCCAAAAAGTGATTGAGAAGTGCCTCAAGTCGGAAAACCCAGAACTGCAGGATTGCCTCCACCTAGCCGACAAGAAATACGACGACCGCCGCGATGTGAAGTCGACAATCCAGCGGATCCTCGACGCCGTGCCAGAGGATGTTCCTATGGAAGACGCGGATGCCGAGGGCGAACCCGAAGCTCCCATATCTGAAATTATCACCTTTCTATCTACTGTCGCGACAGAATCCCTAGCAAACAGCAATTACGTGTCAGGTGTTAATATTCTGTGGTCTTTAGGCCAACGCAAACCCTCGGTCATTGAACAGCACATCCCGTCCTTGATGAAAGCTCTGCAGACCAAACTTGCTCGGGAGCACGTTCAACACTACACGAGCGTCGCTACCCATCAGCAACTTGGAGGCATGAATAACATGAGGCCCCAAGAAACAAGTGCCTCGCCTGGAGAGATGTCAACGTACGACCTCAATATTCAAACCGACTTGATGATCAAAGCCATTCAGGTGACCGCAATGCGTATGGAGACACTCGGTGACAACCGTCGACCGTTCCTGAGCGTGCTGGCTACCCTGGTCGAGAAATCGCAACACATCCCTCTCTGCGAGAAGATTCTTGACATGGTAGAGGGCTGGGTCTTCCGGTCGGAAGGGACATGGCCGACCCTTAAGGAAAAGACAGCTGTGCTCCACAAGATGCTCTCCTTCGAGCATCGGGCCGACACGACCATGCTGGGTAAATTTCTTGAACTGGTGATTCGCATCTACGAGGACCCAAAGATCACGCGAACTGAGCTCACCGTGCGCATGGAACACGCCTTCTTGATCGGAACACGAGCGCAAGACGTCGAGATGCGCAACCGATTCTTGAATATATTTGACAAGAGCTTGTCCAAGACAGCAACGGCCCGCCTATCGTATGTTATCTGTTCGCAGAATTGGGACACCCTCGCCGACTCCTTCTGGTTGGCTCAGGCCCTCCAGCTCCTGCTGGGTGCTGTCGAAATGAATTCCAGCATCCAGTTACATCAGGAGGATATCCGCACGCTTCCCGCGTCTGTGGTTTTTGGCACCTACGCCAAGGATGCCAGAGGTTCCTCTTTGATGATCGATGACAAGTACGACATGTTCATGGCCAATCATCGTCGTTTCGTTACCGAATTAGGAGACGTCAAAGTTCGCGACATCCTTGAGCCGCTCACTCAACTTCAGCATCTTGACCTAAACCTTTCTCATAATCTATGGGTGACCCTTTTCCCCATGTTCTGGTCAGCTACCGCCAAGGAGGAGAAGACCGACCTCGAGAAGGGTCTGGTGGTGCTCCTCTCGAAAGACTTTCACTCTCGTCAGATCGATAAGAGACCTAACGTAGTGCAGACTCTGCTCGCAGGCGCCGCCAAGGCATGGCCAGACTGTAAGATACCACCCCATATACTCAAGTTCGGCGCCAAGACATATGACGCTTGGTACACTGCCTTGGTCCAGCTTGAGAATGCAGCCATCAAGCCAGATGTCGACTCACCCAAGGTGCGAGAGAGCAATCTTGACGCATTGGTTGAACTGTATTCGAGCCTTAAGGAGGACGATCTCTTCTATGGTACCTGGCGTCGTCGATGCCAGTTCGTCGAGACCAACGCAGCGCTCTCGTACGAGCAGAACGGAATGTGGGACCAGGCTCAGAAGATGTACGAGGCAGCTCAGATAAAGGCGCGAACGGGTGTCATTCCCTTCTCCCAGGGCGAGTACATGCTCTGGGAAGATCACTGGATTCTCTGCGCACAGAAATTGCAGCAGTGGGATATTTTGCTGGATTTCGCTAAGCATGAGAATCTCCAGGACCTGCTACTTGAGTGCTTCTGGCGAGGCATGGATCACTGGCAGACCCAGGAACAGCGCGATGGCCTGGACAGTATTATAAAGGGAGTTATGGATGCCCCGACTGCTCGGCGAGCCTTCTTCCAGAGTTTCATGTCTTTGCTGAAATTCCACAACAAGCAGGAGACAGGTCCAGACTTCTCTCGCGTCTGCGATGAGGCCATACAGTTGTCTATTAGGAAGTGGCATCAGCTTCCAAAGCGCCTGACCGCGGCTCATATCCCTCTGCTCCATAACTTCCAGCAGCTCGTCGAACTGCACGATGCTAGCGTCATCTGCCAGAGCTTGTCCACCACCAACCAGGCGAACTTGGATGTGAAGTCGGGCGAGCTGAAACTCCTCCTCGGATCATGGCGAGACCGGTTGCCCAACATCTGGGACGACATAACAGATTGGCAAGACCTGGTTACCTGGAGGCAGCACATCTTCGGCTTAATCAACAACACATATCTCCAACTTCTCCCCCCACAGGGTCAAGGCGCCGCCAATGGCGCTTCGTTTGCGTACCGCGGTTATCACGAAACTGCCTGGATCATCAATCGATTTGCTCACGTCGCCCGCAAGCACAACTTACCTGATGTTTGCATCAATCAACTGAGCCGAATCTATACTCTGCCCAACATCGAGATCCAGGAGGCATTCCTAAAGTTGAGAGAACAGGCGCGGTGCCACTACGAGAATCCTGCAGAGCTTTCAAGTGGATTAGATGTGATTAACAACACAAATCTCAACTACTTCAACAACCAGCAGAAAGCCGAGTTCTTCACTCTGAAAGGAATGTTCCTGGAGAAGCAAAACAAGAAGGAAGATGCGGACGCAGCCTATGGCACGGCTTTATACTATGATATCAGCAAAGCCAAAGCCTGGGCCGAATGGGGCTACTTCAACGACCGCAAGTTCAAGGAGGATCCGACAGATCTCAACTCTGCTAGGCAAGCCCTGACTTCGTATCTGCAAGCGATTGGCAGCTACAAGAGCGGCAAGGCGCGGAAGCTCATTGCGCGTATCCTCTGGCTGCTGAGCTTGGACGACTCTAACGGAACTGTCGCCGCCGGTTTCGATGACTATAAAGGAGAGACTCCTGTCTGGTACTGGATAACATTCATACCACAACTCTTGACTGGTATGGCTCATAAGGAAGCACCCAAAGCTCATGCAATCCTTCTCAAGATAGCCAAGGCGTACCCGCAGTCTTTGTATTTCCAACTGAGGACTAATCGCGAAGATATGCTTGCTATCAAGAAGAACCAGGAAGCCAAGGAGAAGACACGACAAAGGACACAGCCGGGAGCACCAGGTGGAAAACCGAGCAGCTCACCATCGTTGAGCAAGCAGGATAATCCTCAAGCGAGGGCAGAAGCATCTTCCAGACCAGCAACTTCCAACGGCGATGGCAATGGCCAAGCCAAGACGGAGGCTTCCGAGGCTAACGGGACATCCAATCCCGCACAAGCGAACGGCGCCAGCAACGGAGAAGCAGCAGGGAAAGACGGCGCGTCTTCGAACCCTGCACAAAAGAGGCCGCCATGGGAGCTCACGGAAGAGATCATGTCTGTTCTCAAGACCGCCTTCCCTCTCCTAGCGCTCTCCATGGAGACGATGGTGGACCAGATCCAGAAATACTTCAAGTGTCCGCCTGACGAGGATGCGTATCGACTGATTGTCGCGCTTCTCAACGACGGCTTGGCCTATGTGAGCCGCATGCCGTCTTCATACGCCAGGGACGTTAAGCTACCGTCGGGCACCGAGAGCAACATTATTCGATTCGCGGAGACGATATTGCCTTCCCACATCAAAAAGTCATTCGAGGCCGACTTCGTTCAGGTAAAGCCGACAATGTTCGAATACATCCACAAGCTCCGAAAGTGGCGCGACAAGTTTGAGGAGAAGCTCGACCGCAGAAACCCCAAGGCCTACCTGGAAGCCTACTCGCGTCACCTGAGCGAGTTCCGCTACCAGAAGTTCGACGATGTCGAGGTTCCCGGCCAGTACTTGCAGCACAAGGATAAGAATCAGGATTTTATCCGAATTGACCGCTTTCTTCCCAACGTGGATCTTGTCAGAAGCATCGGTGGTTCTTATCGGCGCTTGAAGATCCGCGGCCACGACGGCAGCGTTCACTCGTTTGCCGTTCAGCATCCCGCCGCGCGACATTGTCGGCGGGAGGAGAGGATTCTGCAGCTATTCCGCCACTTGAACGAGACACTTGCCAAGAAGAAGGAGAGTCGGCGTCGCGATCTGCAATTCACGGTGCCACTGATGGTCCCTCTTGCTCCTCATATTAGAATTGTGCAAGAGGATACGACCTACATTACGCTGCAAAGCATCTACGAAGACCATTGTCGACGGAACGGGATGCAGAAGGACGAGCCCGTCATGTTTACCATGGATAAGCTGCGAGGCTTGATCGAACCCAAGGGGAGCGTAAGTTCTACCTCTTCCCAAAATACAGACGCAGTTACTGATGAGCTGGTCCAGAAACCTCCAGAGCAGACAGCAACAGCCCGCCTCGAGGTATTCACAGCAATTCAAGAGAAGTGGGTGCCGCACACTGTAGTGCTTGATTACTTCAAGAGCATCTTCCCGGAATTCTCCGAGTTCTGGCTATTCCGACGCCGGTTCTCCTATCAACTTTCGGCGCTCACGTTTATGACGTATATACTGTACATGACCAACAGATATCCTCATAAACTCAACATAGCGCGAAGTTCGGGCAAGATCTGGGGTGCCGAGCTCATGTCGTACATGGCAACCGGCAAGCCCTTCTTCCACAACCCGGAGCCGGTCCCGTTCCGTCTCACTCCCAACCTACAAACGCTAATGGGACCGCTGGCGACGGAGGGCATATTCAGCTGCTCGGTGATGGCGATTGCTCGCTGCCTGACGGAGCCGGAATTCGAGTTGGAGCATGCGCTGACGCTGTTCGTTCGGGACGAGGTGATATTCTGGTTCACTAGCAGTCATCGCAATATCCACCTCAGCGAGAACCAGCTGCGGGACACGGTTCAGACCAACTGCGATATGATAGTGAAGCGCGCTGTCAGTCTCGCCCGCCGACCCGAAGGCAATCTGCCCGCCAACCAGACCGTCATCGACCTTGTCGCTCGCGCCGTCAATCCCATGAACCTCGCCCAGTGCGACGCCCTGTGGATGCCGTTTCTCTAACCCTCCGGATATCCTGATTCGTTTCCTTTTCCCTACTTTTACTGAGTTTGGTGTTACGGTGGCTTCGGACCGGGTACTGGCATGGCATGGCGTGGTTCCTTCGCTCCTCATTACGTACGACTTTACGGTTAAATTCCTTTTCCCCCAAAACTGGGACGGAGGAGATTCGGCAGCATGACGTTCAGGCAGGGAGGAGGTACGCAAAAGAAGTGAGTGGACTACAAGGTGTTATGGGCCTCGCGCGTGTCGTTATCGTTTCGGGTCAGGTCAGGTCACAGATGGTTATACAATGCATAAGCATTAGATGGAATAGATGGACTGGTTGAAGCTCAGTGCCGGTCCTTCCTTCGGATAGCTTAGATACCCGGCCTGCTAATGCTCGCTGGGTTTAATGATAGCATTTTAGCTTTGCTATATTCCCTGTGCTGTGTCTTTGCTTTGTTCGTGATGATGGTGGCGGTACGAGGAAACAGGTAACATCGAGCACGTCTGTCTCTTCTTGTAGATCTCCTTTGAAATAATCCCACTTGAAAGCCAGATTTAAGCTACCTTTAATACGGTTGCACTATTCGAGACAAGAGTGTTTTAGTGGGAATGATCGTCAGAATAAAGATACCAAGTAAAAGGAGTCAGAACATGTGGGTACGAGGCACGTTGGCACGTGCTGACGTGTCACCGTGGGGATTTACCTAGATTTAACTGTAGTCATTCATGCATTCCTCCCTTTTTGCCCTCGATATATCTTCCCTCGTTATCGTAAGGTATCGTGTCATTGTTATGACCATTAGGTATACAGGAGCAAGCTGTAGGTAGCAAAGCTCGAGATCTATCTAATTCTAGATGTAGGTAAGTGAGGTACGATGGTTCTATTCTAAAAAAATTTTTTGACAACCCAGTTCAGGCAACAGATGTCCTCCCTCCAGCTAGTCAGGTATCAAGTAAAGTGTCAAAACGCCTTCTCCAACCCATTCCCATATATAACCTCATATATCCATACTTCATCTCATCTCAAAGATCATCGATGGTTGCAGTCGCGACAACGCCTCGCCGTTCATCATGCCGTCGACGTAGCACTCGCCGATGAGCTGGTAATACGTGTAAGGATCGCTCTTCAGCGGCGTTTTATCTGTCTTCGTCGGATCATCCACCGGCTTCCTCGTCGGACTATCGCCGTCTTGCGCGGGTCCTCTTCCAGGAGCTCCTGATGTCGAGCTGCTCCCAGCTGGCGTGTCGGTCGTATCGTCATGCGAACTTCTTGTTCTCCTCCTCTGCTTCTTGCGCGACGGAGTCGAGCCTGCTGTCGACGCTGCCTTTCGTTTGCGGCCTGGCGTGCTGGGCTGCTGCGGCCCTGAGGACGTAGTCTTGCGGGTTGCTAGTCTATCCCGCCATATTTGGCTGATCTTCAGCGCCGCCTCCTTCTCCCGTTTTTCCTGCAGCGCCTCCCGCTTCCTCTGCCTCTGGCGGTCTTCCTCCTCGACTTCGGCCTGGGTCTTGGTGAACTTGCGCAGCAGGACGGGTACGCTGCAGCCGTATAGGATGCAGATCAGGTCATCTCGCTGGGTGAGTTCCGGGGCGAGCCCGAAGCTCCCGTTCTCCGTTCGCATCATCTTTCGGTTCCAGATGGAAGACCGCACTCTGCGGAGCACTTCGCCGACGATGGTGCAGTTGCCCCAGTTGACGATATTTTCGGTATTCAGCGAGTCCCCCTGCACGCCTTGTCTGAGTGCGTGGTCTACCAGTCGCGGATAGTACCTCGGCGCATTGCCGCCGGTTGGGCCTCGGTCCGCCACGATGGTCCGCCAGAACTCGTCCGACAGCTCGCCGTCCAGGTCCCTTCGCCGGGCCAACTTGAGCCAGTCGCTGGGGATCACTCCTTGCTGCGACGGGTATCTCAAGTCCCTCACGTGGTCGAGGACAAAGCCTTCCACGAACATGCTATGGTAGTGAAGCTCGTTCAGCCGTCTGTCGTCGCTGAACTTGGTGACCCCGTCTTCGATCCGGAAGTTCTCCGTCAGCACGCGCGTTCCGGCGGCGCTGTATATGCGTTCTGGCGGTAGCCCTACCAGGGAATCCGCGTTCTTGCGCGTCATCTTTTGGCCGGTGCCGTCCATGCCGAATGCGGCTCGTGCTGCTGTGGGTATCCACGACGGCAGGGTGTCTTCCCCTTCGTCTTGTGGACGGCTCGACTTCGTCCTTACGCGCCAGTGGGCGCGCGGATCCGACTCCTCGTCCGCGTCGTTGACTTCGCCTGAGGGAGCTGGCTGGGGAGCCCATGGCCGGCAGATGATGTCCAGGGCACTGGTCTTGTCGGACCTGTCAACGGCCCATCTGATAAATTGGACGTACACGTCCGACAGTGGCAGCCCATAGTCCACATTGTACGGCTTAGATGCAGTCCTTTTTGCCAGCTGGTCGATGAGCTTCTGCTTTATGAAATCGGGCCAGGTCCATTTTCGAATCGCGTCTGTCTTGAGAGTTGTCACGGGGATCGTGTCCCTCGCAATTGCCAGAAGGGCATAGATGGTATCGCGGGGCTCGGAGGCGTCGAACATGGTGAATGTCGAGACGAGGTACTCGAGATTGAACTGAGCTTGCTGTCCGTTCCCCGAGAGCTGTCGAAAGAGGTTGTTGGTCACCTCGACTAACTTGGTAGCACTCAACGCTGACACTTCGCCGAAGAAGTCCGGGATGTGGCCGAGGTCCCTGTCGGCTCTCATGACCTCGGAAATCCTCCGCGTCCCGGTCTCGATCTCGTTGAAGAGCGATATCGCGTCCGCGAGATCCTTCCACTTGATCTTGTGGGGTCCGCAGAGGATGATCGCCGTCCGGGCGACGGCAATCTCCTGCACAATCCACCGACGGGAGAACCACGGCCGCTTGATCAGCGCGGATAGGGCACGCCACTCGGCGACGGTGTTCTCGTCCCTGATCAGGCGGTCGAAGTCGCCCAGGCTGAGGACGCGGTCTCGGATGAAGCTCATGGCCAGCTCGCTGTCGTCTCGCTTCTCGCCGAGCCACACGTAGACACATTCGGCGTCGCCGTAGATCTTGGCCATCATGGGCACCTGGTTGTTCTTCTCGTTAAAGTTGCTCTGGTCGATGCAGACATAGTCCACCCATATTCGGAGTACTCTGTGGATTCGGAGCTCTTGCAGCGCGATGTAGAGACTCTCGGGTACGCTGAACTCGTACGTTTGGCTTGACTGCTCGAGCGTGCTGGGTTAGTGTATCAACCTGAAGAAGCATATGGGTGAAAGGAAACCTTGCCAGGTACCTACCTGTATGATTCTGATTTGTTTGATGTTCTGTTTCTGACTACCCCAGCACCACGAGAGCGTATTGTATTTTTGGCCTTCGGTGTTTTTGACCAGCCTACATTCGATAACGTGATGAGCGTTCTCTATTATTTCCAAGACCCGGAGCTCTTTGGATGGATCGGCCAGTGGGCAGAGCTGCTCATGCGAGAACTGAGGGGCTGACATCGTCAAAGAAGAAGGAAGTCGGATACATGTGAAGATGAGCTGGACCAGACTACATGATGAGTCCCAGGCCGACGGATCTGTGGAGGTCTAAATATGGGTGGCCAAAGTCGCCAGAAGAAGGCAGATCATCCCGCTTCCCTGTTTGATACCTACCTAGGCACCCAGCTCAGAAGGTTGGCCAACACTGACGCAATGGTGTATACCGTCAAGATCTCATCTGTCAACTCTGCTTACGGAAGGTTCTCACAGTTCGTCAGAAACGGAATGCTGCCAGGACAATTCATCTTAGGCTGGTTTGGCCGTAAGTATGATTGGCTAAGATGGTTCATATGCCTCCTCGGTCTGGGGATGGTTACCTCCCATCGGGGGTGATATTGGTCATGGCCCTGCATGATTCCGTGTCCTAGACCCATGCCCCCTGCCTGGCGGTGGTTGCACAAACCTCGACGATACTTGGAAGAGGGTGGGATGGAGGGGGAGCTGACGGGAAACGTTAAGCGCCCGGCGCTTGGTAGCTACCTACCTTGCCTTCCTGGTCGCCACACAGGGCTAGGACAAGAGGCTAGGACAAGGCTTGAATGTGCAAAGTCCCGCTGTCGATTTGAGAGATGTGCAGGTTTGGGTTGAGTTGGGTCTCGAGGATGATATCGATGGTCTGATGTCATAGCATCACTTCAGGGTATACGAAGCTGGTATTGATTAGAGTTAGAGCGAACTAGGTAGGCGAAGGATATAGACGGAGAGAGGCAAGAAGTGAAGCAAGGTACCTAGAATACACCTATATTAGGAGATACGTACATCTCTAGATGCACTGGCTTAGTAAAGTATTACATACAGCCACGTCTCAGTTTTGCTTTACAGGCGCCCTCTTCACCGCGTTCTAGTTGGAGCTAACTTCCTCTTCAACAGACGCACACCCGATCCTGCCATAGCCAGCCTATATCAGGACCCCAAAGTAATAGCAACAAAAGCACTCAAAAATCCCATATATGCCTAGGATCGTTGGCACACGTAATACACCAGCCACTTGCTCGTAGGGCGGCCTCTGCTGCTGCCTTCAAGATCCAGGTCGCCGTGGTTGATTCCAGATCGCCGGGTTTGATATCCAAAAATTTGCCAGGTGATTGACTACGTCAGGGTCTGTCTAATCATTCGATTCTGGCAATTATATGTCTTAGGACGTCTCATTTTCCTATTGATTATAGCACACCAACAAACCCTGGGAGCAGAAGAACATGTCCTTCTTTGACACCTGCGATTGGTGATAATTGGGCATGGCTTTTCGAACATGGCTGACACGGGCAAGGCCGGGCAAAAGGGGGCCCTTTTCGGCTTAGCACACCTGGTGGCTGAAGTCACAAGGTACTCCGTGTGGCGCCTCATCCAAGGTGATCAGCTCACCGAAGTTTAATAAGACCCATGCCATCCCAGGTTGGCAACCGCCAGCAGCCAGGCGTCTTCATATGTGGCGAGTATGGGTGAGAACTTACCAAATCTCCAGAAGAGTATGAGCAGGACCTATTGTCCTTGGATAACCTATAGTCTCCCCCCACGTCAACCAGCCCCAGTCTCGAGGTTCTGGGTAGCGTCAGCTTGAAATACAGATGGGAAGCAGGTACAAATATGATCTGCGTCATGGTCCATATACGGCAACACACCAAAATCTCTCTCGTTGCAGCGTTGGGAGACTTAAAGGCGCCACATTTTCCCCTTTTGTGGCCTCGCAGGAAAAAAGAAAGGAAATGTGCACTTTGTAAGGCCTCTCACTGCCTAGCACACACACACGGGTTTCTACCGGTCCCGTACGAACGTGAGGGGGAGGATTCGGGCTTTCAGGCCTCCGGCGCTTACCTTGCCTTGTTTCTTAGTTGACAGGAGAGACGCGCGCCCCTTTTTTTGTCCGATATATGTAATGGCTTAAATGTATTAGTTTGATAAGCTCTGTAGCATTTACATGAGCCCTGAGTATTGTTGGCAAGAATCTGGACTTTGGCTCATTGCTTGTCTAATATACCTCATTTAACCGTCCGCCTGGGTTTAAGTCAACAACGCCACAGACAACTAAGGTGCAATAAACAACTTAATCTTCCTCAAGTCGTATCATATATATCCATGTTGAGCATCCAACTCCCAACCCGAATATCGCGACTTCTGCAAGGTGAAAATAACGCCAACACGCTTAAGCACCCTTCTCTAGCAAGTAGCTGTGGCATTCCCACTAAAATGAGATATATGGCAGGTCTCTAACTGATCTATACTAACAGCTCCCAACACCGACGATCTAGATACAAGGTAGGTATTGTAGATTGAAAAGATGAAAGATGACCGATAGCGTGATAACGAAAACCTGGAACAGTCTCACGTAGTATCCGGGTTAAACCCCCACCGCGACCACGTTTTCACGCGGCTTCATTGCAACTCAAAGGCGGAGTAGGAGTTTGGATTAGGTATGCTACATATGCAAGCTACCTACCTATCTACCTGGGCAGGTAAGGATTGGCCGCTGGCTCGGTATAAGGACCGAGTCCCACCGTAGACTTATACTCAGTGACTCTTATCCTGCGTTATAACCCATACGAGCAACGGGACTCGAAAGCGCACACAAATGGATACCAAACAACTCGATAACGCCGTCGTGAGCGAGATGCGGAGCACCAAGGCAAGCGATGGGCTCAGTGACCTTACGAGAAGTAAGATGAATCCTAAAGAGAGAGCTCTAGTGCGCAAGCTCGACTGCTACATCATGGTACGGCAGTCTACAGAACCCCCCAACGTTCACAGCGAGCAGAAACGCTAATGCTTGGGAAAAGCCAACTATATGCATCATGTACTTCCTAAACTACGTCGACCGCAACGCCATCGCGCAAGCGCGGCTGAACCATTTCGAGTCCGACCTCAACATGGAGGGCAACGAGTTCAACACGGCGGTCAGCATGTAGGTTTTCCCTTTTCTTCTTTCCTCTTGCTGCGGCCCACGGCTCAACGGCCGGATTTTCTTAAAATATAATTGCCAACCCTGCACCCACAGCCTGTTCGTCGGATACGTCCTCATGCAGGTCCCCAGCAACATGCTGATCACGCGGATCAAGCCGGGCGTCTACATGGCCGGCTGCATGTTTCTCTGGGCCGTGGTATCGGCCTGCACCGCGGCGGTCAGGAGCTACGGGGGCCTGGTGGCATCCAGGTTCTTCCTCGGGATCGCGGAAGCTCCGGTAAGAGGGCTCTCGTCGATCGTCAACCTTAGGGCCGGGCAGGGCCATTCGACTTACATACCTACCTAATCAAGTTCTACCCCGGTGCTACGTACATCATGGCAATATACTACACACATAGCGGTGAGTCTGAGCCACAATAAGTCAGGTATCTCGCACAGTATAAAGCTGAACTCGGCTTCTCCCAATAGAGATGGCCGCGCGAGTCGGCCTCATGTATTGCGGCCAGCTTCTGGCAACCGGGTTCACCGGGCTGATCTCGGCCGGCGTCTTTGCCGGGATGGATGGTTTGCGCGGGCTTTCGGGGTGGCAGTGGCTCTTCATCATCGAAGGTGCCTTGACCGGCTTCGTGGCCATACTCGGCTTCTGGCTCCTGCCAAACTCGCCGGCCGACACATACTGGCTGACGGAAGAGGAGCGGAAGTTGGTGCAGGTGCGCAGCGAACGCGACAGGCTCGGCGACGTCCTCGGCGAAGCTACCGCGTGGGAGGGCCTCAAGCAGGCTTTCAAGGACAAGAGGACGTGGCTCTTCTGCTTCATGCAGATGTTCCATCTGTCGGCGTGCTCGTTCAATGCGTTCTTCCCCACGTGAGTTCTCCCGCTCCCCTAACAATTGATAATTGAGAGTCATAGTGTTTTTAACCCCTTTCAAACGAACAGTGTCGCAAAAACGCTTGGGTATAATACCACCGTCACTCTGCTACTCACGTGCCCGCCCTTCGTGCTCGCGGGAATTGGCAGCACCGTAGTCGGCTGGAGCTCTGGTAGACTGAACGAGAGGACGTGGCACATCACCGCGACACTGTCCATCGCCATCATCGGGTTTGTCATAGCCGCCAGCACACTCAACACGGCGGCACGCTACGTCGCCTGCTTCATCTTCCCCGTCGGCGCGTTTTCCGCCAACTCAGTCATTGTCGGCTGGTTATCGGCCACCTTGAGTCAGCCCGAGGAAAAGAGAGCGGTGAGTATCCCACAAATCCTGTCACTTGCTTTATGCCCCTTACTGGATGCTGGATGCTGGATATACTAAACTAAGGCCCTAGGTCGTCCTTGCGATAACCAACGTCTTCGGCCACATTGGCTACATATACGGCGCGTACCTGTGGCCAGACAGCGACGGGCCGCGGTACGGCATAGGCTTCGGGGCGTCTGCCGGCTTCGCGCTGCTCTCGATCTGCTGTGCTTGGGTTATGCGGTCGTTGCTGGTCCAGGAAAACAAGAAGATCAGAGCGTCGTCGACTTCGGCGCATGTTAACTTGTATAGCTACTAAGATGATTCGTGAGTAAGCATAGATAACTACCTTAAGTTGACAATAGAAAGCCAAGTCGCAGGTCTTCCCAAACTTTTGGACATAAGGGTATGAAGATGTGAAAGACGTAGTAGTACGGAGTACTATACTAAGGCCTACCTTAGCCGCCGTCTCGACACTAATAGATCGGGGCCGGGAAGAGCCGACATAACCTCCGATATCGAAATCCTTGGCTATCCACAGGTACCTGCGTACCTAGCTCTTAGTAACTGACGTAAGAAACCCCAAAATTTCTCGCTCCAGACGAGAAAAGCGTCACATTAGAAACCGAATCTCGAGCGACAACAGAGCCTCAAGAATGGCAACGCGGCGCATCGTCTCGCCGCGCTCTGCATTCGGCACGCCTCTTCGAGCCATACTATCGCGGCCATACTCGAGCAGTAGCAGCAGCAGCAGTAGTAGCGCCTACCACGCAGTCCTCCCACTAGCATACGACCACCACGAGCCCCCAAAAGATGGCCGCCACCGACAAGACTCGCCTATAATATTTATGCACGGGCTGTTCGGGTCCAAGAAGAACAATCGTAGCGTGAGCAGGTGAGTCAGCTTGTCGCGTAACTCCTACGGACCAGCCAGGTTGCCCTGGGCTGGAGCTTCGGTACAGAGAGGAAGGCAGCAAGTGAGCGGGCATACAAGCAGTCTAGCTGACTATTGTGTGCGCCTACCCAGAGTCCTAGCTAGGGATCTCAAGCGTCATGTCTACACGGTAGTAAGTCCGCCACCTCCCTACCTGCGCCTCTCCATCTCCATCTCCATCCCTTCCGCGCAACCTCCCTCTAACGACAGACCCTCCCAGGACCTGCGCAACCACGGCGAATCCCCGCACGCGGTGCGCCACGACTACCTAGCCATGGCCGACGACGTCGCAGGCTTCATCCGAGACCACGGGCTGCAAGAGCCGACGCTGATCGGGCACTCCATGTAAGTCTCGCACCCCACCCCCCTTCCCCTTTTCCCCTCTTCCACCCCTATCCCGTTCCATTACCCCTTCTCCCAAGAAAGACAAAAAAGCTAACGCCAACCCGCCAACCCCAGGGGCGCCAAAACAGCCATGACCCTCTCACTCGCCCAACCATCCCTGATCGCGTCCATAGTAGCAGTAGACAACGCGCCGATAGACGCAGCCCTCGGCGGCCCGTTCGCGCGGTACATCCGGGGGATGCGCGAGATCGACGACGCGGGCGTGGCGCGAGCCTCGGACGCCGACGCCATCCTGCAGCCGTACGAGGACTCGCTGCCGATCCGGCAATTCCTTTTGGGCAACCTGCACCGGCCATCCGCCCCCTCTTCCCCCTCTAATCCCCAATGTACCTCCCCCTCTGCTTCCACCTCCGGCTCCGACGCGCACACGCAGCATAACAAGCTAAAGTTCCGCGTGCCGCTAGACGTGCTAGCGCGCTCGCTGGACCACCTCGGCGACTTCCCGTTCAAGGACCCAGGCGCGGCGCGCTTCGAGGGCCCCGCGCTGTTCGTGCGCGGCACGCACAGCACCTACGTACCCGACGAGGTCGTCCCGCTCATCGGGCAGTTCTTCCCGCGCTTCGAGCTCGTCGACGTGGAGGCCGGACACTGGCTTATTTCCGAGAAGCCTGAGGAGTTTCTGCGAGGTGCGTTTTCTCTTTCTCTTTCTCTCCCTCTGTTTTTCCTCTTTTTTTTTTCCTTCCTTGGTTATGGTTGGGGTCCTTTCTTTGAAAATCGAGTCGATACTTACGAGATACCCTGCGCAGCCGTCATCGAGTTCCTAACGCCGAAGGAGTAAGCAAATAAGACGAACGAACGAACGAACGAACTAACGCGTGTCCACAATATATAAATCTCATTTCGGACTGTAAAGAGAGATGTGCAGCATTTGCATCTGGGTAGGGGGATATCATCTAGAAGAAGACTATGTACATGTATATCGAATCGACACCGCATCACGGGGCGTCACGGCGTTAATAAACTTTGCTTGCTCGTTTGCTGAAGAAAGAACGGAACGAAGACGGGTTAAACCAGACTCGAGGGATATCCAAACTAGCAGGGACAAGCGGAGGAGTAGCTCGAACCGAGACCGCCGAGGTTCAGCGCGGAGCTGGAAGAGCCGGGCGTGGCGGCGGCTAGGAGCTGGGGCTTCTGCACGATCTGGTCGACGACCTCGACAAACGGTTTCCGGACGTTCTCCCGCGTCTTGGAGCTGGCCTCACAGAATCCTGCGCCCTGCGACTCGGCAAACGCCTTGCCCTCCTCAAACGATACGGCGCGGCCGCCCGCGGCCACCTTGTCCAACTTACACCCGACCTTTGCAGTAGAGTTAGTTTTGTTTGCGCATTGTTCGAGGGATGAGATGAGACGAGATAAGCTACAAGGGTTATATGTTCATAGAAAGAGAGGGTTGTGAGGTGTGTACATACCAAATAAAGTACGGCATCTGGCGATGCGTTGGACCTCGCCTCGTCGATCCACTTCTCCATGCTTAGAAAGCTTTTCCTGTTCGAGATATCGTAGACGAGGATGACGCCGTGTGCGCCGCGGTAGTAACTGGTCGACAAGGTGCGGAACCTTTCCTGGCCGGCCTGAGAATAAGCAGATGAGTGACAGTGCTATATATATATGCTGCTTTTAAAGTGGCATGGCTGAAAGGGAAAAAAGAATGTGTGGGTATGAGAGCTCACAGTATCGAATATGTTTAGTCTGTATGCCTTGCCCCGTACGGCGAGCTTCTTCATCTAGATCGCAGAATAAGGGTCAGCTTAAACTTCTCTCGCATAATATAGGTAGGTAGGAGGAGTCCGCTTTATAGGTCCGGCTCACCTTGAAATCGATGCCGATAGTTGCCGTCGTCGATTCTGGGTCAAACTGGTCGTCGCAGTCTGTGAATGTCTTAGAATAACGCATAAGGAACAAGGAGCGCCGGACATACATACATCGTAACAGCACTATTCGTTGCGCGAACGTCGTCTGATGTGTTAGCCAAGGTTCGATACGTATGATTTGTTCTGCCCGCCTATACTAGGTAACGGGTTGAACGAGCGGCGCTGTGGCGCTTCATTGAGGCCAAGGGGTAGGTAGGTAGGTGAGGCAAGGGCAGGTGGTTTCGTACATGCGGACTTCCCGGCGCCGGATGGGCCGATGATCAGCACCTTGAGCACCGGCAGCGACTCATCAGACACCATCCTTTCCTTCTTTTATTCTGAATGCCTTGTTTGCTCGATAATCGATCTCGGCGCAACAGTCGCACCCCGTTGCGGGCTGTAGGTATGTGATAGCGAAGCGATCGGCTCTGCAGCAAGCAATGTAGGTTGCTATTGTCTGACGGGATTCTTTTAAGGTAAATTAAATACCTAGTAGGTTATGCAAGAAATGTCAAGATAGGTAGGGAGGATGTATACAAGAATTCCGCCGTAACCTTTTCCCTAGGTAAGCAGATAGGTAGGTGTATTATAGACTAGATGTTATATGGTGGTAACACTTGTTTTGGTCATGCGAGCAGCTTTCAGGTGGCGGTTTTATGTCTTGCGGTTGCGGGTGCGGGTGCTGGTGCTGGTGCTGATGCTGGTGCTGAGCGGGTGTCTTTGGGTTTGAGCTAGCATGATGCTCGTCCGGGGGTACATGACTTTGATATGACTGGCAGACTGCGTTGTGACGTATGTAGCCAAAATAATTGGCACGCCTCGTTATTTAATCCAAGATAGGTAGGTAGAGCATTCATAATTCAAAGCTGCAGAGCAAGCTTCATCCAGATTCAAGAATTCAATTATATCAAGAACAAAGTCACCTTATTGTCGTACTTGCGCGTTGCTAACACCATGTTAATCCCTGAATCTCATACCTTACCAGCGTCAAGATAGGAGGATACTCGACTCGTAGACTGCACCCATCGAGTCAAAGAGCAAGACTTGGTGAATGGGTGATTAGACGTGACGAACGTGGCATGTGATCCCTGACCGATGCATCCTCACATATTGGAATAAGGGAACAAGGTATACCTGTGACTGCTGGCGTGTGTGTACTGGACGGTCGTGAAGTACACAATTCAAGTCGTTAAAGGCAAATTCACTGTCATCACGGAAGCAGAACACCATATATGGTTATCAGCTAACCTTTCTCATTTTATCTGTCCTGAGGGGTATGCTGTTACCGCGGCTACCGTGCCGCCCGAATGCAATCAGAAGCGAAACCCATTGCCATTGCTCAAAAACCCACGCCGTTCCATGACCAGAGTTCGCCACGATTAGACCTCCTCAAGCACTCGTTCCTTGAACTCACGCTCCACCTTTTGACCCTCCTCGTTCGTCGTGGACTCGCCGTGGAGGTTCATCAGCGCACCGAGGTCGAACTTGGGTGACTTTAGGAGCTTGACCTTGCGGATGTGAACCTGTATAGTATATTGTGTCAGTTTATCGTGTGCAATGTATGAGATAATAAAATCTGCTACGTACGTTCTGGAGGGGGTAGATGCCTTGGGTGGCCTTCTCGATCTCGCGGCCGATGACCTCGGGGATCAGCTTGGAGGTGAGCTGCTGAAGGGTACAGGTAGCAGCCTCACGCTGGATGATCTCCACCATCTTCTTACGGATAGCACGGATCTGAGACGAGGCAGCGTAGGTGGTCTTCTTGATCTGGTTAGGCCGACGCTTGGTGAAGGCAATGGCGAAGAGACGGAGGAGGTAATCGTCGGTAGTCTTGACGGTAACGTTGGCCTCGATGAGGGACTGCCACTTTCGGACCAGAGATCGAAGCTTGTCGGAGGTGAAGTCCAATCCGTGGAAGTTGGTGAGACAGTTCTTGCCTTGGACCTCGTCGACACGCAGCTTGACCTTTCGGAACGAGTGATCCTCATCCTTCTGTAGATCGGCGAGGGAGACCTCGAAGATTCGGCCCTTGAGGGCGTCGTTGGCGTTCTTCAGACCGGTGGTTCGGTTGACGAGGGTCTTGCCAACACTAAACATCGTAGTTAGACATCAGCCGGATTAAGGTTCATTCGCTAGAGGGATAATCGTACTCTCGGATGTTGAAGGGAGCAGGGGCCTAGAGATGAAATTTTCAGTCAGTCCCAGATAAGTCCTTATGCGCCGTGTGAGACATTGTGAATTGGAGTGACAACTTACCTTGATAGAGTACCAATCCTTGCGGGCGAAGGGGTCCTGGGCCTTCTTCTTGAGACCCTTCTTGCCCTTAGACAATCGCTTGTTCCTGTAATGGGTGGATGGTTAGTATCGTATTTTCCCCTCCGGCATTCGATCGCGGGCAGATTCCATGGCCTTGCGGCGCGATAAATAGATGGCCGTTATCGAGAATCGAGAGATCGCAGGAGGCCGCATTGCTAATAATGAATCAAAATACTTACTTGCCTACCGCCATATTTGCGAGTGATTAGAAAATTCTCGCAAGTCAGGACGATGTTGAAGATGTTGTTGATTGGGAGTGTGTTGATTGAAAGTTGGATGGATCTCGCAGTGAATTCTGGTGCAGCCAAATTTTTGGTTTGTGTGCGATCGAAAATCGAAAAGCGAAAAGCGGTGGGGCTGTCACGTGTCCGGCGTCTTTGGCAGTATATTTCCTCTCCACTTTAACCTGGTACGTGCACCTGTTCAGTACGTACCTTGACTTGGTCCGAGCAATTTTGATTGGAATAACTCCTGTCATAAATTTATTAGGAAAACTCATAAATGCTGTTTGAAGAGCTGCATAAAATACATAAAAGTCTAAGGGCGGATATCCTTTACCAAGTTTACTATTTTCAATGTTGCAAGTAAGAATGGCATTGCCTCCATTTCACACCTGCAACAGACTCATCTCAGACAGGCCAGAAGTCAGCCTATACACTCATTTAACTTTTTGTCTCCTATTACTACTATCTTCTTTATCCAAACGTGGGTATCCCACAGGTCTTCCTTCGTATGCTCATCGGCAACGGGGACCTTTACAACCCGCCATATCTTGTATCTTGTATCAGTTCGCTCGCCAACCAATTCAATCACCACCCCTAGTCCCAAGCTTCAGGTATATAACATGTTGAATCCCGGTGGAAGGTACAGCGAAATATAAGGTAATTATGTACCTTAGGTAATAAGTAGCAGAAGAAGAATCAAAACTCCTCAACACCTGTTGACCTGTTGTCATGCTTTATCATTTACGCTTCGTGTCATCGTATCATATGGGGGAAAGGTGAGACGAGTGTCTGTCGCGTGGGGGGGGGGATGATTCGGGGACCTCCGCGAGCAAGATCCCATTGTGCCTCAGAGATACAGCCGCGGACACCCCTTTTCATCCTCGAATCTCAGACGGCCCTCTCGACCGCCTTTTCCTCATCTGGATGCTCGCCTACTTCCCACGCGTCGAAGCTGGGGAAGCTGAAGTAGCAAGCTGAATCTGCTTGTCAGGTCAGTACGGGGAAGATCGATGGAATGGCCCACAGGACGAAACGGGATGAGATGGGCTGGGCTGGGCTAGCATTAGAGCCGGGGCCGGTACGCACGTGGATTGTGTGTTGCATCTGGCAAGCGAGCCTCGCGGATCTCATCAGATTCTAACCCGAAACTCCGCGCCGATGGGGGCGACGAGCTAGCGTTAGAGACGGCGACGCGGCTGAGCAGCTCCGTCGCCCTCCGGCTCGCGTTCGGGCTCGTCAGCACGCCTTTGGAGGCATTGGAGGTGGTGATAGATGGTTCCGTGGCACACGCCCTGAGCAAGCGGGGCCGGCGCCTTTCCGCGTTCTTCGGCCTTGGAGAGGACTCTCTTCGGGGTACAATTTCCGGTGAGTATCTGACCGTAGCCATTCCAGAACCGAGCCCAGAGATGCCGGGTTGACGTGACGTGGTGGTATGTATGAATTGTCGAAAGTGAAAAAGGCTTGGTACCTAAATTGCAACCTTGGGGAAGGAAGTGCTGGAATTATGGCGATTTGAGTGGCGACTTTGGGTTGAAAGCAGATGCAGGCTGGATGGAGGAGCAAGTAGGCAGGCAGTCAAGCTTCCCTCATCGATGATGAATGGATATCTCAGACGTTTAAAACTAAGTACGCAGGTAAGGCAAGAAAAAGCCCGCTAGAACCAGGGCTCTTACCGGCTGTTGTGGAACGACATCCCCAGAGAGTCGGTTGCGGGCAGTGCCACATGTCACTCGCGAATGGGGACATTTCGCATGTGGTGGCAGCTGTATGGCCTCCGTTGGTCTGGATAGCTTTGGGCGTAGACGCCTGCAGTGGTGTTGGGCCGTTCTGCACAGCTAGATGGGTGGAGTGGGGAGAAACGCCGACCACTGAGCCACTCACGAAGCTGCAGGACCTCTAGTATCTCTTAACGTCTGCAACCCATCCTTGCATGCTAAATATCCCAGCGAGCTCCAGTACCCATTCTCGCCCTCTCTTATGTAAAATATGTAAAATAGGTAGCAGCTGCCCCCGATTTTCCCGGAGACAGCAGGTTTCAAGTGGCTGGATGCAACGGCCTGTCAGCTCCCTAAAAAGGAGAGTCAGCGCGAATTCAACGCGGAATTTTACGACGGACTCCCCCCATGTTGTAGGCATTCCGTGCATGTCCTCAACCCACTGGGGGTTGGAACCGGCCACCCCTCCCCTTCAAGATGCACCTCATTATACCTTCTTAAGGCTGATGTGGACGGGAAGTCCAACTGAAGCTGCAAGATTCTCTCATTCGGCCGCCATATGGGTAATCTGGTTGAGTTGACGTGCTACGACGTAGCTTTGCTGCATCATTACCGCTTGGACATGCTACAATTGGGTCCTCGTCATACGCTGTGAGATATCATATCGCAGATGGCACCGCAGTCACAGGGCACACAGAGAGTGTACAGACAAGAACGCGCTTGGGAATGCGTACATTAGTCTCACGCGTGGCAATACCTAGCAGAAGCGGGGGTTCTAGGCAGGATCAAGTTTTCTAGCAGTCGAGCCTACACAGGCTCAGTTCTTTCTACCTCCTACATCGGTCATCGGCAAGCCCAGCTCAGTCCGGCAGCCCATCAGTGATCGATGCTGTCATTGTCAGTAATACGAAGTTGCAGTCTTTTCTGGTTGGATGGCAGGTACTTACTCTTCCCACATTCGGCCCTGCACGGCCTTCAATTCGTCCGCAGTCATTCTGTGGCCGGTTGTGAAGTATCCTGCGAGCAGTCAGTCATCCAATGTGAACCAATGACTCCTAGGGCGTAAGCATACCGGCTGTAATCTTAGCATCTATCTCGACCCGCGAATCTGCGGGGATTAACTCCTCGGGAAGCTCTACCCGCTCGTGGATAGGGATGCTATCATTGGTTAGAAGTGCAAGCTTCGACGGGCTGTATAGGATGAATCGGCTTACCCCTGGCCAACGATGGCATCGTACTTCATGCTGCAGTGTGGCGTCTTAGCGTGTGATAGGATCTTCCCGCCAATTCTAGCCGAGTGACTTACTTGCTCATACTTAGCATCCTGTCGATCTTCTTGATGCCGAGCCAGTGCAGGATATCTGGCATGAGAGCCTGGAAACGCATGTCCTTTACTCCCGCAATATTTTCGGTCCTCTTGAAGTAGTCCGAGGCGCGATCTTCTCCCCGTTTTCTCGCGTTGTATACAACTAGATCATCTTATTAGGCCTTTAATCTACCTATAAGTTGGAACGTGTCAAGACTCACGATACTACCTAATGTTAGCGCCTAAATGATCAATACTTGAGGGTAGATTGCGACTTACCTTGGTGACTTCACCGAGAGCTCGCCCTTCCTTTCTGAAATAGATGACGACGCCGCTGCCGCCATTCTGAGCTTCCTTGACGGCCTCTTCGATGCCGTAGATAAGATAGGGTCTGCAAGTACAGATATCGGAACCAAACACATCACTACCGTTGCACTGCATCCTATGTAAGCCAGTAATCGCCTGCCCAGCGGCTCGAATGCAGAAATTACCTCATCATGAATACGCAAGGCTAGCCTGCAGCTTTCGTCAGACATCTTGGCCGGGTCTCCAAAGCAATACACAGTCAGCCCGCCTACGGAATGGTCAGCATTATGACCAGTTGTCAATTGTTTGATTGGGTGGTCAGTTACCGATTGGAGGTAAGAAGACCTTGATGTCGTTGCGTGTGATGAGCTATATAGTAATTAGACCTTTGCTGGTTCTTGCCGACGTGTATCGGCAGCCGCTTACCTCCGGATAGCTACCGCCGGTGTGCTCGAACAGCGAACGTCTTAGGACACCCTCGTCTGACAAAGTCAGTTCTTGATTTCGCTAGGGATCCCGATATTTTTGGTGCATACCTATGCCGAACCTTTCAGCTACCCCAGGAAGATACCAAACCTGTCCCAGTTAGTGATGTTTCGATTCAGGGGTGGAGTTGGTATATTCTTTACTGGTTCAACTGCAAACTTGGTCACGGCAAGCTCTCCTTCTGAATTTAGACAGACCTTCCCATCAGGGACGCTGATCTGGGTTAGCTTGTGACTGACCGTGAAAGGAGAGACACACATACAGCCTGCCGGCTCGAACACTCTCCTCGAGCTCTGGAAGCTGGGTTCAATTAGTATCAATCATAAGTCCCAGGAGCCAAAGCATTTACCTTCATGTGAGCTTTGGTGATGGCAATGGTTGGACGAATGTCGACTATGACGACTGATCAGCATGTGTAACGTGTAACACGAACCTATAAGACACGCGGGCCACTAAGTTACCGTTCTCCTTCTCTATAATGTCAGCGAAAAGCCACGTCGGTAGATGGCCCCATGGATCCATAGCCACAATCTTTTTCGGGTCACCCCATTGGGCAAATGGGCCAATGTTCGCTGCTGGCTCCGTGTTGGTAAAATCCGGCCTATGATCAAAGGTTACAATTAGACGCCAAGCTCTATGTTAGTCTTGCCTGGTGTTGCCGTACCTATGGTTGACGTTGAGCTGCTTGCTGGCGACGGCGAGAGCAAAGTAAATAGAGTAAGAGCCCCCATGTGCTGCGTTACTGGGTTACATCAGCTGTCCCCCGGCCTTGCTAGTACAGCACAGCTTACCTCCGAGAGCTAAGACCCGTGTCAGCGACAGAGCAGAGCAAGAGAAGGACAAAACAACTTGCCATTGCGTCTTCGAATTGTAGACGATGCTCGTGAGACGACCACTGGGCCACGGCTTGCTGGGTCCGGCGCACCCCAATGAAGGGGAAGCGGGTTGATACCAATTTGTTTCGGATACGTACTGACGGGTGGTCAATCACATAGCTACGATATTTCTCAGAAGCAAAGCTCACGTAAGAATAATTCGAGATGTGAAGCCGGATTTTACAGCTTCCCTGGTGGTAGGGGTAGTGTTGCCGGCGTCAGGCTCGGTGGGAGTTACACCGGACTGGATCGGGGAAGTCGAGATGCCAGCAAGGGGAGTAGGGGATGCTCTAGTGAGCTCGGGACTCGGAGCTTGAGCGGATGGGGTAAGAGCATCAACGCGATGAGAGACATTTTCAACTTCTGTTGCTAATCTACTCTGGCCCTCCTGAATAGCCTTTAGAGCCTGAAGAACATCGGCCATGCTCACTCCACCGTCTGCGCCTGAACCAGAACTCGCCATCATCAAGCCGGACGGGGAACAGACTCAAGATTCAAAGAACGGAGGTTCGGGATTATGTATCAATAGAGCAACTGGATCAATTACTGGAGACTCGATACGGCCTTCTGCTAGAAACGACAAGTTCGATCAGAGACTACTCTTCAGAGAGTTGGTTAGAGATTGAGATAAAGTAAGGTAAAGCAAAGTGAGGTGAAGTGAGGGTTATAAAGGTCTAAGGTTGAGAGACAACATTGAACCACATGCACTTGGCATGGGAGACCGCGCCTAACCCTGAATGCAGACACTAGAAGTACCGGGTACCCGGAGCTATCTGCATTTCAGTGGAATATCGTGCATTCAACTCTCGCCTACAAGTACCTACATACATCAAACTTATAGATACTACGGTATCCAGAGCTTTCCCATCTACCCAGATAAGGTATTAACTTACATACAGGAGCAGCCCAAGATAGGCACCTGACTACAACATTGGACGTAATAATGGTATAATCCACCGCGCTAGACGCAATCTGCGCTAGGTGTTAATTCGTACCTGCATCTGCTATAGACATCGCATAATTGTATGTACCTCATCTGAATCTGAATCCATGGATATCGCCGATGACCTGGGTAGAGGCGTATGATAGAAGCACACGAGGAAGCCCAGCCCATTGGAGAATGTGTCTGTGGTGGGTTTCTCCTTGCAGCGCTGGGAGACTCTACCTATCTATGTAAGTTGGCGATCAGTATAATCTCGGGCTACAGAGTTCAGGAGGAACTTGCCAGCTGTTAGCTCATGGACAACATTGAATGTACCCAGGTAGGAAAATCAAGCCAGAGAATCCAGTGAATAATGTGTGCCTCACTCTAATTGATATGTAGCACATACTTGCCTAATGATGGATGCTTTCTTATGCGGCTTCACGTTCGAAGATGGGTTGATATGATGGTACCTAGGTATTGAATTAAATGAATGCGGCAAAGTGGTAACCCCGCCTCGTTATCTGCCTGTCCGCTCTGCCATTGGAACATCCCTGTCAGCTCATACGTTAGTGTACATGCGACGAGTGTCCACTATCTAGGAGCTTGGACCCTCTACCAGCACAGTAGTATCAATAAGATAAGTGATAAGACAGCCTTACCACAGATCTCCAAACGTCAGAGCAAGATACATGTATTTGAATGTTCGTACGTCGGTCTCTTCTTTCTTTCTTCTACCTAAGATAAAAAAGGTATATAGACCTGACCAAGAACCCAAGGACCCAATCCTAACTGGCATTGGTTTTCCTCCCTACCTTACCAGGTACTCGAATATTTTCAACTAGACCTACTAAAAGCACCCGTATAAACACACCCTCCATCCGAAAAAACACATCGACCTTAGCCTACCATGGTAAGTAGCCACCTCGTCGATTATCTCCTTCGCGCAGGCACTGATACACGACTTCCGCAGGGCAAGCGCAAGAAGAGTTCGCGCAAGCCTCAGGGCAAGAAGAAGGTAATCCGCGCTGCCGACAAAAGACCGACCCTTTCCGATCATCAATAGCTCACCGAGTTACAGAACGACCCCCTCCCCACAATCTTCACATGCCTATTTTGCAACCACGAACGATCCGTCACCGTCGACATGAACAAGAAACTTGGCATCGGTGAACTGGAATGCAAGGTGTGCGGTCAGAGGTTCCAGTGCGGGATAAACTGTATGAAGAAGCACTCCCTACCATCGCGCTCAGCTACTGATACAGGCCAGATCTTTCCGCGCCTGTCGACGTGTATAGCGAATGGGTCGACGCAGCTGGTATGCCAAAACTGATATACCAATCAAGGAATATCGTACAATGTTACTAACACTGGACTAGATTCCGTGGCGAAAGGCACCAACGCCGAGAGGGCCTCTGCTTCCGCTATCCCGTACCAAGGATCGTCAAGGCCGTCTGCCGCAGGCCGCGATGACGAAGACGAAGAGGACCGGCGTTACGAGGGAGAGGGGATAGTTGCTGACGACGAAGAGGACTGAGGGACTGCGAGGCTGGTCCAGGCGTTAGGGATGGGGTCCTTTTTGCTTTCTGATACACTTTGATAGGGACACTCAATGATCAAAAATTATGATATGCAATTCGTATCGGTTCTGCTCCCATCCATACCCATAGGCCAGCCTATCCGATGACATACGTGGTTTACCTAGGTTATGTTGACTGCTAATACGGCGGGTTTACCTTGCTCCTCGAAGCACGCATTCATTCCTCCTGGAGTCGCCTATTCATGACTAATATCCTCTACATGGTATAGAATCGATCACCGAAGTCACCTAGACCAGGAATGATGTAGCTACACACAATATTAGCAGTCGTCGATCATAAATAGCTCTGCAAACACATACTTCTTTTCGTCCAGGCCCTATAAGATCGACATGATTAGGATTTACGGTATACAGATTTTTCGACTGCTGGATATACTACTCACCTGGTCAACAAACGCTGTCACGACTCGAAGCTTGGGGAACTTGGTTGCGAAGTTCTGGATTCCCTGCGGGCTGGCAATCAAGTTGAGGAACAGGATTCTCTCTTCTGGAACACCTCGCGATTTCAGTACGTCCACGGCCATGATAGCAGATCCGCCTAAGGTAATCAGTTCACGTCAACTCTCTCAGGCGAGCAAGAATGTGGCACATGTGGTTATCTAACCTGTAGCGAACATAGGATCAAGCAGAAGGACCCATCTATTGGCGATGTCCTCGGGGAGCTTGTCGTAGAATAACTTCGGCTGCGACGTCTCTTCGTCTCGCTGGATCAAGATCTTACCGATCCTGACCGACCTACAGCAGTCTCGGAGACCTTGTTCCATGGCTTCACCAGCCCTCATGATGGAGACACCGCAGATCTTCCCCTGAAACATCAGCCCCGCATAGGTGCGGCCTACAGGAGTGGTCACGGTGTGCTCAACGACGGGGAGGTGATTTAGCCCTTCCTCGACAAGAAGGCGAATGATTCGGTTCGAGTAGAAGATGAAATCAGCCCGATCCGTCTTCTTATCACGGATCATCCTGTTTTGCTGACAGGTTATGAGTTATTCGGGGAGACACCAAATGGAGAAAGTACTCACGTGAGTAGGGCGATGAGCTGGGGTGTTTGGGGTAATGTGATAACGTTGTCGTATTCGACCGCAGTCGACACAGTAGCAATGGGTTTCTGGCTGGGCGAGCGGTAGTCGGGTCCTACACACTGCGTAGGACCAACTTGAGGGCGATCTCCAGATTCCGCAGCCATGCTATATCTTCTTGACAGGTACTGAATTGTCGTTGAAATAAGTGAGGTTACGCAACGCTCGGTTGCTGGCTAGATATGGCAGCTCTGTAGTGATGCCCGGAGAGGTAGAATTACTCGAGGAGTAAATCGACGTCACACAATATAAGCAGTCAGGAGTACCAAGGAGTTCTTAGCTGATGTTGACGGACTCGAGCAGAAGCTATGTAAGGATCAAAGGCTGGACAATATTATAGAAGCACAATCCGAGTATTTACCAAATCGTGAGGAGAAGACTGAGAAAGCCCAGCTCTTAAATAAGAAGTGAAGAAACCTTGGTACGCATATGAAATAGTCGATGTTGGATCATAATTCTAAGCATCAATCGAGGCTCACAATGGCACGCAGCTGGCAGCTGATAGCTGATTTCCAGGGTCTATGCTGACTTCAAGATGGATTGTACCCTGGTACATGAACCAGATAAGATCAAGGGCTGATGCGATAAGCCCTAATAGGCATCCTATTAGAGTCTTGGCACACTAGTGATGGCCCCCTCTTGCAGACTGCAGTCCCCAAACTGCTAAAGTTCAGCCCGGGAAAGCGGTTGGTCACCACCGGTTGGACAAAGGCCTGGGTTTTTGGTGGATGCTTCCGTCATTAGCTAAACAACATTGAAAGGCAATAGCAACGCGGCAATATGGACAAATTGACCAAACACATTAGAAAAGTACATCGCGCCTTTCGAACACTCAACGAACACTCGACGGAAACTGCTGTGAATCAAACCGTGATTCGGCAGGCATCCATCGCCAAACCTGTTCTTGCACTTTGCTTTCTCACTGATACCCTCTTTTAGCTTCCTATTTCATGACTTTATTTGTCCTCTGCTGCCCCCCGTTCACTGTCCTTAATAATTCACGGCTTACATCCAACCTTCAATGTTCACATCACTATCACAGGCGCGTCTCGCATTTGTGATAGTCCTTTGTTGAGCTGGGGATTTAAATACCTTCTGAACTTATGCTTTGAACTTCTTTCCATGTCTGTACTGATCAAACCACTACATTTATTGTCGCTATGAATGATTAAACCCTTCACACCAGTGACATCAAATCCGCCGCGACCGCGTCCGTCTAACCAGCAACTATCTGACCATGGCCACGAAGCAAGATTTCAGTGCACCGCGCAAGAAAGGGCTGATGACCTATGGAAAGGCTGCCCGTAAACGACAACCGAAGACGGTCTTCACTCCCACCGCTTTCCCACCTATACCTGAGGATGACTCTATTTCGAAGCACAAGGCCACCGTTACTAGACGTCGTCCTTCGCTTATCTCATCACCATCACATAATCCTCCCTCTCCACCTCCTCGAAATCTTGATGGCACCGCCGATGTGAAAACGAACCAGAACGATAGTCCACTAAAGAACGTGCAAAGCTCGGATCGCAAACGCAAGATATCTCAAGTGTACGCGCCTAGGGGGCGAGCACTTGATCGTGCTTATCCCGATCAGGCCAAAGACCTTCCCAGTCGCGTGAACCCGCGGTCACGCCCGCCTGCACCCGCGAATGCCTACCATGCTGTCACGTCTAATGCACAACAGCGTGTGCACGCTGGCTCGTCAGAAATTATGGATATTGACGCGGCCGAACCCAAATTATCCAGTCCACCCCCGACACCGCCACTTGCGAGAGGATCCAAGGACTCCAAGTTTGTAACTGCTAAAGATCCAACGCTGTCAGCTTCAGGCGTGAAAGCAAATAAAGCCAAACAGAAGAGCGTACAACAACAATTCCCTCTACGTTTTGCCCCTGAGACCAGCACGAAGCCGATATCATCAAGCGCACGACTAGATAAGGTGGAAGAGGAGGTACAGTCGACGCGTCAGTCAGTCCCAGTTAGTGCTTCCAAGAAGCGCAGAAAACGCCTTATCGATGCACTTGTTGAACAAACCAAGGATGAGACGATGGAGTTAGTTGATGATATTATAGACGACCAGCCAGATTCAAGCCAGCCAACTTTGACCCTTCAGACCAGCGACGTGTCCATTCTGGACTCGCAAACCTTGCCCCAAACGCCGACTCGTAAAGCTAGTTCCGCGCAAACGGCTAGCACCAGAACTTTTGGACGTTCCAGCAGTGCGCTCAAGTTTACCTATGGCCAAGGCAGGAGAGTGCTGGAGGAAGAAGGCGACTTGCTAGAATCACTCACCTTACCTGAGGAGACATCGTTTTCGTTGAAAGGCAGGCGCTTAGAGCTCGGGACGCCAAAGAAGTCTGCCAACACGAAAGGATTCATGGACGATGATGACTCTGCGCTGAATGGCTCGCCCAACTCGAAGCTTCGAGATATTCACGAACTAAGACAAGCCGGCGCGAATTCACGGGTGGCTGATACGATGCAAGATCTGGCCGACCAGATAGGTTCTCCCAGCGCCAAACCGTCGTCGTCTCGAAGGGCCGCATTGCTCCAGGTGGCAGAGAAAATCAAGGACAAGACATTCATGCGGCAATGTCGTGATCACGGTGTCGAAGCGGCTTTGCTCAAGGACGTTGGTAAGGAGTCTGACATGATCTCCGGGTGCCTCATCTTATCCATCCTTGTAACGATACTTGCAAAATGGCCTTCGTCACACATACTCCAGCTCGTCCGGCTGGAGAACCCCGAGAGCATGTTTGCCCACTTTCTCGGCACTTCTCGGGATATCAAATTCATAGTGCGAGACCGGAAGAGCAATCTATCCAAAAGAAGCCAGACCTCACTCATCGCCATTCAGACTGCCTTGCGCGAGCTGCCAATCTGGGGTGAAGCAAGCCCATCGTGCATCTCACCGAGAAGTCTGGTCCTCAAGTGCCTTCACTTACTCGTTAAACAAGATGTCAATACAGCCAGGGATCCCGCCATCTTTTCTCCGGCTGTAGCAGAAGCCCTTTTTGCGGTGCTGTCTGAGGCAACTGAGGGCACAGAGCATTGGGATTACCCATCAACTGCCGAAGCTATCAACCTTGTCCATGCTCTGTCGATTCTTGACTTTTACGCTGTCAGCGTCGCAGAGGCACAGCGGGCCAGCGCTGACTGGGCTACTCGATATCTCCCAATCGTTGCCGATGTCTTCGGGGCTTCTTCGCGAAACACAGTGACAGACGCTGCAAGCCAGGAGATCGAGAGCAAGCTTCTCGAAAGTGCAGTCTTGAAGCTTACTATCAACCTGACAAATAATAGCTTGGAAGCACCGCAGATCTTCGTGTCAAAGGGGCTTATACCGGCTCTGGCAGGGTCGATTACCAGCAACTTTTCCCGCGTTTGGGCATCCCTATCTCAGGATGCGTGGGTCGACGGGATCATAGATGGCTTGGTTCTACGGTTGGGCATCCTGATCAACTTTGCCGAGCACAGCCCCCTTGTAAGGCAGGTCGTCAACGATTGCGAACACGACGGCCAGCAGCCGGTGGATGAGCTAATCCGTTTGTTTCTGGATAATTATCGGAGAACGGCAGATGTAAGTCCAGAATGGGTCAGGATGACTACTCTCCGCTAACAATTCGCCAGGCCGATTCAATGGAAACCAGTCACCTGAACGTTGCATTTGGTTACTTGTCGGTGCTGTTGGGGTATCTGGCTTTGCATCCGCCAGTGCGACAGAAGATTCGGTCGAACCACTCAGCTAAAAGCATCGGTCCGTTACTCGACTCGATAGGCGAGTTCATCACGCACCACAAGAAGGTGGAACAGCAGACCATGGACGACAGCGAGGAAGACGGGTCACGAGGACATAGCAGCTACACGGAGCGGCTCCAGGATCTGGTACGCCAACTGCAAGACCAGGTAGCATACGATTGATTGGGATGTGGCCTGCGGCGACGGACCAGGTTCGGTTACTTGGCTTACTCGTGATGGATTATATGCACCATTTATCATTGCTGGAATTAGTTGGCTTGGCATCTGGTACAAAAGGAGGAAGAGTCGAACGTAGGGCAAGCAAGAAGGGGTGGTGTTTGATCCGATCCATTTGAATGCACATGTCTCTTGAGGATGGGGAATGGGGAATGGGGAACGCCCAGCACCAGCAGGGAGTTCGTTGGCATTACCTTAAAGGCCGGGTTTCTGGACGTACCTACATGTGAGTAGTCAAATACCCCTGGAGCAGCCCATAGTGTGCGGATTGGTGGATGGGTTTGAATCTTGGTGAACATGGCAGGTTGGTGGCAAGGCATTAGGGGGCGACAGTATACCCAGGAGATGGAATTGAGTTAAACGGACGAGCAGAAGATGATTCTGGAATTCGATATTGGCATTAGACCCCTAATGAGTTTTGAGCCGCAGGAATTTAAAAACATTAGGTAGATGGCATAGCTGTAAACATACAGTAAGCCGCGTGTGTTTGTATTTTGCCGGAATTCGAGCTTGCCCCGCGTCCACCCACAGAATCACTTTAGTTGGTCTTTGATTCTTTGGCACATGCAGTTTGGCAGAGCTTATCACTTGGATAGCCCCATTGGCACATTTTCTTATTTTCTTATTCATACCATGAAAGCAGGCTGCAGACCTACATACTTGTGATACTTGCGTCAAACAGGTTCTACATGTACATACAACCTATTAATAGGATAGGTACCTGGGATTGATTGATCGTGTGTACATGTATATATACATGCCTAAATCTTTAAAGGTGCAGCCGCGGCGTAGGTGCCTTACCTCAATTAGTAGTACCTACGGCTAGCTGTCTTTTGCATACCGGGCTAGGGACTTGGTTAACCGTTAGGTTCACATGGCAAGTAGCGGCGGGTACGATAGAATACCTACCTCCCAAGTACTGTACTGTATTTGTATTGTATGTATCGTCAATGGATAGATTGATCTGCTAAATCTGCTATATAGCCGTAACCCCGCCTACTACATTTCAAAGCTTCAACGCTTGCTCTGCTATGAAGCCTTCCCCCATGTTCACATAATTTACCTGTTCTCAAGGGTAGAATTCAAAGGTTGCTTGGTTTCTAGTATCTAGGTGTGACAAACAAGAATAAAAAACCCCTCCATTATTCTCCCTCCTACCTGCATACCTACCAGCCTACCTACCTCACAGCTACATACCTACAGTCCATACATTACCTAGTATTACCGCAAAACACCAATGGTCTGACCTCATACGCCCAAGTGTTTCTCAATCTTTTGATGTGTGAAATCTTGGGTAACATCTGCACGTCATCCATAACACACGACAAATGCCTGCCTGATTGAAGGGGAAAGAAACGCGCGCGAAAGACAGAGAGAGACTTGAAGCATTGAAAAAGGTGTGCGCATCCCGCGCCCAGCTTCGACAACCCACGTTGACCTTTCTTTTTGATCAATACACATTACCCTTTATTACATACCACGCCGTGTCTACTACCACCACATAACCCATAATCGCACACAGACACAATACAATCCCCCCACGTCCTTGAACGCACCCCCAGAACGCCGCCCGACTTGTTATGCAGCAGCATTGCCATCGTACTTTTATTAAGGCACCCGGCATATGATAAGAATTCTAACTGCAGCACCCGATACACCCCAGTGACGTCGCCACAATGCCGGCGCCGTCCAAGCAGAGGAAGGTCGCTATTGTCGGCAGCCGATCCGTTGGTACGTCTTCCTTATCTGGGGTACCTTACCTTGCTTTACATCTCCAAATGCCCCTGCGCGACCTACCATGGATCGTGCATACACACATGTGATATATAACTTAGGATCACACGCTAACCCTGGAAATCTTGGGGAAATGCAGGCAAATCTTCCCTCGCTGTTCAGTTCGTCGATGGCCACTTCGTCGAGAGTTACTATCCCACTATCGAGAATACCTTCAGCAAGGTCATCCGTTACAAGGGACAAGACTACGCTACCGAGATTGTCGACACGGCAGGTCAGGTAAGCAAACAATTTGCATATGACAACCTTGCTCTTACTTTTATGGTTCATTCGCTTACAATGCCGTGCCGGCGGTATATAGGATGAGTACAGCATCTTGAACTCCAAGCACTTCATCGGCATTCATGGTTACATGCTGGTGTACTCGGTTTCCTCACTCCCGTCATTCGAGATGGTACAGGTCATTAGAGAGAAGATCTTGAATCTCCTTGTTGGTCATCCCTTACATACCTTGTACCACCATCATCTCCGCAATGGTCAACTAATTAGTCGCTCCAGGGCACGGAATGGGTCCCAATTGTCATCGTCGGCAACAAGAGTGACCTGCGCCCCGAGCAGCGACAGGTCAGCCAAGAGGATGGCAAGAAGCTTGCGGAGAAGTTCAACTGCGCGTGGACGGAGGCAAGTGCACGATACAACGAGCACGTAGCTAAGGCCTTCGAGCTCCTAATCGCACAAGTCGAGAAGGGCCAGAACCCGAACGAGGCTTCAGACGGCGGCAAGTGTTGGGTCATGTGAAGTTGGACCAATACCTAAGGTGCCTCGCCTACCGAATAAACCACGATACATCTACGTTGGAACTCCCCAAGTACCGAATACACCACCACACGTTGAAACCCAGGGACGAAATAGCAAACAGCATGGGATGTTTGGAGAGCCCAGAGGAATAAGAGGAGGGGGATGGATACGCTACCGCTGGATGGTATGATTGAACACCAGTACAAATTCTCAGGTCCCACGGGCGGCATATTTTTCGGTCTATGTTGAATCATGGATCACGCGACTTCAGATCATTCTCGTCCCGGATATCAGAGGCATTGGTCGTCGATGGCATGTACATATATACTTGCTACCTTGCTCAAACTGACTGGCTATTAATTGGAGTTATTTGAATTCACCTACAAGACGGCTGTTGCTGGTTCCCACCGGCTGATGGCAGTAGGGGATGACCCGAATGCATCCATGTGATAGGAAAGGCTAGCTATCCCATACCCGATGACGAATACGGGGAGCCAAGTGAATGTAATGATGGCTATGTTCGAGATCAAACGCTAAGCAACGGAAGGATGTAATCCGTAGGTATTTACTAATTACTTAGTAGGACTATCATTTGTATTCTCATGCAATCGGTAAGTGACTCAGGAAATCAGCAGCCTAGGCATGATATGTAGGTAGGTATGTACCTACATAGCATACGGGCATGTAAGAAGAAAAAGGGGCGCAGAGGTTGCCTCGTCTTAGGTACTTTACATGAGGTACCGACATGTATCAACCTTCGCAACCTTCGACTCTGTCGAGTCCCACACCTAGGTGAGGGGGTACGTACTATATGTACATACATACATCCCGTTTTACGTTTTCTGTGCCCCTCCGTGTCGCGAAACTTGAGACCCCACCGCTTCGGATTCTGCCCCTCATGTATGTACTTCGTACTTGTACCTATCTGTCTGGAACCATTCGACCCCACCAAAATTTGGTATCGGCAACCTGACAATCAAGAAAGACAGTGAGTGTTCTCTCTATCAACTGAGGATTACTCGATACATCTGGCCTAAACAACACTTTCACTCCCTCAATCATGTTGGACATTCAAGATTTCATCACCGAGAGGGGCGGTAATCCTGAGAAGATTCGAGAGTCTCAGCGCCGCAGATATGCCCCAGTCGAGATTGTGGACGAGATCATCGAGATGTTTGAGGACCACCGTAAAAGTCTGTTATTCCACAGTTTGATGAGATACAATTGAGGATTAACATTTATCGCAATTGTAGCTCAATATGCCGCCACTCAAATAAACAGCAAGATCAACGACGTGAACAAGCAGATCGGTACAAAGAAAAAGGTCAGGCCTCTGAGTCACCGACCCCTTACAACTTATACCTATGCCGCTATATGCAGTCGCTAACTGGCAGCAACCTCGCAGGCAAAAGAGAACGCCGACGAGCTACTGCAGCAAAAGGCCGACCTCGACAAGGAGAAGAAGGCTCTCGTCGACTCAGCAGCTCAGAAGGATATCGCGCTAAAGGCCAAGATCAAGACCATTGGCAACATTGTCCACGACTCGGTCCCCATCAGCGACAACGAAGACAACAACGTCGTCCAGCGAAAATGGTCTCCCGAAGGCGTCACCGTAGAGAAGAAGAATGTGCTCTCCCATCATGAAGTGCTCTTGCGGCTAGACGGCTACGACCCGGACCGCGGTGTCAAGGTTGTCGGTCACAGAGGTTACTTTCTGAGACAATGGGGTGTATTCCTCAACCAGGCCCTCATCAACTACGGCTTGGAATACCTTAGCAACAAGGGCTTCACGCCGCTTCAGACTCCCCAATTCATGCTCAAGGACTATATGGGAAAGACTGCGCAGCTAGAACAATTTGACGAGGAGCTATACAAGGTCATCGACGGCGACGCCCAGAATGACAAGTACCTCATCGCCACCTCCGAACAACCCATCTCCGCCTTCCACGCCGACGAATGGCTCATTGGCAAGGACCTGCCTATCAAGTATGCTGGGTTCAGCACGTGCTATAGAAGGGAGGCTGGTTCCCACGGTCGCGACGCTTGGGGTATCTTCCGCGTTCATCAGTTCGAGAAGGTGGAGCAATTCGTGCTCACCGATCCCGAGAAGTCGTGGGAGATGTTCGACGAGATGTTCTCAACCTCGGAAGAGTTCTACAAGTCCCTCGGTCTTCCGTACCAGGTAGTCGCTATTGTCTCAGGTGCTCTGAACAACGCGGCCGCCAAGAAGTTTGACCTCGAGGCTTGGTTCCCCTTCCAGGGAGAGTACAAAGAGCTCGTGTCTTGCTCAAACTGCACAGACTACCAGTCCCGCGCCCTGGAGATCCGGTTCGGTATGAAGACGCAGACTGACGTCAAGAAGAAGTATGTCCACTGCCTCAACTCGACGCTGTGCGCCACCGAGAGAGCGCTGTGCTGCGTTCTCGAAAATTACCAAACTGAAGATGTAAGTGTTTCTGTGTACGAATCACCAGAGCTCCTATGCTGACTGCTTCAGGGTCTCCGCGTTCCCGAGCCACTGCGCAAATACCTCCCAGGCGCCCCCGAGTTCATCCCTTTCACCAAGGAGCTGCCCAAGGACACGACTTCAGCAAAAGCCAAGGCCAAGGCAGAAAAGGGAGTCAAGCAAAAGGTAGCTAACGCGGGAGCTGCTGTAGCGGAAGCTGGGGAAAAGTTGAATGATCTGGCTGTTTAACTGACTAGACCATGAGATAACTGGATGGCGAGAAAATCATTAGGTACTAAATGGACCTTTGAGAAGAAAGGAAGTGCCAAAAGAGTTGCATTGCTAAGGAAGATTGTCGGCTCATGATACTCAATGAACATACGCCGCGATATCTTGAGATAGTAAGTAACATGCAGCACTTGAGTTTAACCGACAATCATATAGAAGCAGCATACCCGCTGTTCATGAATATCAGCAGTTCCAAGACACGGATGGCTTTGCTTTGCAATACTACCTACGAATCTATACAGGTATCATGTGTGCACCTCATTAGTAGAGGTAGGTAGAATTATTATTTGAAGCTGGCCCCATCACTGATGTCTTGAAATAGCGCGTCTTCTTAGAGGTAGGACTCGGTACCTGTTTCAATTCATGTCGGCTGGTCGGCGTACTTTACCTTTACAAAGGGTCATGCTGTTTTAAAAAAGAGCAGATGCTTTCGTCCAGTCCACGCTTGCAGGGATCCTACTTAGTCCAACGACTCAAGCCCTCGCTGTATGTACTCGTTAGTCGTTACAGAATACAGATCAAATAACACAACTTACAGAATGTTACTCATACTGACTCATTTTTATGTCCTTTGTCTCATCTTTCTTGTAATTCGAGTCACTATGTCCATTGAAGTTTTCTTTTCTTAGAAAGTCTCGAGGCATCAGTACATTTCTACCTTGGTCCAGGCAGCCCAGGTACATACATAACTCTAGGTTGCTCGCCCCTGTTACTCAAGGTTACAGCCTAAGCCTTCACATTCCGAGCCGGCCTTTCAGGACCGGTGCCGTTTCCGATGGGCTGTATCAGCCGCACATGGGTTGGCTTCCTTGCATACGTCCCACGTACCTACAACAAAACAGATGAATAGACATATCCGAACCCGGTCATGGTTTCTTAGTGACCTTTTTGCTCCTTTGCAGATACAAGACTACCTTACCTGCCTAGCAAACGAGAAAAGACTAGGAGCTGGGCATGGTAAGGTAATAATAGGTAGCAGGTACCGTACGGATTACTAGACGGCCAATCACTCCCGTGGGTTGACCCTGATCCCGTACTATCTGACGCACATACACACGATTTACAAAACATACCGGTACAACGCCCGACACGTACGTGCCGTTTCTCTCTACACACACCACGCGTGCGCGCCGCTCGTCCACCCACGGACAACAAAGAGGAGGACCGGCGCCATCTATCACCGCAACGCTCTTCTCTGGCCCTAGAAGAGCGGGTGGCGTGACGGAACTCTACTCGCCTCAACACATGAGCCCAAACGGCATCCATCAAAGCTAAACGCTACTACCAATAGAAATGTCTACTAACAGTGCATCCAAGCTCAACTGTCCCTTCTGCTTATACAAGACACCCGACGAGTATGCCATCCTGCTTGTAAGTATGAACCGAAAACTAGAATTAGGAAAATGGCAACTTCCTCTCATGCATCCCCTTGCCCTTACCTCGACCTCACTGTCCACTTCTCATATGTCCCTTTGCCCAAACCCAAACTCTTACCGATCTCAAGCTAGTGCTCAAATCCAGACCCAAACCCCATCACGAAAAGATAGGAAAAGTCCAGCTTCTCACAATCGCCACAGCACATAGAAACCTGCCACACCGAAGGCACCTCGCCGTCGCCCTTCGTGGTGACAGGTGAACCCTACTCCGCGGCATCCGGCCCCGTATCAGCGGGAGCGGGAGCAGGAGCAGCAGGAGCAGCAGGAGCAGCAGGAGCAGGAGTAGCAGGAACATCAGTGGGAGGAGCATCATCAAGCGAGGGCAAAGCAGACGCGAGCGCGAGCACGGGCGAGGACATCGACGGCGTCGAGTGGATCGAGTGTCCCGTCGACGGGTGCGGGCAGCGGGTCGAGCTCCTGCGGCTCGAGGACCACATCGAGTTCCACGAGACTGAGGCCGAGGCCGAGAACCGGGGCGGCGACGATAGTGCGCGCGTCCGCCAGCGTAGCTCGACTGAGGCTTCGACGGAGGGGTCTACGGGGGAAGTAGAAGAGGAAAAGAACAAGGTGCGAAAACCAGGAGAGGGACTAACGAAAGTAGTGAAGGAGATAAGGCAGAGGAGCGCTGATTATGACTCGCCGTACGCGGGCATGCGCCAGGAGCACCAGCACCAGCACCAGCAGAGGACTAGCGGCAGCACCAGCAGCAGGGGTCCTAGGACCGCCCCGGAACCGGTGCGCGCCCCGAAGCCAAGGAGGGACGAGAAAGTCTGGAGCGGGAACGTGAGCTGGGGTATCGGGTCGCATGGCCGAAAGCCTGGCTCGGGTACCTCGAGTTCGCACCCGCACGCGCACCTACACTGGAGGAACCTGCTCAAGATGCCCGGGGCTACGCCCTCGCGGGGGGTGGTCGGGGCGGAAGCTGCCGGGGTTAGGAGACTCGGTGTACGTTCTTTCTCTCGTTTCCTTTCCTCTTTCTTGGGTTGAGGAGGTAGGGAGGCAAGTGGATAAGCAGAGAGGGGTTGGAAGGGAAAGGTGGAAGATAACTGGGGGAGAGGGAGAAAAGGAAGGGAAGCTGACATGAATATCCAGAAGAACGAGCTCGGCCGCTACCACCGCGAGGAAAAGATGCCAGACTGGCTGGCAGACCTTCTTAAGAGACGCGGCTATAAAAGCACCGAAAGTAAGCCCATTCCCATGGAACGCTCCGTGGCCTGTCTTCTCTTTTACCCTTTCCATACGTCGGCTCTTCATAGCTCACGATATCTTCTCTCCTCATAGATGTAATACCAGTGCTGGAGCAGCTCCTGCAGCAGAACCCGCAGACGCAGTACGCGTACCTGTGCCACCCGGCCGTGCAGCACATCTCCAAGCTGCAGAGGGAGGGTACGTGTCTCACCTTTCTTTCTGTTCTCTCCTGCCCTCTCTATGGCCCATCTACCCACGACAGCTGAGTTCGGCTCACTAACAGCTGACCGCCGACGACACAGGCAGCTTCTGCGGGTACCGCAACATCCAGATGCTCATATCGTACCTGGTAGGGACGCGGGGACCTGGCGCGGCCGATTTCAACAACAAGATCCCCAGTATCTTCCGCCTCCAGGACCTCATTGAGGAGGCGTGGGATAGGGGTCTCAATCCCAAGGGCCGTATCGAGACGGGCGGCATCAGGGGCACGAGGAAGTATATCGGGACGCCCGAGGTTAGTCTTTTTTTCTCTTTGCCTCCTTTTTCATTACAATGTAGATGTTGGGTTTGGGAATTTGGTTCTGGCGCGTCTTGTAGTCTGCGGCGGCTCTGCTCGGTTCACAACAAGACCTTATAGCTTAGATACGCGAACTGTGGCGCTATAGAAGAGTCACGAAAATTGGCTTGGCCGACAAAGTCAACTGGATGGTAACTCACTGACTTGCTCTACATAGGCCGGGACGATATTTGCGGGCCTAGACATACCGTAAGTTCTGTTATATCATTTTCTATTCACCCCATCCCTTCTCCGTACTATAGGTACTGTATCGTACCCTACCGCCTCACCGCGCTAACTCCTCTCAGCTGCGATATCCAAGGCCTCCGCAACATGCCCGGGGACCGCCCTTGGGCGTCGGAAACGCGTCTCTACGACGCGGTCGAGATGTACTTCGCCTCGCCCCAGGACCCGTCCCAGATCTCGAACACGGGGTCCAAGGTCCGCGCCACGGCACGGCCTCCGCTCTACCTGCAGCACCGTGGGCACTCGCTTACGGTGGTCGGGCTGGAGCGCCGGACCGCCGGTGACCGCTGCCTGCTCGTCTTCGACCCCACGTACGGCGACCCGTCGGGTGTGCGGCGCATGGCTGCTGATGTCGTGCGAAGCAGTGGGAGTGGCAAGGTCGAGCATGGGAACCCTGATCGTGTGCTCAGGCTGTATCGGCGCGGGCCGAAGTATCTGTGCAAGTATCATGAGTTTGAGTTGCTTAGGTATGTCTGTTTTTGGTTTCGGTTTTGGTTCTATGTTTGCTTTTGCTTTGCCTGGTTATGTGTGGTACTCCTCGTTTTTGGTTTGTTGCTTGAGGCTTGATGCTTGATGCTTATGGCTCATGGTTCAACCTATGCAAACCCCTTGTCCAAATTTGCGACGTTGGTGCTCTGAGCTAATGTGTGGGCATGAATTTAGTTTTAGATCGTGATCTCCAGCGAGTTCACCTCATGACTACGGTCATCTGGCGAACATTCCTCATTCCGTAGCGTCTGTCTACACAGCTGTCATCAACGTTTATGTATGGAAGAAAGGGAGAAGAGGTCCTTCACAACATGAAGAAAACTGAGGCACTGAGGCACCGAGGCACCTTGCTAAGGTAGGTAGTGATTTGCTGGACAGTATCTCGGATGAGACACCGAGCACGTATTTCCTCTTCTGCATCTGCGTTTGCGTCTGCGTTTCATAGAGGTATCGTCTGGGAGTCCGTATACGGAACCCGACTAGCATAGCTGAGCTGTATCGTCTTATTTACATACCTAACAAATGCCATGAATTCTTAAATCCATATCTTCATCAGGTCCTGCATTATCTCTGTCTGGGTAGGTATTCCTATCTCACCCTCTCTCATTCCTTCAAGCCGCCGCTCTCGATCCACGCTCGCAGCTTCTCGAGAGCCTTGAAGCGGTGCGAGATCTTATTCTTCTCGGCCTTTCCCATTTCGGCGTAGCTGTCAGTGGCGATATTGTTAGTTCATCCCATTTGCGACGGTCAACACACTATACATAGTATGTATGTGCTACATATGCGGACAAAAGTAGGGAACTTACGTCTGGCCGTCGTACTCGAATATCGCGTCCCAGCCTGTGTTATCGGGCGGTTAGTCGGTGAGTTTGAGAAAGGAGAGGTGCTTCATATCTAGGGGTGCTCCAGTTGGATATTGGGGTAGGGTTACAGCGTTGAAAACAGGGGGGAGCAAGGTCAAAATGAAAGGTCATAGGAGTGGAAGGTATGGTATGAGAGACGTACCAAAGACGGCTGGTCCTCGCGGTGGAACTATCTTGCCCTATGGGTGAATCCCGTTAGCCAAATGACTGTCGTAGAATTCTCTCGTTTCTTTCCTATTGGTAAAAATGAAATGCTGAACCGACTGGTCTCCCTGCTTCTGTTTGCCAAGATGACGAAGGAGAGGGAGAGGGATGGTAGACTTACCGCCGTGCGCCCTTCGAATAGGAGCACCTCCTGGCCCGGGCCCTTGAGGAAGCCAAAGGTGGCGACGGCTTGCGCCGACTTGTTGTCGTAGGCTGCGAGCAGGTTGTTTAGACCGTCGTGGCCGATGGACTGCATGAACCATTTTCTGTTGTATCCGGCCAGGTTCAGTCAGCACCTCTATACCATTTCGTCCGTCTTGCACTTTCTGTTCCTCCCTCGTTCCTCAAACCTGAACATGGCCCTTTGCAGTCCACGCCATTCTCAACCCTAGGTATACATATATACATCCCAGATACCTATACAGATCCACACACCCAACCGCAGATAAGACCGAACAAAGAACTGGATAGGGGTGGACATTACATATACGGCCCAGGCAGCCCATTCAGCGCATCAAAGCACAAGCACGTGTCCTCGACGAGGACGGGGCCGGCGACCAGGGCGGCGGCGGCGCGGCACTTGGCCTCGGTGACTTCTTCTAGCGTGCCCTGGATCTCGGGCAGGTCCAGCTTCTGGCTGCGGACCGCGATGCCGGCCGGCTCCAGCACGGCGCGCACCTCCTGCAGCTTGTTGGCGTTGCCGGTTATGAAGTTTACTACGGGGTCTGACATTGTTGGCTTCTGTTTCTTTCTTTTTTCCTTTTTTTTTTTCTTTCTTTGCGTTTTGGGTCTTGGGGTCAAAGGATTATGAGTCTAGGGCGGAAGTTTCGCACGGGCAATAAGTAATGAGTTGAGAGAATACAGAGTGTTCCTCGAATAGCTTTGTGACGATTGGATGCCGAATATATAAAATGTGAAAAGGCCGGTGTGACGCATACGGCGATATGCAAGTACTGGGACCCCTGCAGCTAGCCGCAGCAGGTGGAATCAGCTTCATCTCGGCTCAGCCAACACCAGGTGCATAGAACGTACTCTACGCTGGTTTTGACAAATATAATAGCCCTCATCGCCTTGGTCGTTAGGTAGTCTGGTAAAATAGGTCATACAAAAGAGCCTAGAGTCGTTATCACACATACCTACCTACATACCGTATAGCATCATAGGGAGTCTAAGAGGCAAGGCTGGCAAGTCATCGCCAAGTTACCGACCCAGCACAACGAGCATAGTGAGATAGCCAGGCATACTAATAAATAAGCATCATCAATCCGACGAGAGCCGAAAAGCCCTGAATCATGGGTATCTCATCGCATTCCTACTTAGTAAACCATCCCAGTCTAAGAATGAACACCACCATGCTTCACCAGCCACTACTGCAGCCCGCCACCATCCCCTCCATCGCCATCCGCAGCATGATCCAGCCTCCACTGCCGAAGCCAGGCCTCGACGCGTTCGACGTTGCTCTCCATCTCATCCGTCGAGTTGCTCGTGAGCTCCACCACGATCTGCTCCTCGTACGAGTCCCGCGCCTCCTGCAGCAGCACCTCCATGATCTCCGAGTCCAGATTTTCCTGCAATTTCGCCTCGGGGTATTTCCTATTATTTATCTGGTTGTCAGCGCTACTACTTTTACTCTTTATGTCTTGTGTAAGTAAGTAAGTGATAAGTGAAAAGGAGGACCATACCTCGCGGATAACCGGTCATACAGCGTGCTGGAGTCTACCCGCAGCACGACCACCAGGTCGATCCAGCTCTCCGGGAAGATCTCGCACCCGTGCCAGTCTATGATGCACCCGCCAGCCTTGACATTTTCCTCCTCGAGCGCGTCCAGCAGCTAGTATCCGGTCTCGTTAGCTTCCGACCGTTCTCATGTGTTTTACCCAAAAACTTTTCCCTTTCCTCCCACTCATCTCATAGACACTGACGCCGTACGACCTGTAAGAGGAAGAAGTAAAGAAAAATTTCAAAAAAAATTCAAAAAAAAAAAAAAAAAAAAAAAAAACCTCACCTTATCCTCATCCACAATCCAACTCAAGTACTCCTCATCCCAGCCCTCATGGCACGCCTTGTCCTTGACGACCTGATTCACCGAGACATGTCTGAGGCCGGTCCTCTCGGCCAGCATCTCGGCATGCGTGGTCTTGCCCACGCCGGGCGTGCCCGTGATGATGATATTGGGGTTAGTGCGCATTGCCTTATTTTTCCTCCTTCCTTTGCTTTCGTCCCTGATTCCCCTTCCCCTAATTTTATTTTATTTTACTTTGGTTTGCCCGGTGTTTTATTTACTTTTCCTTTCACTCCTCTGTCGCGTCTTGCTTATTTCCTATTTTCTGCTCTCCGGGCTTGGCTTAGACCGAGTGTATCCCAAGCAGCGTTGAACTGAGCAGACTCGTGTGTCAGCGACACATTAAAACCTGGCACTGATTGTGTGAAGAAAAAAAGGACACAAAATGGCAAAGTTAGGGATGTGAGGTAAGCAAGTCAAGTAGACACTAAGAAGAACTGTAATGGAAGTCAATGCGGCACTGTACGAACGACCGAAGACGAGGTTTTATGTAGTACCACCATTTCCATTTCCTATAATCAATTATAATCAATTATCTAAATAGCCCGGTAATCGAATCGGGGCAGGTCACGTGCACCCTTAAAATCATCCCAGCCAAACCCTCTCCTTTCCCCAGTATCACCAGTATCCCCTCTTCAAAGCCATGCAATCACTCATGTGCCTATTAACTGGAAAAAAAAGAACCGGACACTCGGGAAACCTTTAAAATAGGAAGGGAATAAGAGAAACATAAATGGTGTATGAATCGTCTCATATTTTATTTAGATGCCAGTCGACGGAGTAGAGCACCACATCCCAAAAACGAACTAACTCCTTGCGATCGCCGCCCTCTCCTCTTTGCCTCTCCCCTCTCCTGCATGTACACTCGATCAATAAGTCCATTCAAGTTAGTCAGATGGTCAGAGTGAAGCAAGTCCCCGTTACACCTAAGCTAGATGCTACAAATCTTTCACCTTCTCTCATCCTCTTTCATACACCCACACGTCCACACTTTCTCTTCTCTTCTCATATCATGCTCCCGGCCCACGCGGAAACCCTAGCCTGGTAAGTCTAAAAGCGACGACGACGATGTTCGACAACCAAAAAAAGAGGACCACAGCAGCGGCAGCAGTAGCAGCAGCAGTATCAAACGCCCCGGATTCCTTTGGTTCGCTTGGGCCTTCTAGTTTCAAATCATGCCTTGATATCCATTAAATCTTGTGTTTGTGTTGAGTGGTGTGTGTATGCGCCCGCGTCTGTTTGGCTCCATCATCCCCTCCCTCTTCTGCGACCTAATCTTGCGAGCCCTGCTCGAGTCATGTATAGAGATTAATGTGCTATTCAGCATTCCTATCCGTCTGAGACTCGCGGTGTGGTGGTCGTATTTAACGGGATGCGGAGTATCTGAAGAGGTCGGAACGGTCGAAAAGGTCCGAAAGTCTTGATTCTACGGTTCTACGCAGTATCGACTTCAACCTCGTCGACCTCGGCGAGTTCACCGTTGCCGTTGCCGTCGTACGCGTCGGATTCCAACTTTTCCTGTTGAGCGATGGCTTGCGCAGATACTATCTCGGCCAATCGCTTCAGTCGTGGCGTTTGTAGCCCTGCAAAATAGCGAGTCAGCTGTGTTCTTTGTACATCGGGACATCGAATGAAACCTACATGAAGGAGTATATGTCTCTAAGGCGGTGATGGCTCGAGGCTCCGCGATTTCGTACGGCCCGGGATCTTCCATATCTACGGCTTGTAGCAGGAGAACGTCGCTCTTCTCTGTTACTCTAGATGCTACTGCCTTCATGATTTCTCCGTTGATGGGCTGTTCGTAATCTGCCACAAGGTACTGGTTCAGCAGCTTCTGGATCTGGTTGGGTGAAAGCCTGCCATTAAGAATTAGCTATGCCGTCTTCTCGAAGAGCGCATTGCGCCATGCTTACATCCAGCAGATATCTTGAATGATCTCAATGTCGTTCAACGTCGCCTTCTTAAGTTGTAGGAGCTTCGTTGCTTGCTATGGTAACGTGTTAGCCATATCATGTCGGATATCGTAGACGGCTGTACCTACCATGAGATGTTCAAGCTGTAAGGTGCCTTCCGGCATATCGTGACTCTTGCACCACTCCTCGATCCGGGTGATGTTGTAGTTGATTTGCAAACCTCGCTTCCACGAGAGGAAGTTTCTTCGCATGAGCAGGTCGTTGAATGCGGTGACGCCCACCAACCTGAGGAGCTCCGTCACGGTCTGAGTGATGATGCTATCCTCCAAGTAATAAGCCTTCATCGCCCTGAAGACATTGTTCAGCAGGCTTAACAGGTTGTCCATGCTGAACGCAGGTGTTGAGTTTGTGGCCAGCAGCTTGCCGAGGAATCTGTTACTTTCATTCGTGACGAAGCCGGGGAGTGATTGAGATTCGATGATGGCTGGAATGATCATCTTTTGCAGTTTCTTCTTGAGGATCTTCATCCAAGTGTGGTAGATGTTGAACTCAAGACTCTCCAGATCGTGCTTCACAATCTCCAGTAGCCGGTCGTACTCATAGTTGTCCGTCTTCTGGGCCTCGTACCAGTCCTCGGCGAGGAACACAAACGAGAGCATCTCATGCACGTTGGAAAGCCAGAAGGCACCGGGATTGATCGCATCGTCCCCATCGTAATGCATAACCTCTTGCTGGATCGACTGCATGACGTTGGCCAGGAACCTCTCCGACTCCTTCACGAAGCCGTTATTCCACATTTCGGATGTCACGAGGTTAATGAGATAAGATGGGAAGAGGACCTCCTTGTCTGAGGGTGGCGGGTTCGTGTTCGGTGACGGGATCTTGAGGTTCTTGATCAGGCCCATAGTCACCTCCTCGTTCAAGCCATCCTCGTCTGCAAGCAGGTTCTCCAATTCCATCTCGATGGTGTCGACCCCAGGTATATAGCCAACGCCTCGTGGAGCTCCGGTGGCAATAGCCATGGAGACCGGACGAGGGTTGTACGCGGCACTGAAGCGGTCCATTCCGCTGGGCTCGGCACCCGCACTCCGACGCTTCGGCTTCTTGGATGATACCAAGTTGATCAGGCCATTGGGAGGTGCGACGGCAACAGCATTGCCGTTGATCAGCTCCCCGTTTATAGGCGCTGATCGCTTGGCCAGCTCGAGTTCCTCCGCCATTTGCGATAGTTGGTCCCTTAATGTCATCTTTTCGTTTTCGTGGAGCGTGCTCTCCCGCTTGATGCGTTCTAACTCGGCGTTGGCGGAGCGAAGAGACTCCTTTAACTCCCGCTCTTCATCTTGCATGCGCTTGACGCTCGATGTCGACTCGTCGAAGTTGTGCTGCAACTTCTTCATCTCCTCTTCCATCGCCTGTAACTTGGCCACGGCGATACCGGCTTGGTTGGCTTCGGCTTGCAGTTCCTTTGACCGGGTCTCGAGGGCGTTGTGCCGGCTCTTCCACGACTTGATCTGGTTTTCGTAGTTCTCCACCTGGCCTTGAAGAGTCTTGTTCTGACTCTTCATAGTACCCAGAGACTGCGTAAGCTCGACCACCTTGTTTTCCAACTTGTAGGAAATCTGCTTCAGGTCACGAGCTTCTTCGCGCATCGTCTTGTAGCCCTTCCGCGCTTGCCTTCCACGCCACACGCTCTGTACCAAGACCACCTTCTTACGGTAGTTTCTCCAAGACTGGAGCTGTCGCCTCGATCGCCATACTCGCTGGATGAGGAGAACAGCATTGCCCACGCGGGTTTCCATTATTTCCCTCCTTCGCAGATAGCCCTTAGCAGCCGCCTGTACGAGTATAACACTGCTTCGGATCCGCAGAAACGCCTTCCGTTGCTTCTGCCCCTTCCATACCCTTTGGATCGTGGTCGCAGCCTTGACTGTCCGTAGCTCCTGGGCCTTTGCCCGAGTGGTGTGAGCCCTGCTGAGAGACTGGAAGGCTATAATCGAAGCTCGCGCTTCAAGGTACCTGCGGCGGTAGTACTTGGCCTTCAGGTTCTTTTGGATCATGATCGCGGCTTCGCTCATGCGGCTCTGACGGAGGTTCTCCAGATGCGCCAGCATACCAGCGCGGAAGAAGATCTTGGTCAGACCCAGCTGATAGGTGTCGATACCAGTCCCCGTGAGAGAGCCGAGCGCCTGAGCGAGAATTTCTTTCACCAGTTGCCGGATCTCGGACTGCCATCGCGTCGACGGTATTAGTAGGTAGTATCGTAGAGCAAATTCTTCGTAGGTCCAGCGACCGGGATAACCAGCACAGCTAATGCGGATGGTCTCGAGAACACCACAAGCCCTCAGCTGGCTGAGGACCATGGGTCCCTCAAACTTCCACGCGGCTTTAGCCTCGTTGGGTTTTATGCAACGGATATAATGGACGTTGGTATTTCCAATCGTGTTCATAAGCTCGATGAGCGAGGAACGGAAGATGCCTCCTAGAGTTGGCTTGCGGTTAACAGCAACTCCTATCTTCCTCCCCGCTGCGGGTCTGGCAACGGCAGAGCCAGAGGAGGCGACGTCTTTCTCGCGCACAGCAGAGGCTGCAGCCAACACTCTCCCGAGGAACTTGTTGGTCGATGCGCGGAGGACTTCCATGTGCTCATCCGGTACCGTGTCTCTGTTCTTCTCGATGAAACCCTCTGATTCATATGTGACATCGATGGCATAGTGGCAGACGGTGAATGAAGACTTGCCGAACCGGGGCTTCTTGTAGAACTTGTTCTTATCGCCGGAAAAGTTGTGATGAAGTTTGGTGACAAATTGGTCGTCTGTGCCCATGGGTAACCTGGACTCTTCGTCGAGGAGGGATAAGATACCCAGTTTACCTTCGATCAAGTCGATACATGGCTGGTTGTCAGAGAATTCGATAAATTTCCAGTCTATCTGCTCCCGGACGTATTCCTCCTGTTCGAGCCGGAAGACGTGCGAGTTGAACTGCTGCTGCAACTTCTCGTTGGCATAGTTAATGCAAAATTGCTCGAAGGAGTTCTTAGCAAAGTGCTCGAAACCGTAGATATCAAGGACACCGATGAAGGAGCCGACACGGCTCAGGACCTCATCGGTAGCAAGACTCCTGTTGATGACCTCCACTAGCCAATCGAAAAGACTCGAGTATATGTATTTGGCAACCGAGTCTCGAACAACTGTGGCCTGCTGCTGCGTCAAGTTGGAAACAATCTTCTCACCACGGGTGACAAGCTGCTTCTTTACAATCCACTTGGCGAAGTTCGTAGGGTCGATTCCCAGGATAGCACAGGCGCGCTCTAGAGATAGTTCCGTAGGGGCCAACACGCTCTCACTCCTAGAGGCACCGATCTTAACGTTACCTAGGTGAAGTAGACCGGCAAGGAGGTTGAAGATACCCGATTGTTGAGTTTCATCCACACCGATGGTCTTTAGGGAAGCCTTGGTAGCTAGGAACTCGGCCTTGTCGTCTACCCCATCAATCGTAGGGGAATTACCCTGGTTGAGATAGTCGAATTGCTCCACGGGTAATAAGCTCAACTCTTGTCGCTCCTTGTCCGTCGCACCAGCCAAGAACTGATAGAAGATGTGGTAGTTCCTCTCCTTCAGGGGTTGAAAGACCAATCTCGATCGTTCGAGAAGATATGTCCGGATCCTAGCACCGATAATATTTGTCTTTATATCAAACATAATTTCGATGTACTTTCCGAATCTCGACGAGTTGTCGTTTCGCGTTGTTTTGGCGTTTCCAAATGCTTCCATGATGGGATTGGTAGCTAGAATCTGCTCCTCCGTCTCGCTCATCGCTTCGGCACCCTTCTTGGACCGGCCGCCTGGATTGTCTGGGGATTCTCTCGTCGCAAAGTATCGCATGATATACTTGGCGCTGACTGTCTTTCCAGCACCAGACTCTCCCGAAACCACGACTGTTTGATTCCTGCTATCTTTGACCATTTTCCTAGAAGCGCTCAGATTAGCCGCACGACTTCGATACTGAGGACTAGGTGGATATTCACATAAACGCTTCTTCGGCGATGGCAAACAGATGGGGTGCTTGTGTCTCCCTCTGTTTGCCAGCGTAGACTTGTACCATTCCCGGGACATAGAGAGAGTCGACCCGGGCAAAAGGGTTTGTCGCTATCAGGACTATACCACTGTATGTGTAGATCTCTTTTTGCGCGTATCGTAGGCGGATGGCTTGGAGGACTGCATACGAAGAAACGGTCAATAACCCAGATTGGAACAACACTAGCGAAGCTGGTAGTATGATGCATACCGGCAGGCTCGTTCAAGTGGGACAGATTTGTTAAATCGTCACTGGCTTCGAGCATGGAAGGGTTCATGAGCGGTGGTAACGACGGGTCGTTGGAATTCTGCAAAGCCTCCGCTGAGAGCTGTATCGTTTTGGTCTAGGTTACGTGGTAGATATAGCGGTCAGCTCTGGTTCAAATGCCACGGGAGCGACGTGGACTTTGGATTTCGCAATACCTCTTCATTTTCGAGCTTAAAGACCAAGGTCACCTTGTCGCCATCAACAGTCTTCTTGACAACCTCGGATGCCACCCAGCCCTCGGTGGCATCTGGCTGCCACGCTCTCGTACCGACATCATAGCTTTGCGACATGGGAGGCTGATATGACCGTGTTGCGATATAATGGAATTAGGGCCAGTCGCGATGTGAGAAACAGAAGAATTATCGGATAATTATTAGGGGATGGAGGTAGCACGAGGCATTCGTGAGGACTGGTGGAGATTCGAAAGGGCGGACAACTAGAAAGAAGGACAGGCAAGGAAGAGAGAGAAGAGATATGTACTACGTAGACTCGGGGGAGTCTATGGCCAAAAACAAGGTATAGAATCAACAAGAGTGACTAGAGGCAATCTAGACGACAAGGACTCAATCAGCCGAGTTGATGTTTATTGTTGATGGTCACGACTTTGGAGAGAGGAAAAAAAGGTAGTGGTGGTCATCTAAATTTGTCGTGCGCGTTGTGATATTACACCGTTTGTATGTTACATACATACAAAATGCGTAATCTTTAGGTACAGTACAGTGCAGTACATGGCTCGCCATGCGGCCATAACTCGAACAATCATTGGAGACGTCCACTCTTGCTGCCAGCCGAACCTTATTAGACAGGCTGGGCTGGCTGGGCTCTCTGGGCCCTACTCCTCTGGGCTGGCTCAGCTACGTCGAAATTTAGGGAGGTGTAAGTGGTGTAGCACAGGGGATAAAGGGGAAGCGCCTTACCTACTTCAGCCTAGCACCAAGTCCAATAGACAGGGGTTCATGTACGCGTTTCGTTCAGAAAAGTGTCCTGAGTTGTCTTCACTCTTCTCCAGCAACAGTAATAAATCCAGTTTGCCAGCCATTTATTTTTCTTTCATGACTTCAAAATCTTCTCAATGAGCCAGGCTTTACCTTGTTCAAGTTTGAAACAGGCTTGAGGCTGTATGTGCTACTTGTCAAGGTCTCTTTTTCAAGAGTCACTCAAGCCCAATGTCTCTAAATGTTCAGTTGAATAACGACGTACACCTACTCTACTCGTATCGTCGCCATTTATTTCATTCCTCCCTTTTTCTTGCAGAAACGTGTGTGCACGTACTCATACTGGCCGCCACAGAGCGTCAGGTCTGCAGGTCCATTTTCGTCGATGCACTGCTGTGACAGCCGAAATTCTAGTCAATCACAGCACAGAGATGGCCATAAGCACATCTGTAGGTTTGTGTCATGGACGTCTTTAGACAACGTACCTGCATACATCAGTGTGCGAGAGAGTCTGAGCTAATAAGTACAGCCAGTACTTACAAGTACCATGTCTTGGTCTTGTGTTGCAATCGGATGCTACCTTGACTGTATGTATGTACATACATGTAGGTATACATACGAAGCGTATTAATCTATCATTCACATACATTTATATATCTTATATCTAGAAACAGATTCACTGTAAAAAGGTGCTGAAAAGCATGTTGGATTCAAGAACCGGATGCTCTGCTACTTTAAGCACCGGTCAAAGTATTGAACCCCGACCGTCTAATAATAAGACCAAAAGCTTGAAAAGGGGGAGAAGCTCAGGGTTTCTCCCGCAAATGTGAACTTGGTCCCCAACATGTCCGTTACCTCTTTCATACCTACAGCACCTATGATAATAATACCTTATGACAGAAAATCCATCAAGACTACGAAGTACCATGGACATAAAAGTATTGGTGATGAATGTTTCTGCCTGTGACATCCATCGTACACCGTAAGTATTGAGTTGATCGCTCCGCATACAGGCACCGGCTCTGCAGGGGTTAAGGAACGCAGCCCGAACCATACAGTACCTAGATACCCGACATTTTTTTTCTTTTTCTTTTTGAATGACCGATCCCCGGATCTCCAGTCTACCTCCCCTTACCCGGTCATGCTTAATAGGCCCTGCTATTAGGAAACGGGCAGAGCAATAACCCCGTACCGTAAGTACAGAATACGATTGGAAACTTTTTTTCCCCGTCCTCCTGTTATCTGAAGCTTTCCATTCTCTCCTGCGCAGATCAGCGAGCCAAATAATCCTTGGGGACGAGAACTGAATATGGAGGACTTATATATACAGGTATTTATCTACTCTTTAATGTCTCGTCATTGAGAATCCCAGGACTTGTGTCTCCAGCTCCTACTTACAACCTGTGGAATATCACACACCTATTATTATAGATGCGGCAATTAAGTCTGTATAGAGGAGACATGCCGAAAAAGTTATAAGTTGCAAGCTGTGGGCGTGTTGGGACAGATCATAAGAACAAGCTACTCTACTCACTTATATTCATGCTTAATCCAATGCGCCTAGATAGACTCTTCATGTTGAACCTCATGCCCCCTTTTTCTGACCGTGGCTCATACCTATGTAGATTTCCCTGGGTATCCGTCTTGCCGCAAGTTGAATTTTTGCATACCCATTCATGCGATATTTTTGCTTCCGTGGTTGAACGCCGTTCCCTCGCTCCAAAAGAGTCCGTTTGCCATCCGCTACCCGCCGCTTCTTGCAGAAGATGATCCTAGTAAAGGACGCGGGTCATGATGCGAGCTACGCCGTCTTTGTCAATAACTATTTTACGAGATTATAAAACTGGCACTTACAACTCAGGGCCTCGAGTGAATCGTGAATCTCCTTGAGATCACTCGTCTGAACATCGCTAACATCCGCCATAAGATACGCAACCTGCGGAGGTTAGTTCAACTGATAGACCACGAACGATAGGGGCAGAAACGCACGTCGCCTCTGCTGTCGCTGATCTGCTTATCGACATTATGGTTGCCGAGGATCTCGTTGACTGTTCAAGTATTAGTACTCATATACGAGCATTTGTACCGGATGTTTACTAACCCCTGCGAAGAACGCCCGGTATGTTATTATGGATGTAGATGACCTGGAGCACATTAGTGGCCGTCATCTTATTCTGCATAGCTGGGTGCTTCTTACTCGTGCGTGGTTAGGCTCCTCCAGTGTCAGCGAGCGCAAATTGGTTTCGGGCATGTTGACGCTGCCCAAAGTAATTCCTTGGTTGATGTATCGGACGAGAGCATCGCCAACTACAGTATAGTCTTGTCAGCTCAAGGATTTATGCGAGTCACATTTATGGCCCTCGTACCTTCGACGCCAATCGCTCTCTGAGCCTCCTCAGTGCTGCCACCAATATGAGGGGTAAGAATGATGTTTTTCAAGCTGCGAAGGTCTTCTTCCCAGCCGTTCAGGCTGTTATTGAAATAGTCGCCGTTTGCGCCCGGTTCACCTGGGTAGACATCTAATGCAGCCCCGGCAATCTTACCGACGCGCATCGCGTTGATGAGAGCCGGAATATCGACCACGGTTCCACGGCTAGCGTTGATGAGATACGCGCCATCCTTCATCTGCTTGAGCTGGGTGGCTGATATCATGTTCTTTGTTTCCGGAAGCTCTGGGACGTGAAGGGTGACGAAATCGGCTTCATGTAGGAGATCTTCCAGTGTTGGCACCTGTCTAGAGGTACCTAATGCCATCAAGCTCACGACGTCGAAGTAGATGACAGACATGCCCATAGCTTCCGCGAGAACGGACAGCTGCGAGCCGATATGCCCATATCCGACAATTCCTTCAATGCGGTCAGTATGAGCATGGGATTGGATGTGAAGAGAGGGGTGTAGCACGTACCGAGGGTCTTGCCACGAATCTCCCAGCACTTGCTACTCACCTTATTCCAGGTACCTCTGTGCATCTCATTGGACCTATCTCCCAGCTGGCGAGCCAGACTGATGATCTCCCCGATGACAAGCTCAGCAACGCTACGAGAGTTTGCGAAGGGCGAGTTGAAGACGGCGATGCCATGACGAGCTGCATATTCCAGATTTACCTGGTTGGTACCGATGCAGAAACAGCCAATCACCAGTAGGTTCTTGGCCTCGCGGAGAACCTTCTCATTCAATTTTGTCTTTGACCGGATTCCGATGACATGGACATCTCTGCGGTATTCCGTCAGGGCACTGACACATCAAATACAACTCACAAATGACGAGGTTACTCACCGGATCTTTTCGATCAGCTGGTCTTCGGGTAATGAGCTCTTATGAAATTCGACCTGATAGCCTTGGCCAGTCAGAATGTCTCGGCCGCTCTGATTAACATTCTCCAGCAGTAGAATCTTTATGTCCTGGGTGTTAAAGGGCTTAAGCTGTTTTGGTACCCCTCGGTGGGAGAATGCCCCGCCAAAGCTGGATAGCGGGGAATGGAAAGTTGCAGTTGGTGAGCTCGACACCCCAAAGCGATGGGATAGCTCGGCCTCTGTGCCCGTCAAGATGTTCTGTGCGTGCGCCATGGTATTACGACTGCTCTTTTCTGTGAGACTCTAGGATAAAAGAAAGGAGAGATTTGTTAAAGGAATGGCTGCCTACATATAGCACGAGGCGGAGACGTATAATTTGACTCAGAGCTCGGGAAAACTTTTTGTTGTACGTTACCTTTTCCAAGTTGGCTCCCTTAGTTTTTTCAGGGTGTTCCGGATACTCAGGATTGTTAGTTACCTCCGTGTTATATCACAATTCAGGCTAGCGTATCTGTCATTCGTATATACTATTTCTCCATCCGCACCAGCCTATGGTTTTCTCCTGACCGTGATGAGGCCCAGCTTTTTATTTATGCGAGCGGAAAGGGAATAGAGGGAAAAAAAGATCTTCGTGGTCAGATCCCGTCATCGGACGTCACTACTAAAATGTTATCTTATGTATGTAGGTACATAGCTACATATTAATGTACGTACCTGGTGGATGAAAGTGAGTCACGGGATATTAGATGGCAACTTGGCAGCATTGAAATCTCCTCCACTAACTCGCTACCTTTATAACATAAATGTCTTAATAGTATTCAACTCCTTCTATAACAGATTAAAACTGTTGTATGTAGTGTCCGGAGTTTGGATGCGGCTGAGATTACATAGAGGAACCCTACCCAGATAACCAGGGGTTGATAGATCTCACTTTCACATGCAGGCATTTGGCTTGGTTCCCAAAGCAGGGGAGTGCAATTCAAATCCATGTGAAATGTACGATGTAGCTATATGCAAGGCGCAAGCAAGCTTTTGTCAACTTGATATGATTCCCTGTCTGAATGCAGTACTGACGAGCCAGCAAATTCACCTTTCCACTTTCCCCTTCGTGATGTCAGCCTGGAAGCCTAGATTTGAGGTCTGCCCTACTGGGGTCCACCTCCCATGTTTCTGTCGTGATATGCTTCCGCCTTTCCGTCCGACCGACTACTCCAGACCAACCATATCTTCTCAGGGTGAAAAAGGAAGAGAACTACCAATCAGTACAGAACGAGGTTCCGAAAGCAGCATAGATCCCGATGGAAGTGACCGATTTGTCTCGTTGTATCCACAGACCATCTGGTGACCTCTGTAGGTAGAGCGCCGACCAGTTCGCAGTATTAAGTCGGCCTGGATTGATAGAACGAAAGAAGAGGTTTGAAAGGATGAGGCAACCATTATTCCAGCCTTCCTCCCCTTCCGGCCAGGATTTATAACGTGTCAACTGAGTAGAAACCGTGAGGAGACAGGGCCGACGTTTAACTTTGTTTGCACTCTTGCGCCTCCTGCTTCGGCTTCGCACCATCGTCCTGCATCGGGAGTTAGCTTAGTTCATGCCGAATACTCAGTAGAAGGTAGCAAACGCACGTCGTCATCAGACTCCTCCTCGTCATCGTCGCGGTCCTCGCTTAGGTCATCCTCATCATCATCGTCGTCCTCGTCGAACTCCTGGTCCTCGAGGTCGTCGAGCTCCTCAAAGGCCAAGGCCTCGCCGGTGAACCAGTCGATAGCTCGAGGGATCAGCTTCTCCTTGATATCCTCGCCCAGTTGGTAGTCTAATTCCAGACGCTCCTCGATGTCCGAGGCAGCCTCGACATCCTCGTGAGGAGCCTTTGGCGGGGCGAAGAAGTTAAAGAACGACTCAGTGGGAACCGTCTTCTTAACGATACGAGTTTGCTTGGTGTCTATCTAGGTTAGTAGGACACACGGGAAGAAATCTTATCCTTGACTTACTTTTGTTCCTCTGCTTCTTACTCTCGACGCGAACGGTGAGGTCCTGTCCCTCCTTCCAGTCGATCTTGTGACCCTCAGCATGGTCATAGATGAAGTCACCACCGTAACCGCTCTCGTTCTGGTAAAAGTACGTCTTGGTAATGGTCTTGTTGGTGAAGAACTCATTCTCCTCAAACTCGAAGATCAGACGGAATCCAGGCTTGTCGAGATACTCCATTCGGATGTCGGTCAGGTGGCGGAGGGCAGCCTCATCACGGTCAGTGATCATCTCAGCGAGCGAGATCTGGTTCTTCATGGCCGACAACCAAAACTCAGGAATGCCTTTGACGCTCTCGCTGGTCTCGGCGGCGGCTTTCTCTTCCTCGCCAGCCTTGGCGTCCTCATCATCCTCGTCATTGTCTTCCTCGCCAGCCTGGACCTGGTCCTCGGTAGGCTCGTCCTTGCCGTTGACGATGGCGGCACGCTGCTCGTAGAGGGGAGTGAACTTGGCAAAGTACTTCTTCTCCAACTGGAGAACCTCCTCCTGGAATTCGGCCTCAAGCTTCGAGTGATCCTTCTGAATACCCTTCAGGCCAGCGACGCGACGACGAACGACAGTGGGCAGAGACTCTATATAGCCGGAAGATCGTCCGACCAGTGAGCCCAGTCGGCCTTGGATCATCTGGACCAACTTTGGGTTCTGAGCGAAGATGGATGCAGCGGCAACGCGTTCAAGGTCCTCTGAAGGGCGGATGGTTGTTAGCAATCGCAGGCCCTCGACAAACAATTATTGTATCGGGGACATCAGTAACTTACCCTCCTTGATACTGGCAACACCCGGTTGCTGGGCGTGAGACGAGATTGGAGCATTGCTAGCAGGAGTGTTCTGCGGAGTGCTGTAAAAGGAAGTTAGGCTTCGAGTATGTTCAAATGATATGAGGTAGGTAAGGTAAAGTAGCTGGTAAAGTAGCTAGGCGAGAAGATGGGTGTCTACTTACGGGGCAGTGACCTCTGCACGTCGATTCTTAATAGGTTCCGCCATTGCTGATGATTCAGTTGTTTAGAATACCAACTATGATTTGTCTGAATAGTTTGCGCTGATATCTGATGGAGAACTGGAACGCCTACGACAATTAAATTATTAAGTGTTAGGAAAGAAGGGGAAAAAAGTAGGTACCGGTTAAGGCGATTAAGGTGCGAGGGGATGTATCGAGTTGGACGCCAAAGACACAGGTCAGGCAACTCGAAGAGCACGCAGGTCTTGGTTTGGCTTTGGCTGTGACGGATGCGTGGTTGCGACGATGGGAATGATTGATGATGAAGGGAAAGAGTTGAAATGGTGTCAAGTCCAACAATGAGGAAGTAAGTGTAAAAGAATAAAAGAGTAAAACTTGTAGTGGGTTGATGTTCAGGTAGTTGATTCAAGGCGCCTGGTTAGAATTTGATGAGGAGGGCAAAGAAGATGGACTGGTCTGGTGTGGTGGGTGCAAGAGGCGAAGTGGGGGAAAGGCGCAAAAACCCTGTCAAAGTGTTCGTCCCCTCCAAAGGTTTTTAAAGGTCGGAGAGTTGTTGGGTGCCGCAGCCGGCTTCTCGAATAAATTTTTCTTAATTTTTTTTTCTTCGGGGCCACTGGAGACTGAAGTACCTGGTTGGTTATGTACCTTTTGTTACTTAGTAGGATATAACCAGACCTGGAGGACTGGATGCACTTGGACATCATTATATGTTTTCGTACAGTAAGGTGGTAAACAACCAACAAGGTGCCTTTACAACGTGCGTCGTGAACAAGATCCAAGAATGTCATCACCTGTAGGTCTTGTACAAGTACATGTGCGCATTGGCCTCAGGTACATAGTATGTATGTATGTACATCTTGTACTTCCCCATACTATCTAAGCCTGATGGAAAGCGGTGTAGGTACTTTGGTGCAATGCAATATGTATGTACATACATATCAGAGAGCATCTTTTGTTGCCAGCTGTAGACCTAGGCTTCATACCGCTTGAAACAGAGAGCCGACTTGGAGTCAAGGACTACGGGAAAGGTACCAGGCGTTCCAATGAAGGATAGATACATTAGTAGTAATACACATAGCTTCACGTATGAGGCTCGTTCAAAAGTAAGGAACTGTCGCTTGACTATGTGTGTAATTTGAAACTTGGAGCTGCTGCCAAATAGTACGATGGAGTACGATGGAGTACGATGCACTACCTGCAGAATATACTTCACGATACACTGACCGCATGCACCAATCTCAGCTTTAGGTTAAAGAGGGTTCTATAAATGTTCGACGAGGACATGCATTAGGCACACTGGGCGTCTTCTACGCTTTTCCTCACGCAGAGAGCCACGTCAACTCACCTACCTACCTACATATAGTGTAGTGTAGGTATGCTGCATGCACATATATAAATTGCAGTTGGATGTACTGCGACTTGAACATTGAAGACAGGAATGGTATTTCGACTTGCCGTTTCGGGCAATACGAAAAGGTTCCATTCCAAACTTCCCCAGTTTTACTCCAGTTTTATCGATACTGCGAGCGTCGAGCGTGAGGTCAGGGGTCCCGTCTCATTCTTATCGATACTGTTATCGATAACTCTGTCATCTAGGTAGGTACCTAAGTACATGCTACTATATCAGCCCTTCGAGATATGAGAATCGAGATAGGTATCTCTAAGCGTGACCTCCTTCAATTCTACATTGTCATCTTCGCAACTTCTAGACCAGCCAGCCAGTAGTCGGATGATCCCCATGGCTAGCAGCATTGGGAACTAAAGCCGTTTCTGAACAGCACACAGCACTCCATCAGTCCTCGAGAATCTTTCGTATATCAACATTCCCATAGGTATTTGGTATTCAGGATGCGCCGCACTGTTACAATTTTCCCTCGACCAGATCGATAGTCCAAAGTTGAAAGGCTTCGAGGCCCTTTCCGAAGATTATCCTTCTACTGACATCTCGGTATTTCATTGTCAATAATCTATATATGCCTCAGCCAGATCTCTCGATAAACGGAAAAACAGAGACATATACATACATGAAAGAGCGATACCTGTCGTAGTTTAAGAATCTATCGACCATGGAGGGGCAAGACGGTGACGAGGGTGATGCGCGTCCTAGGCGCGGCGTTCCTGTAGCTATGTACAAGCTCCCCAACCAGAGTAGTTCCAGTGTGTTCGAGGATGTGGAGATGGCGCAAGATGAGGTAGGCCGACTCTGATGCGCAATTTGGGGGACCTCTATTCTAAACTTAGCCCCTTCGCAGTTATACTCCGGTCCTATGGCGGAAAGCCTACCTACGAGCGTTTCCTCCTTCTCCCATCGTCGTCAACGCGCAGACTCAACGGCAAGCTTCGCATACTACAATGAAGAGGAGAACGAGCCCGAACCTAGACCCATGTATAGCGAAGATGGAGCTGTGTCGTTCGACATCGATGAGACTCCGTTCGATTTCGGAGAGGAAGAGGAAGGCAGCTCGGAAGTCGAACTGGAGAATGGCAGTACCTACGAAGATTATGCTATGCGGAGGAGATCTTCTACCCAGTCACGAAGTTCTGTCCATGCCAGGCTCCTCCGAACCGAAAGCGGCGTGACGGATGCCAGCGGCCATGGCCACAGTCGAGTCAGTCAAAAATTACATATGGCCAACGAAGATCTCACCATTGTGATAGCTGGCTTTCGCACAAGCAAGCCTGGCTATGCCGTGTACATCTCCCTCTGCTTTGCATCTCTCGGGCTTGCATATTTGATCTTGCGATGGCTTCCGCGCTGGCAAGTGAAGTTGGTCGGTGAGCCATGTTCGCTTCATGACAGCGAGTGGGTAGTACTTGAGGTTAGTTGCTATGCTCGGGGATTTGTACAATACCTAGTGTCCTGTGTTGACCATCTTATAGAATCAATGGGGTGAGATGACTATCTTGAAAATACAAGCTCGGCCTTACAACCGGCCTCTTTCCAGTGTATTTGGGGCACCGGAAAAGATATTTGCCCAGTTATTGGAAGATGATGCGGATCCGTTGTTGACTGAGCTTCGGGTTCTCAACTACCGATACGTACGCTTCTTCTACCACCCATTGAAGGATAAATTCGTGATGTCCAATGGTTGGAAGGACCCTTCGTGGACCCGTGTCCGGGCTCTTCGTACTGGCATAGACGGCGAGGAGAAAGACCACAGAGAATACGTCTTCGGAACGAATCTCATTGACATCGAGCAGAAGTCTATTCCGCAGCTGCTTGTGGATGAGGTAAGAGGCAGTTGTCGAGGGAGTATGATAACTTGGCTGACCGGCTCTAGGTTTTCCATCCATTCTATGTCTTCCAGATAGCGAGTTTGCTCCTTTGGTCCTTCGACCAATACTATTACTATGCCATCTGTATCTTCGTGATGTCGGCTGGCAGCATAATAGCAACTTTGGTAGAAACGCGCGCAGTGAGTCTCTGTCCTGATAGTAAGCTCTGCCATCGCTAACGCAGCATAGACAATGCGGCGTCTTCGCGATATATCTCGTTTTGAATGCGATGTGCGAGTCCTCCGCAATGGTTTTTGTAAGTAGGGGCTGCCCCTTTGGCCGGTAACATGGTGCTAACTGTTTCGAGGGGCTCATGTCTCGTCGAGCGACCTGGTTCCTGGGGATGTATATGAAATCAGCGATCCCAACCTTACTCAATTCCCCAGCGATAGTCTACTTCTGAGCGGAGATTGCATCGTCAACGAGAGCATGTTGACAGGCGAGTCTGTGCCGGTCTCTAAAATTCCCGCTACTGACGAAACACTGCAAATCATGAACCTCGACGCCGCCACAATCTCCCCTGACGCCGCTCGCCACTTTCTCTTCTGTGGGACGAAGATCATTAGGGCCAGGCGGCCACAGGATAGTAGAGATGAGGAGGCTGCTGCGCTCGCTATGGTTGTAAGAACTAGCTTCAACACGACGAAAGGTTCACTCGTCCGCTCGATGCTCTTCCCCAAGCCGTCCGGATTTAAGTTCTATCGAGACTCTTTCCGATACATCTCTGTCATGGGATGCGTGGCGTTGCTTGGATTCGTTGTGTCTTTCATCAACTTTCTACGCTTCGGACTAGCCTGGCACTTGATAGTTGTCAGAGCTCTGGACTTGATAACCATTGTTGTTCCTCCCGCCCTCCCTGCTACGCTTACTATTGGGACGAACTTCGCTTTAAGTCGTCTCAAGGGGAAGCAAATATTCTGCATCAGCCCACAGAGAGTCAATGTGGGCGGAAAGCTGGACGTCATGTGTTTCGACAAGACAGGCACACTCACGGAAGAGGGCTTAGATGTTCTTGGTGTGCGGCTCGTGACTCGGTCAACCAATAAATTTGGCGAAGTCGTCTCCAAGGCGTCAGATTTAGTCCCTCATTCGAATTTGGATGCCGAGTCTGGAGACGAACACGATACGAACCGTGCTGCATTGTTCGCAATGGCCACTTGTCACTCCCTTCGTTCTGTCGACGGCGAACTTATGGGAGATCCCCTGGACGTCAAGATGTTCGAGTTTACTGGATGGACATTTGATGAGGGTAATCAAGGCAGTACTGATCAGGAAGATGACGAACAGGGAGGTTTCTCTCCTTCAGTCGCCCGGCCTCCACCGGCACCTCTATATGATACGAATGAGTATGGTACTGCGCAGGGACAGAATGTAAGTACTACTTTTGGCGTGCTCCAGAAACCTGTCTAACAATGCTCTAGGCGCCAGTTGAACTTGGTGTGCTGAGGTCCTTTGAGTTCGTCTCCCAGCTACGGAGGGCCAGCGTAATCGTTCGGGCTTTCGGTCAGCAAAGTGGAAGCATATACGTAAAGGGCGCACCTGAATGTATGCGGGACATTTGTCGACCCGAGAGCTGTAAGCCTTGTTCCCTTGACCCTGAATACATCCTCATTCTAGCTATTCTAACATCTGTAGTCCCGAGCGACTACGACGAACTTCTGTCATATTATACTCACAAAGGATACCGAGTCATCGCTTGCGCTACCAAGCACTTGAAGAAATTATCGTGGGTCAAATCCCAGAAGATGAAGCGTGACGATGTCGAGTCGGATCTCGATTTCGTCGGCTTCATCATCTTCGAAAATAAGTTGAAGCCAACAACTGCCGCTGTGCTCAAAGAGCTCACCCAGTCAAATATCGGCTCAATCATGGTTACAGGCGACAATATCTTGACAGCCATCAGCGTGGCGAGAAACTGTGGTCTTATCGAGAAGGACGCACACTGTTTTGTGCCCCATTTTGCTGAAGGTAAGTCTCATGCCCATCGCCTTCATTCACGAATAGCTTCAAGAAACACCCTAAAGCAGAGGGGTAGTATGGCTTGTTTGATGTCGGGCTATAATAGTCTTATTTGAGACGAACTATCGCTGAGTCAAGAAATCATAGGCAACTTTCGCGACCCTAACGCCCGATTACAATGGGAAAGCATAGATGATACGGCTTATCAACTGGATTACCGGACTCTACTCGTAAGACTTTATGAAGAACTCGTCAGGATGGCTCAGCTGACTGGTATATTCCAGCCCCTCCCAGCTCCCGCAGATCGCGATGCTTCACTGCCGTACGATATAGCAAATCTCAGGAATTACTCGCTTGCGGTCAGTGGAGACGTCTTCCGATGGATAGTCGACTTTGCTCCCAACGAAGTCATGCAGAGAGTGAGCACCTTCTCTAGTTCTCCGCGCTGACGTACTTCTTACATACAAGACATCACTTTTTGTAGCTGAAGCGCGGTGAATCTCTTGTTACACGAGAGGGCTAACTTGTCTCAGATGCTTGTACGAGGAAGAGTCTTTGCACGGATGTCTCCAGACGAGAAGCACGAACTTGTTGAGAAACTCCAAAGTATAGACTACTGCTGTGGCTTCTGCGGGGATGGAGCGAACGATTGTGGTGCTCTCAAAGCTGCAGACGTGGGCATCTCACTCTCTGAAGCTGAAGCATCTGTTGCAGCCCCTTTTACTTCGAGGGTATTTGATATTCGATGTGTACCTGATGTGATCCGGTATGTTTTAGCTGGAATCTTGAGCTCAATATATAGTTGGATCGCTAACTCTATGCTCAGGGAGGGACGAGCTGCTTTGGTGACCAGCTTCAGCTGCTTCAAGTTTATGAGCGTCTACTCTGCCATACAATTCACCTCTGTCAGCTTCCTCTATGCTTCAGCTTCGAATCTAGGAGATTTTCAGGCAGGGTTCCTTATCTTTCGCAAAGCTATGTCCCATGGCTGACACTTTTCCAGTTCCTCTTCATTGATGTCCTCCTAATTCTGCCAATCGCCATCTTTAGTAAGCAACGCAGAAGACAGAATATGGCTACAAGATCGCTAATGTGCGTAATAGTGGGCTGGTCTGGGCCGTACCCGATTCTAAGCAAGAAGCGACCGACCGCCAACCTGGTGTCGAGAAAAGTCCTTACGCCTCTGCTAGGCCAGATGATGATCTGCATAGCGATACAGGCTGCTGCGTTTCTCATCGTACGGAAGCAAAGCTGGTTAGTCTCAATCTGCTGGTGTTAGTGTGGCCCGGCATACTCACGCAGTATTTATAGGTACATACCACCACGTGTGAACCCGGAGAAGTCTAACGTCAAAAACTCGGAGAACACGGCCCTCTTCCTCGTGTCGTGCTTCGAGTACATATTCATAGGGGTGGTCCTGAACGCCGGGCGCCCATTCCGCCAACCCATGAATCAGAACTGTACGTTTTTTATTGTTCCTTTCCCCTTTCCCCTTCTCTCCAAGAGACCGCGTTGACCATCCACCTATAACCAGGGCCGTTCATGACCACGATCCTCGCAGCGCTGGCCCTGACCGCGTACATGGTGTTTGCGCCGGCGCACCGCATCACGAAGCTCATGCAGCTGACCAGCATCAGCCCGTCCTTCAAGACCACCCTCGTGCTTCTTGGGGTCGTGTATCTGGTTGCCGCGTGGCTCGGCGAGCACTACGTATTCCAGAGACTCGCGCGCGGCTTCGGGCTGGCGAAGCTGGCCGTCACGAAGAAGGCCAAGAAGAGGAAGGAGTACAAGGTCATCTTGGAGCGGATGAATGCTTGAGCGAAATAGATAGAAACGGGATGGACGTTTCGTCACAAAGTTGCGCTGAATTCAGGGAGGATTAGATCTGTAGAAACACGGGGGCCAGCTGTGTAGCTGAGCAGTAATGGTCAAGTGAAGGTAGAACCATACACAAGTTATGGCGTCGGAAAGAAAAGTAAGTTCACAGTTTGATTTCGGTTTCGTATATATATCGATCGACCTAGATATAGAAGACTATCTTCGCACCTTGTATTCGGGCTGGAATATCGAGCTGCTTCTGGAGTTTAGACTGGAGCTCTTTACTTGATCGAAGTAATCCTGTATATTTGGATGAGTTGTGCATCGCGGCGTGAACTGTCCCTGTCTGATAAGTAAGTCACTTCCAACCATGCCTTGCTTTTTGCTTGCAATAGAGTAAATATCTGAGATGTTCAGTTACACCTCTACGAATCTACGAGGCACATTTCATGTCTCCGTGGCAAAGTCCGCCCCAGCTCCAAGATGAATCACGTAGCAAGACGGCAAAAGCCAGGCCAAGTATCAAGAACAGAACAGTGGAGGGTATCTATTCCACAGCGGGATCCCAAGTCCCCTACGCCACACGGTCTATCTACCTAAGTCAGGTATTTTTTAATCCAAGTCTCAACTCGCGCCCGTCACACCATTCTCGAGACTCTTCTTCGTCCTCGGCACCTCGAACACGACCGCGCCATTCTTACCCCCCTTGATCGTCTTCCACCTGCCGAGCCGGTGGTCTTTTCCCACGCCGGCTACGACGCACAGGCCGTCTTTGCCGCGCTCGCCGCGCTCGAATAGCGCGATGTCGTTGACCACGCCCTTGACCATCCACGGGGAAGCGTCGGTTCCATTTACGGGTACACCGTCGACTTCCATCTCATCGCCGGAATCGTCCGCAGACACGCCGTTGGGCTTATAGTCGGCGGCAGCGGCAGAAGACGGGTTCCCCAGCACCCCCGCGGCTTCGATCTTCTTCTTGTCGCCACTGAGCCGCCACACCCTGACATAGCCGTCCCAACTTCCGCTCAAGATGAGATCGGAGTACGGCAGCGTCCGCAGAGCGGTGATCCATCTGGGCTGCGGGGGCGGCACGACCTGGGGGCCGGGAGCCACCTCGGCGGATGCCTCCGTGGGGAGCAGCGGGTGCTCGAGTCCGTGGGCTTGGGGCAAGATGAAGAGCGGCTTCTTCTTCTGTATGCTCCACAAGGCGAGCGACCCGTTATCGCTCCCCGTGACGAAGAGGTCGTCATCGAGCATGGCCACGCGATCCATGTTGCCCTCGTGGGCCATAGACCGCGGGTCGATGTGTGCCTTCTGCTTCTTGTCTATGGAGCCGCCGCGGAAGACGAGTTGGGTCTCTTCGACCACCTTCCATAACCTAGCCGTGCGGTCGCGGGCGCCCACGCTCACGCACCGCTCTTGTGCTAGGGCGTCGATGTCGACGACGTGGTCCTGGTGGCCGAAGAGAGTCTCGATATAGGTCAGTTCGTCCAAGCTCCAGACTTTCACTGTGCGGTCTTTAGAGGCGGAGTAGAGCTGATTCGTGCCCCGTCGAAAGGCCAGGCCCGTCACGGCGTCGCGGTGGTGCATGAAGACACGCAGAGGCTTCAGCGATTTGGCGTCGTAGACGATCAGCCGCTTGTCTGCGCCCCCGGTGACGACGAACTTGCCGTCCTGCGAGGCTGCTACGCATAGGATATCTGCCATGTGCCCTTGATAGCCCTTCTCCTTTGCCTTCTTGTTGTTCCCCTTTACCATCGCGACCTTGGTTGGCCTTCGGCGCGGAGGGGCAGGAGGTGTCTTGGGCTTCTTCTTCGTTGTCTGGGGGTATTGGTTGGCGGGCAGGTCTTGTAACTTCCATTTTACCAGGCATTGGTCTTTCGTGACAGTATATACATAAGGGGCGCATATAGCAACTGAGGTGGTCGAGAGAGTATTGCAGCGGAAGAGAGTATGGGATGCTTGGTCGACAGCTAGCTCAGAAGCAATTGTTCGGTAGACTTTTCCCTTGGCTTCGGCAACATCCTCCTGCAAGCGCTCTGCTATTATGTCGCGGTCGATCTCCTCAGCATCGAAGCCCGTCTCGTCGACCTCCTGTCGTACATTCTCGAGGTACCTCTCAGCAAGCCTTAATCTCTTTTCAGCTGCTGTTTCTCCTTCATTTTCGGATTCTGAAGCAGATTCAGAGGATTGGTGGTCATCAATAGCCACGTCGCTTTCAGAGTCGCTCCCCGATATGGACTCATCTCGTTCGACTCGTTTTGTGGGTGCTGGTGTCGGTGCAGGCTTCGACTTTGCAGGCGTCTTTGAAAATTTGGAGGTCGCAACTCGTTTTTTAGGCAAATCGGTAGCTGGTGCTCGTTTTCGTTTTTTCTGCGCACCTGGTATTGTAAAGAAGGATGACATAATGGCGAGACGTAAGGTCTCAAGAGACGAATGTGATTGTGTATGAATCGTCTCGTGCCTTAGAAAAAATTCCAATAGTATTCGAAAAGAAAAAGATGTATCATTTGGCTTAGATAAAAAAAAAAAGTTCGACTGACTGCGGGACGGACACGAACAGGGATCCATGTCGGTGCAAGATAGCCCCGTGCCGTTTCCAAACGTTCCAAACCCAGGTTATTTTAGGTGGGGCGCGGCTGAAATAACTGTGGCTTGTGCCTTTGGTCGTCCGACCTGACGGGAATCTGGAGGCTGGAGCTCTGTGTAGAAGGTAGGCGTGCTAGGCTGTAGCTACCTTGCGCGTCTACACCATTTTAATACATACGGCAGACATTCAGCTTCAACGTCTTCTGCAACACAACAAGATAACCAACACTCTGTAAAGCTCATACTTGTCGCAACAAGTAATTTACCATGTACGTTATCTATTCTGCATCATAGTTCTCGAGCGTACAGACTAACAATGGTCAATCTAGGGAGGTCTTGTTAGGAATCACCGGCAAGGACTTTACCTTAATCGCAGCTTCCAAAGCTGCTATGCGAGGAGCTACCATCCTCAAAGCCTCCGACGACAAGACGAGACCGCTGAACAAGCATACGCTTGTTGCATTTTCCGGAGAAGCTGGAGACACGAGTGCGCTTGGTCCCCATAGGATTGACACGACGTTTGAGAGCTAACCATCACCAGTCCAATTCTCTGAGTACATCCAAGCCAATGCCCAGCTCTATTCGATGCGCAATGAAACCGACTTATCACCTACGGCACTGGCACATTATGTTCGCGGCGAGCTTGCTACCAGCTTGAGATCGAGGAAGCCGTATAACGTCAACCTGCTATTAGGAGGTGTCGACCCCATCACCCACAAGCCGAGCTTGTTCTGGCTCGACTACCTAGCAGCTTTGGCATCCGTTCCCTACGCTGCCCACGGCTACGCCCAATACTACTGTCTCTCCATCCTGGACAAGCACCATCACCCAGATATGACGCTCGTGCAGGGTATCAAAGTGCTCGAGATGTGCACTGACGAGCTGAAGCGACGTTTACCTATCGATTTCAAGGGTATGACGGTGAAGGCAGTCACGAAAGATGGAATTCGGGAGATCGAGTTCAACGATGATAAGATCGTCAAGTGCGCGTAAGGGAGGAGCATTTTACTGGCTGGGGGCCGCAAGTGTAACATTAGGATCCTGGGCTGGGTGACAAACAATGCGGCAGCCTTGTAATAAAGTCGCAGGCCGGCCCATTTTAGTCTGCCACGAACGCGGTTTTCTAGATTTACCCTCCCTCTCTCATTGCCTATGTGATGAGTTTTCCGAGTCTTTCACGGCTGTCGAGTGCTTTTTGAGGGCAAAGCATAGTAACCGAGACGTTTGATAGGGCTAAAATACTGTGTAATTGGGATCGATGAGATATCACAAGGCCACGAATATTTCACAGATCCAATTAATAGCTTCCCAAGCATATATGGGTAGTATATATGTGCATTTCCCCTCATGAATCCGTGATAAGTCGACATGCATATACGTATCTCCGTAGACCAATCCAGGTGCCTGAGCTTTTGGGTTGCTTCTCGGGGTTGCTTCTCGAGGTTGATCCCCCTCTTACCATCCATAAGAGCTTAAATCGAAGCTGCAGTGAGCACTTCATATGTCAGGCGGTGTGGTCCATCATTTGGGGGCGGTGAGACTTCTGCATGATACTTACACCTATTCACCATGCAGGTAGGCTTCCTATTGGAACACCGCAGCCCTGTTGCAGCAGAGTTGCATCCGCCTTCCCCTACTACGCAACCAACAGGTAGATGCAAGCCTTACCATTTAGTGTAGAATCCTGAGAAAAAAAAAAACCTTCATCGATCCACACACCCAGGTTCTACAATGATTTCTACACGGGCTCCAATCACTGGATAAGTGCATCTCCACGTTCTCCAGTCACTCTGATAACAGAGCCCATGGCCTATCAACCGATCATTATTATTACGTGCGCATGGCGGCATCTCGAAGAAAGTCGAAGCGAGAAAAAGGGGGGTTGCCTTAAGGGGGGTTTACGAACGTCGATACCAGAGACTTCGGTGGCGATCAAGTCAGGCACACATGAACTGGTTTGCCTGAACAAACAGAGTCTTGTGCGTACCTGTTACACATCACCATGTCCAGCATCAGATAGGTAGGATGAGAGTAAAGAGTTGGGCAGAAAATGAACTAATCATAAAGCGTACCAATGTTCCCCCACCGGACCATTCTAAGATGCGGATAGATGCAAAAGGTGTTCACTCCATAAATGTGACGGATAGCAGTCGAGGTGGAAAATTGCCACTACTATGTAGAATATATGTCTTGAGGGTTTTTCTTGTTTCCCTTTTGGACTTATGTATGGTGGCTACTTTGCATTAGAGGGATCAAATATCTAGAATATCCGAAACTAAGTCAGATACGAATCTTCAGGTGGCGGTAGTTTGGAAGTCTTTAGCAGTCTAGTCTCGTTGAGAGTTTATACTTGAAGGGATGTACCTTAGTAGGTAGGGAGGAAAAGGTCCTACATCAAATAGCCAGTTTGGATTGACCCCCAAGTTTTGAATCTCTAAGTTCTACGCTCAATGTTGTAAGGGGAGGAGAGGCAAAATTGTCTCACACACATACATGTAGCCAAACGAGAAAGGGATACCAAAGCTACATGTACCTGGGGCAAATCAATGCCACATGTAACGATTACATATCGAACATACATGTATCTACCTACTGGTCAACGGTCAACTTTAGTAGCCTATTTGTATTGTAGTACGAAGTACGCATTCCACGAACAACATCAGCCCTTCGCGTAATCTCGTAGGTAAACTTGGATGAATTGATATCGATAAACGAATTCGCCCCCCTTTTCCCTTTCCTGCCCAGCAGCTCAGTAATAACTTCCTGCCCTCATCATTTCATTCATGTATACTGCAGTTGCAGGGCGTACGTACCCTCCCATCCATTTTAGCCTAGTACGGATTACCTGATAGATGTACAGGTACATCCAGTAGTTGCCTTAGTCACGGACCCGACGCTAACGCGTTCTCGATTTTCGACACAACTTCAAAACTTCCTGAATTTTTTTCATCTGATTCCTCTTTTCCACCCCCCACAATCTCAATCCCCTTTGCCATACCCAAACCTCAAACACATCGGCATACACCTCTTCTACCCGAAAAAAAGGCATCTGCATTTTCCTTCGGGGTCTTCTCTCCTTTGAAAAAGATTTGATTTTTGCTTTCTTTTCTCAAGGGATATTGAAGGCGACTACATATCACTAGACGTGTGTTCCGTAATTACTTACACATACACACTACACACACTACACATACTTCACACACAGAGCATTCGAGGGCATCCATCTGCTGTACCTACTTCTCTGATTAATATCTGAGAGAAGGTGCAAGACGTTGTTTCCTTCCCCAAAATCAATTCAATATTCTTTTCGTCGCTGGGTTCCTTACATCGACCTTAAGAATCAGGAATTAATTTCAAACTTCTACCACCTTAGTTGCCTCATTCATTCTCTTCAACTGGAGTCGTACCTTCTTTTTAGAGAGAATTAATCGGCTGGCTTCCGTTTGAGGTTAAGAGAGAGAAAAAAAATTCTTTCCCCTCAGCACTGGTACATGATTAAAATCTTACAAACGCCAATTCGATCTACCATTACCATAAACACCACGTCAACATGGCTGATCAACTGAACATGGGCGGCTTGAGCCTTGGCGACCAGCAGTCACCTAATGCTCCTCGTTCTTACATCCCTCCTCACATGCGAGGCAAGGTTGGTGCTGCTGCCAACACTGCTCCTCCCCCTCCTCCTCCCATGGGTGCCGGCGGTCCTCCTCCGCCTGCCATGAACAATGGCCTCAACAGTAGCGCTTGGGCTGGGTGAGTTACTATTTATACTACCCGCATAATTATCATCTCAATCACCTGTAGACACCTGGCTTTAAGCTATCCACGCGCATATTCTTCCATCTGTTTTATCAAATGACGGATAGACAATTGGACTGTCCGCTAACATGAATTATAATTATAGTAACAACAGCTTCGACGCACGACCTGCCCAAGGATGGGGTGGTGCACCTCCTTCCGATTTTCCTCCTCCCCAGCAGCAGCGTCAAGGCGGTGGCCCTGGAGGTTGGAACAACAACAATCGACCATTCGATCGTAACGCTTACGGCAACCCCGCCGCTGCTGGAGGCAGTGGTGGCGGCGGCGGCGGCGGCGGTGGCTATGCTAGGGGCTCTGGCGACGGTCAATGGCGCGATGGAAAGCACATTCCTGGTCCCCCGAACCCTCGCATGGAGCGCGACCTGTTCGGCACTCCAGACGACCCATCCAAGCAGCACACGGGTATCAACTTCGAGAAGTATGATGACATTCCCGTTGAAGCATCCGGACACGATGTTCCCGAACCCGTCCTCACCTTCAGCAACCCTCCTTTAGACGATCATCTGATTCGCAACATCGAGCTGGCCCATTACAAGGTCCCCACTCCCGTCCAGAAATATTCGATTCCCATCGTCATGGGCGGACGAGACTTGATGGCCTGTGCCCAAACTGGTTCAGGAAAGACTGGTGGTTTCCTTTTCCCCATTCTTTCGCAGGCCTTCATCACTGGCCCCTCCGTCGTACCTGCCGGCGCACCCGGTGGTGGCTATGGTCGCCAGCGTAAGGCTTATCCTACGTCCCTGATCCTTGCCCCCACTCGTGAACTGGTCTCACAGATCTACGACGAGTCTCGCAAGTTTGCTTACCGATCCTGGGTCCGACCTTGCGTGGTGTACGGTGGTGCCGACATTGGCTCTCAGCTTCGCCAGATCGAGCGTGGCTGCGATCTCCTTGTTGCCACGCCTGGACGTCTTGTCGATCTCATAGAGCGGGGACGCATCTCCCTCCAGAACATCAAATATCTGGTTCTTGACGAGGCCGATCGTATGTTGGACATGGGTTTCGAGCCTCAGATTCGTCGTATCGTTGAAGGCGAAGACATGCCCGGCGTTCAGAGCCGACAGACCCTCATGTTTTCGGCCACCTTCCCGCGGGACATTCAGATGCTTGCTCGTGACTTTCTTAAGGACTACGTCTTCCTCTCTGTTGGTCGTGTCGGTTCGACCTCCGAGAACATTACTCAAAAGGTTGAGTATGTCGAGGACGTCGACAAGCGCTCTGTTCTACTCGACATCCTCCATACCCACGGCGGCGGCCTGACTCTAATCTTCGTCGAGACGAAGCGTATGGCTGACTCTCTCTCCGATTTCTTAATCAACCAGAACTTCCCGGCCACGTCAATCCACGGCGACCGCACGCAGCGTGAGCGTGAGCGCGCTCTGGAGATGTTCCGAAATGGACGTTGCCCCATTCTGGTTGCCACTGCTGTGGCTGCACGTGGCTTGGATATTCCCAATGTCACTCACGTCGTCAACTACGACCTTCCCACCGACATTGACGACTACGTCCACCGAATTGGTCGAACCGGTCGTGCAGGTAACACTGGTCACTCGACCGCCTTCTTCAACCGCGGCAACCGTGGGGTTGTTCGAGATCTCATCGAGCTTCTGAAGGAAGCTAACCAGGAAGTTCCTGCGTTCCTTGAGACCATTGCCCGAGAGAGCAACTATGGCGGCGGCCGTGGTGGACGAGGTGGTGGCGGTCGCGGTCGTGGCCAGGGTGCCAACCGTGACTTCCGGAAGTTCGGTGGCGGCGGCGGCGGCGGCGGCGGTCCTGGTTTCGGCGGCGGCGGCTTTGGTGGCCCTCAGCAATCTGGTAACTATGGCGGTGGTGGAGGCGGTTATAACGCTCCCCCTCCCAGCCAGGGCGGCTACGGGGGAGGTTACGGAGGAGGTGGTGGTGCTCCCGCATACGGCGGTGGCGGCGGTGGCGGTGGCTACGGCAACCCCGGCGGACCGGGTGGCCAGGCCTCCTGGTGGTAATCTTGGCTGCATCATATGACATGCCTCAGTCAGGCCATCTTCCGCCAGCCGCATGCGGGGATGGTACAGGCACATCTACGATGCGGTGCATAGATTTCGCTTTCTCATCTCCTACGCCGTTTCGCATTCTCGGCTGAATTACGCGTGGTATTTTTTCTTTTTATTCGCTTGCATTTCGACACTTTTCCCGTCAACATACTCCTTTCTACGGCACACCCCCGACTTCCAGCCTCCGACCTGGATCGGCAGATTCGAGTTCTACGAGTTAGAACTCTGGCATACGATAGACGGCATTTGTCTTTTATTTCGGCTGCACACCCCTCACAACTATCAATGATACCCATAGAAGACTGCGAGGGGGGAATGCATCATGCGAGCAGCTGCATGAGACGCTTGGAGGTCAAAAGACGTACCTTGACCAAGATAACTCCGGAGATGATCATCACTTAGAGAGGAGTGCTGGGACCACGGTCTGTGCCAGCACAGCACCTTAACGACGATGACGATCTCCGTTTCGATGTACCCCCGTATTTGCCTTTTGGAAGCCGGCCGAGAAGCTTTCTCGTCTATTCCCATAGAATGGGGTAAAAAATGCGGCTTCGCATGGGCCGTGGATTTGTGTTGATGGCTTATTCATAGACAAAAGTGGATTTCTCGGTTCTCTGGTTGGTAGAGCTCTTACTACTACTCTTTCGAGAAGACTCGCCATAGTAAGGGAACCTACAATAGAGGGCATTGAAGATAGAATGGACATTCTTCGGTGGATCGAGAAAAACAAAAATCGGCGTCTCGGCGAGCAGGCATGGGCTCAGGCTTCCTTTTCCAGACCTCTCCAACTGACGGAGAGGGCGCCTGGGAATCTGCTTTCGACGATCAAGGGCATAAGGAATTGCTTTTAGATCGCCATCTGCCGCCAACGGTGCGAAGCCTCTGCGGACATTGGCTGAGACGCTTCCAGGCCCCTTGAGGTTCTTCCGCACTATGGTGGACCTTAATTAGAGAATCCATCTAAGACGGACTGAGAACTTCCCAATAAAAAAAAGTTCCCGCTTTACTTTCAAGACTGTAGAATGCCATGCGCGTAATTTCCGTCTTTTGACAGTTGTGATATGTGTCTTGTATTATAATATGTCTTGTCTATTCTGCTACCTGAATCAGATTAACTGGCTTAGTGTTGGCCCAAAGTCTTGATGACAGCTGAAAAGAGATCAGCCCAGCTGGCTATCCCGCAGCGAAGTTTCTAGGTCACTGCAGATCATTCCAAAATCTCACCAGATCTTGAATCACAGTCGTTAATTGCATATGTTGGAGGTACTATATGTACTGTATCTATCTATATAACGGTACACGGATCTCGTGGCAGAGTTATTATCTGTGGATAAATACCTAACTACTACGAAGTAAGAAGATGTGTAAAGGATGATGGATGGAGGCTAGGTATGTATGTACATACATAGTCGGATGGGTGACGAGTGCACGGGCTACTAAGTGGCCTGTGTTACCAAGGTAACTAAAGATCCACACTGTGCTGACTTGCCTAGCAGCTAGCAGTTTTGCGGCTAAGCCATAGATCATGTACTTAGTAATGTACAGTACGTACAGTACACAATTAGCTGTCAATTATATGTACTGTATGTACTGTATGTACATACGTAACCCACAGTAGATAGCAGCCCGCGCAAAGATTGAAGTGACGCGACCTGAGTACATCCAAGCGTGAATACAACCCCGTGGGTGGACATCGGGTGAGCATTCAATTTGATTGATGGCGCACCCGGCTACCAAAATTTCAACTCTACACCCTTACAAAAAGCATTTGATCCTTCGCACCCTTCTTTCACCTTCTTCACACGGCGGGAGGAGCTTTGACGACCTTCAAACTTCGTTTCCCTCCTCCACCTTTCATCACTCTTTTTTCTCCCTTGACTTTTCTTTCTTCACCCAAAAATATCTACCACGATAATCAATCATCAATCATCTACTAACACAAATTCACAACCTCCATCCACTGCACTTTCAATCAGCACACATCAAACCTTCATATCTACAACGTCATTGAAGAGCCGAGCGAGAAGCTTCGGCAAACTCGCAGTGATGTCGATGGCATCGAGAGAAAGCACACCTGAGCCGAGACGTTGGTCGCGAGCATCTAGTGACGCTCCGAGGGATAGCACACCCGGCGACAATCTCGAGGCTAGCATCGTGAGGTCCGAGTCTGGACACGGAAGCAAGCGACCAAGGAATAAGTCTTCGGGCGCTGGCAATGCAGGGTCATATCCCACTGTAGGGAAGATTCGACACCTAAAGAAGGAGGACGGCGAGCCATTATGGAGAAGAGATATCCAGTACGACTTTCTCAAGGCCGTTTTCGACGACGACAGAAAGGTCTTTACTAATAGTTACGAAATCGGAGACGGCAAGGAGAAGCAGAGCTTCGCCGACCTGTACATTGATACAATGGCTAGGAGCAGCAAGACCAGCAAGGTTCTGAGGGACAAATTGCTTAGTGATCGAGAAGCCGCGAAGAGCATGGCTATGGTCTGCTTATTGGTAAACGTGGGCCGGATGAACACAACACTGAACTGTACTGTCCTCCTCTTCGACTTGATCGCGTATGACTGTCGCTAACCGTATGTTCTAGTCTTCCCCGAGATGCGAGCCCAACTCCGAACGTACCACGCCATCCCCTCTCTACAGGCCCATCAAGATGCATCCGCCTACAAGCAGTTACAAGACGCGCCGCGCCTGAAATCTATTCTGAAAGGTGCAGCCGAGGACCGACCGGAACCCCATGAACTGGGTGACTTTAAGGGAAAAGATCCACCACGTTCGAATCCAGTCAATCTCATCTTCTTGATCTGTCAGCAAGCGTCTTACATTGCAGAATTGCACTTTCCTCCGTTCGGCGAGTTTCACGACCTCATCATGAAGACCAACTACACTAGCAAATCTCGAGCGAGAGCGTTCCTGTGGCTGATGTGGTTTTACCTCGAGTCTGACTTCACCGAAGAGGGCTGTGAGGAGAATCCGTTTGGCGCCGGTGTCGATTATGGCACCGAGGTGGCAAACCAGGGAGTCCCTCGCATGGAAGAGATGAGCGCCGGAGAGGAAGACCGAGAAAACATAGACCCTCACGAGGAGATCGAGTTCGGGCGCGAGAAACAAAGCCACCGAGCCAGGATCATTGCAGCGGACCAAGCCTACGCGGCGGACAATCAAAGCAAGCGGGGATCTAGGGGACGAGTTCTTGCAGAAGAGGGTCCCACGGCTGCCATTCTTCCACGCATACGGCCATCGAAGCATGAGTCGGATCTGGATAGCACACGGTCCACTCCGCCGCCGAGGGCCTTGTCCCGTATCGGTGCTAACAGCATTGCGCGACGAGGCGGTGCACCGTTAAAGCACCTCATCTTTGAAGGCTCGTCGCCCGCAGCACCGGGGTCTCACGTCATCGAAGGCATTATCCCACGCAAGCCACGACCTCCCACCGCCCACCAACTCGCGGTAGAGCGGAACCGGAACCAGCGAGTCGAGCACATTCTCGGCCGCGGACTACGAAGACAACATCATCACGCCCGAAAGATACGTCGGCAGGAAGGTTCAATCATGCGTGCGAGACGTCGTCTGGCGGCAATAAGCGATGCACTCGTGGACAGCGACGAAGATGAATACATGATGTCGCACAGAGAACAGAACCAGCTCTTCGTAGATCGAGGTTTCGGTGGTCTTTGCCAGCTTAACGCCGAAGAGGACGATTTCGGCGAGGAGTTCGCATCATACTCGGCCGCACTCAGAAGAACGGATCGCAGGCTCAGACGCTGGGCCGGCCGACCAGAGCTAGGCGTTGTCTCGACGGCCAAGAGACGTGAGGCATTCCCTCTGTCAGACTACGCAACGCCAGATCCACAGGGCGAACATGGCGGCAACGATAGCCCGGAGAAGATGGACATGGTTCAGGCCAAGGCCAACGGCAGCACCACCAACGGTGATGTCGTAATGGAGGATGCCGATGACCTGGATCCGGTGGAGAAGGAGCTACTAGGTATGGGTAGCGGAGGCGAAGAAGGTGAGGGCGACGGCGAGGGTGAAGGCGAAGGCGAGGGTGAAGGTGAAGGTGAGGGAAGAGATGATTCCGAAGACCTTGACGATGTCGGCAAGGCTTTACTCGGAATAGATGGTTCAGACGGCACGGATAGCTCCTAGAAGGTCGGGGTCGTGGTTCTGGTCGCGATATGGTTTCGGAACTTGCACCGCCTTCGCAACGGATGGCGCCTTAGTACCCATTTGCTACCTATTCGCGGTAGTGGGCTCGGTTTACCTGGGGTGACAGAAAAACGATAAAGAACATGGCATCCGTAGGTAGTAATTGAGCTAATTATTCGATATGAAAAGCCCAAAATGTTTCGTGACATTGGGTAGGTTCATGGTTTGATTTGTAGAAATATCATGACTGGGTGAATCCATCGTCGAAAAACAGGCATATGGTAGGGTACGTAGGCAGTAGTACTACGATGTCAGGCCTATTCGTAGTAGACAGGGAAAGGGGACGGGTGATAAGTAGTGATGGCTTCAAAAGGGGCATGTAGCACTTCGAGAGGACTCTCTACAAAAATAATGGTTTTCACAGTGGAGTCACGGCTCTGTTGTCATCCTTGTGATATCTCGCAACAGAGGTAATGTAGATACAGTAGGTTTCCAACGACCGGGCATTTCGGAAGTTATGAAAGCCAGGTATTTAGTCCAGCAGAGCGAAACCCGCGCGGCGAGGTATTATAAATCCAACTAGCGGGTCTATTTTTTTACTCTTTTTTTTTCTTTTTTCCAGTAAACTCTTATTAGTGTATTAAAGCACGAAGCAGGCTTGGTCATAAAGTCCTTAAAGTCCGTTCTATACCGAGCCAAGCCTCCTCGGACAGTCGGGCTGCGTTGATCTGGCTTGGGTCCGGCGGCGGGTAAGGTTTGGTTAGGCCGGTGAAAGCTTGTCTGCGTTTTTTCCCCGGACGAACTAGCAAAGCAGACGTTGAGTGGACTTGTATCGCCAGATAGATTAGTAGTATTACCAATAGCGCGGCAAGTATTGGATGTGCCAAAACGCAAAGGGCTGCAGAAAGGGGAAAGAAAAGTCGGGGTTCGGGTTCGGGTTGGGACGGCTGCGGAATTGGAACAGGCATCGGATTAGAGAGTTATGGCATACACCGAACATTCAAGCATGGGAAGTTGCCTGAAGGATGACGACTCAACAAATCGTCGTGTTCTATGTTGCCTTTCGTTGATGTCTTGACCGACATTTTGACCAACTAGCCGCGTAACCTGGAAACGTTACCTCCATTGCGTCTTATCGATATTTATGTGTTCGGCATTACTTGCATATTCCCCAGATGAACCAATTGGGAAGTATGCCGCTATCGTCCTCCCTCTGCGTTTCTGTTTCGTATACCTCCGAGGAATGTGATTCGCATCGCAAGCTTTGACTCCAACTACATATAACATGATCATGTAAGTCCATAGTACATATGTATGCAAGGCAGATGGATAGATAGGTGCCTATCTATGTATCTCGGGTTCGGGTATGTAGGTCTGTATGTTACAGGCTATGATACTAGTTCTTCGCAGGTGGAGTCAAGGTCCGGTTAGCGGGGCCGAGGAATCAAAGCATCATACTAAAGTCGAGAAGTACATCGAGAGAAAGGTCCTTCCTAATATTGCCTTGTCTCGCCCTGTCTTGCCCCCATGTGTACTACATATTCTATCAACGACGGCTATATCCTGTTTATCTTTTTTTTTCTTTAATACTCTCTTACCCCATTGCTTGCTTACCTTACCTGTACCCAAGTAGGTATACGAATGGACTATAACTAAGCAATTCGACTAGTCGGGACGAGTTATATAAAAATACTTTGTTTTTCACTTAGCTTGGTCACCTAGTCTCTCTTTCGTAGCCGGCGTGCTTCCACCTCTAGATGTACGTGGGATACTTACGTTCCCGTTTGCCGCTTATATTACTCTTCTAACACCCGGCTCACCGCATTCGCTTCTCCTCGCTTTGCTCTTTGCTCTTTGCCCCAAATAGACACATCGTTTGCTTGAAGCTTCCACTTAAGGCTAAATTTCAAACTTTGGATTACTTAAAGTAGGCCCACTTACACTTGGTACTTATCTACTCGCGCCGCTGTCCCATTGTCTTGTAAGTTGATAAGGCTTCTTTTAGGCCATACATACTATGGCCAGCGAAGATGAGGAAAAGGTGACGAAGCCGGCCGATCCACTTACAGAAGTGAACAACACTGCCGATTCTGAGCCCTCATCACCGGCCTCAGCCCACGATGATCCGAAGGAGGAGATCAAGCTAGAGGAGTCCGACGAAAAACCAGCAGGCCGCCAGGAGCTGAAGCACACCCAGAGCTATGCCACCGATACAAGTGGTGTCACACGTACTACGTCGAGAGCGTCCGCACCCGTAGCCAAGAAGCCTTGGTATAAGACGCCCAACCCGCTACGATGGGGTCCGATCCCGCCCGTCCCCAAGGAGCGCCGGATCTCGAGAGAGTACACGGCCGGTTTCTTCAGCAAGCTGACCTTCCACTGGATGGCTCCTTTGATGGATGTAAGTGCTCGCCGAGATAGGTCCGCCTTGGTCGCATTATATTAACCTAGTCTAGGTCGGCTTCAAGCGGCCCCTCGAACAAGATGACCTCTGGCTGGTGAACCCCGACCGGGCAGCCGAAAAGCTGACAGCTAAGGCGAGGGAATCGTTCGAGAGACGAATCAAGAAAGGTGAAAAATACCCCCTGCTATGGGCACTTCACGAAACGTTCTTTTGGGAGTTCTGGCTCGGCGGTTTCTGTCAACTGTGTTCAACCATCTTCCAGGTCATGTCTCCTTTCACGTTACGTTACCTCATCCAGTTCGCCCAGGAAGCCTGGGATGCATCTCACAGTGGCCAGCCCCCTCCCGAGATTGGGGCGGGAGTCGGCTTGGTCATTGGCGTCACCGTGATGCAGGTGCTTCAGAGCCTGGGCGTTAACCACTTCATCTATCGCGGCATGGTTATTGGAGGTCAGCTGCGTGCAGTCCTCATCAGCCTTATCTTCGAGAAGTCCATGGTGCTCTCCGGTCGAGCACGGGCTGGTGGTAAAGAAATTACCGATGGAACAGCAGGAGAGAGCCGAGGGGAGAAGGGCAAGGAGACGACAAACAACAAGACGGGAGAGGCAGGAAAATCTAAGAAGGGGGGAAAGCTGGACAAGGCTGGCATTTCTGGCGACGGTACTGGTTGGAGTAATGGAAAGATTGTCAACTTGATGAGCGTCGATACCTACCGTGTGGATCAGGCCAGCGCCTTGTTTCACATGAACTGGACCTCGCCCATCTCCTGCATCATAACCCTCGTCGTTCTCGTCATCAATCTGACGTACAGCGCCCTCGCTGGCTTCGCACTCCTAGTCATAGGAGTTCCGGCCTTGACCAGGGCGATTCGGCTACTATTCCGACGCCGAGCCGCCATAAATAAGGTAACAGACCAGCGTGTGAGCTTAACTCAGGAGATTCTCCAGTCGGTTCGTTTCGTCAAGTACTTTGGCTGGGAGAGAGCTTTCCTGGAACGGCTCAAGGATATCCGAACAAGAGAAATCCATGCAATCCAGATTCTCCTCACGATCCGAAACGCCATCAACGCCGTCAGCATGTCACTTCCCATCTACGCCTCCATGTTGTCATTTATTACCTACTCGCTCACCAACCACGGCCTTCCGGCTGCGCAGGTCTTTTCCTCTCTCGCACTTTTCAACGGCTTGCGAATGCCTCTGAACTTGCTCCCCCTTGTGATTGGAAATACTGTTGACGCCTGGTCGTCTCTCAAGCGTATTCAAGAGTTCCTGCTCTCCGAGGAGCAGGAGGAGGACGTCATATTGGAGCCCGAAGGCAAGTACGCGGTCGAGATGCATAACGCTAGCTTCACCTGGGAGAGGACGACAACTCAGGAGTCCGAGTCATCCCCAAATGCCAACGGAGAAAAGAAGGGCAAGGGTGGATCTCCTCAAAAGGGTACGAGGCCAGCATCCAAAGCAGGTAATACCGGCGGTCCGTTGGAAGATAGCTCCGAAGATACGGCGAGTACGCTCGTAGAAGAACGCGAGCCTTTCAAACTCCACGACCTCAATGTCGAAATTGGTAGGAATGAACTGGTAGCAGTCATAGGAACTGTTGGAAGCGGGAAGAGTTCCCTACTTGCTGCGCTCGCCGGCGACATGCGTAAAACGTCGGGTGAGGTCGTGTTGGGTGCCTCTCGAGCTTTCTGCCCGCAGTATGCTTGGATACAGAACGAAACTGTGCGAAATAACATCCTCTTTGGAAAGGAGATGGATCGTGACTGGTATAAGGAAGTCATAGGGGCGTAAGTAAACACCACACGACGATCAGAGTCAGGTTGTATGCTAACGGTAGTGATCAGCTGCGCTTTGCAACCCGACTTAGACATGCTTCCTAACGGAGATTCCACCGAGATAGGCGAGCGAGGAATCACTATCTCTGGTGGACAGAAGCAGCGGCTCAACATTGCCCGAGCCATCTACTTCGACGCTGACATCGTGCTCATGGATGACCCGCTTAGTGCCGTCGATGCCCACGTTGGGCGGCATATCATGGATCACGCTATACTTGGACTATTGAAGGACAAGTGCCGTATCCTTGCGACGCATCAGCTGTGGGTTCTGAACCGCTGTGATAGAATTATCTGGATGGACGGCGGTAAAATTCAAGCGATCGATACGTTCGATAACCTGATGACGAACCACTCTGGCTTCAGGCACTTGATGGAGACGACAGCGGTAGAAGAAACGCAGGAGGGCGCGCCAGCTGTTGAGGATAAGACGGCTGACGGCGACAAGGATAAAAAGAAGAAGAAGAAGCGAGGTCAGGCGTTGATGCAGGCGGAAGAGCGAGCCGTGTCGAGTGTTCCCTGGTCGGTTTATACTGCTTATGTTCGTGCGTCGGGAAGCATTCTCAACGCCCCGCTCACGATTCTCGTGCTTCTCCTCTCTCAAGGTGCCAACATTATGACGAGTTTATGGCTTTCCTACTGGACGTCAAACCGTTTCGGCTTCACGACGGGCGTGTATATCGGCGTGTATGCTGGTCTCGGCACATTGCAGGCAGCCCTGATGTTCCTCTTTTCCATTATGCTGACAGTATTCGGCACAAACGCCAGCAAGACCCTTCTCAGACAGGCAGTGACAAGGACTCTCCGAGCACCCATGTCGTTCTTCGACACGACGCCGCTGGGTCGCATCACCAACAGATTCTCGAGAGATGTCGATGTGATGGATAATAACTTGTCTGATGCGATGAGGATGTACTTCCTCACCATGGTCATGATAACATCCGTGTTCGCGCTGATCATCGCCTTCTTCTATTACTTTGCTATCGCGCTGGTTCCGCTGGTCATCCTCTTCGTGCTTGCAGCATCCTACTACCGTGCCTCCGCTCGAGAAGTGAAGCGCTTCGAATCGGTTCTCCGATCGGTCGTATTTGCTAAATTCGGCGAGGGCCTCAGTGGCGTGGCATCCATCCGCGCATACGGACTGAAAGATCGATTTATCAAGGACCTTAGGAGTGCCATTGACGAGATGAACGCGGCATATTACTTGACCTTCTCGAACCAACGGTGGCTGTCGGTACGCCTGGACATGATCGGCAACGCGCTAGTCTTTACCACGGGTATCCTTGTCGTGACGTCCCGATTCAACGTCGCACCATCGATCGGCGGTCTGGTACTCTCGTACATCCTCTCCATCGTGCAGATGCTGCAGTTCACGGTGCGGCAGCTAGCCGAGGTGGAGAACGGCATGAATGCCGTGGAACGTCTCCAGTACTACGGGACCCAGCTCGAGGAGGAGGCCCCCGAGCACACCATCGAAGTACGTCCTTCGTGGCCCGAGAGCGGCGAGATCGTATTCGACAACGTGGAGATGCGGTATCGCGAAAACTTACCCCTGGTGCTCAAGGGCCTGTCCATGCACGTGCGTGGCGGCGAGCGCATAGGTATCGTGGGGCGCACTGGAGCGGGCAAGAGCTCCATCATGTCGACGCTCTTCCGGCTGGTCGAAATATCGGGGGGTCACATCTACATCGACGGGCTAGATATCTCGACAGTCGGCCTGCACGATCTACGGTCTCGACTGGCTATTATCCCGCAGGACCCGACGTTGTTCCGCGGCACGGTGCGTAGCAATCTGGACCCGTTCGGCGAGCACCCGGACCTGGAGCTGTGGCACGCGCTGCGGAAGGCGGATCTGGTGCCGGCGGATGCGGCTGTCGATGACAAGGACCCAACACGGGTCCACCTAGACAGCGTAGTGGAAGAAGACGGGCTGAACTTCTCGCTCGGCCAAAGGCAGCTTATGGCACTCGCGCGTGCGCTCGTGAGGGGGTCTCAAATTATCGTGTGCGACGAGGCGACGTCGTCGGTCGACATGGAGACGGACGACAAAATCCAGAAGACGATGGCGGTGGGCTTCCGCGGCAAGACGCTGCTGTGCATCGCGCATCGTCTCAGAACCATCATTGGGTACGACCGCATTTGCGTGATGGACGCGGGACGCATCGCGGAGCTGGACCACCCGCTCGCGCTCTGGGAGCGGGGTGGCGTGTTCAGGAGTATGTGCGACAGAAGCGGGATCCGGGTCGAGGATATCAAGGGCGCCGTCGAGGGTTTGAATCAGGATGATGGCGATGCAGGTTTGGAGGATAGGGGTAAGGGGGAGGCGGCGGGGTCGGGTGGGAAGAGCGAGAAGGACGATGAGATATAAGTTGGGATTGGACATATGGGAATATAGCTAGAGGATACGGGTTGACGTCAATCAGCTGTGTTGGATTTGGTACCTAACCTACTTAAATGCCTGTCTTGGGGATGAGACGTCGTAAGGTCGTAAGGTCATAAAGGGAGATGGCTCGAGTTGAGCTGAGTTGCATAGCGATACCTATTACCTTCCTGTCACGATACCTTCACGAATACCAATTGTTTCTGCTTACGTCTTGGGAGGTGTACGATTTGATACGAAGAGGGTAATTGTTCATGAGACGAAAAAGGTGCGAGGGGGAAGAGGTGTATGTTGTGTGAGGCACCCATCTCATATTGGTGAGTTTTAGGAGGTGGGATATGGAATAGTTGAGATGCCTGTGCGTGAGGAGGGAAGTATATCTACCTTAGGCAGGTAAGTCGTAAGTACCCGTGTTAGCTTTAATATTGTCTGGCCAAACCGTTATTGAACTCTGATGTTCATAGCGTTGAGAGAGGTATTTATACAGAAGATAGGTACTATGTAGGTAGGCAGACCAGATACGGGGCTACAATATATGATACCAAGACAGACATGAGGCAGTAGGTATTCGTGGCTTGAGAATGTGGGCGAGGAAGAGACCGTTGGTCTTCAAAGTAGAAGGAGGGAGGAGTTTACGATTGAAATATGTAGCTGAAGTATGAAGTATGAAGTTGAAGCTGAAGTCCAACTTGAGTTGAAGGTAACCTGGAAAGCAGACGTGGTGCGGCTGAAGAATATTGATCCCATGTCACCCATGTACGTGTAAGCGTGTTACTATAATCAACTCTTCTTTATTTTATTAGTACTGCCACAATTTTACGAGCCAATCAAATGCTTAGAATCGCCCCGCACTTTTCGACTTTTTTCGCTGCAGTTCAATAGCTTTAGGATATCAACGCGTGCAAACTATATCAAAAGGTCATGCAAAACGAGCTCTATCGATTGATACTAATTATTAATGTTTTTATAGGATATTCAAATTGATATTGCAGTTCAATCGCAAATTCTTTGGACGTGCGTTTACCTGTGGCTTTGGTGGCGTAAGCTGCTAGGTTTAGATTACTTTTGAAATGCGATATGATTGGTGTAGTTCAGGAGCTGGACCCACCTTATCAGTTGAAGGTGTTGAAGGTGTTGAAGGTGTAGTAGGAGCAGTAGGTGTAGTAGATGTAGTAGGTGTAGTAGATGTAGTAGGTGTAGTAGATGTAGTAGGAGTTGAAGATGTAGTAGATGCAGTAGGTGTTGAAGGTGTAGTAGGTGTTGAAGGTGTTGAAGATGTACTAGGTGTTGAAGATGCAGTAGGTGTTGAAGATGTAGTAGGTGTTGAAGATGTAGTAGATGCAGTAGGTGTTGAAGATGTAGTAGATGCAGTAGGTGTTGAAGGTGTAGTAGGTGGAGTAGATGCAGTAGGTGTTGAAGATGTTGAAGGTGTAGTAGGTGTTGAAGGTGTTGAAGATGTACTAGGTGTAGTAGGTGGAGTAGGTGTTGAAGATGGAGTAGGTGTAGTAGGTGTTGAAGGTGTTGAAGATGTTGAAGATGTACTAGGTGTAGTAGGTGGAGTAGATGCAGTAGGTGTAGTAGATGTAGTAGATGTAGTAGGTGTTGAAGGTGTAGTAGGTGTTGAAGATGTTGAAGATGTACTAGGTGTAGTAGGTGGAGTAGATGCAGTAGGTGTAGTAGATGTAGTATGTAGTAGGTGGAGTAGATGTAGTAGGAGTTGAAGATGTAGTAGATGCAGTAGGTGTTGAAGGTGTAGTAGGCGTAATAGGTGTATAACAGGTAGATGTTGAAGGCGTTCTACATTGTTCTTCGTTAATGTGCGGGCTGTGATTGGCTGGATTCTTTATTAGCTAAGGTACACATTACTTATCAGTTTCCTTGACGAAATCGAGCGGCCCCGGAAATTCCAGCTGGCCGCGAAGCGGCCAGCCCAAAGATACTAGTTGTAACTTACAGTGTTATATGGAGTATACAGATTACGAGATATAACGGAACAAATGAAAACGATCGAGAGCCTAACTTCATAGTCTACCTACTGAATAGACTTGAATGCCTGGATAGACATACCTGCATCTACGTACATAGGTAAAAGTGAGGCATGCAACCAATGGTGTAGGCATCCGCCACCTTTACTTATACCCTCTCTCAATCTCGCCATCTATGTCCATCTGCTTCGAAGCTATCCCTCGTAATTCCTCACAAGCACCTACAGTACCTTCTGCAAGAAAGCTATGCGCAGATAACTAGATCGTCCATATTATCAAGCAGCTCCAAGTATGCATCACAGGCTCATTGGTCCATTATCGAGAAGAAGTACATAGTACGGTTTAGGGAAGAAGAATAATTATCATTGGCTTGCTTGCAGAAACAAGGGACGAGTGACTACATTGGTATGCCATGTGTGCCACCACATCCATCTAATGACAGATCCGTGACGTGACGTAGTCGTAGTACCTACCAGTACTACCTAAGCGGTTTGCGAGTGCCCCAGCCAACCCTTTCCCGCTCTGTTTTTTTCAGAATCAAAATCAGAACTAAAAAGCAAAAGCCAGACCGTAGGTTGTGGTGGTGGTGATAAAGCAAAACCGTCCGATGCCCTTAAAACTCCGACTCTAATGCCCGATACATGCGTACACACGTTGTTGATCTTACAGAGTAGACAGTCTGCTTCAACAAGCAAGAACCGGGTCCGAACTCAAGTTATCGCCGCCTTGAAATGGGCCTTTTGCCTTGCCCGACCCCTTCTAGGCCATGTTCTGAGCTGGTGCTTTTTTGAAAATGACCAAATGACCGCAGACCAAGTTTCAACATGCCTCAACACCGTAGCCCTCCGGTTCCGGACTTCCCAGATGAAAAAGAAAACTCTCCCTCAATGATCTAATGCCGAGTTTGAGGTGGGGATTGGCTCCAGGTATGGTGATGGCTGGGTGGTGGGAACGGGTTTGACGGATCGTCTAGCAGGTCCTCCAAGAAGGCACTCGGTGCGCGTCCACTTGGTGGCCGGTTGAGGTTCAACGTGCTTGTGCTCAGGTTCCGCCGTGATATATCTGTACGGGGTTGCAGGCTGGGTGATTCGGGTGGAGTATGGCCGAGAGCTCGCGAGTGACCTCTCGATTCCGGACGCAAGTTTGTCAGACTAATAGAGTGACCATGGCTTTGCTGCGGCGATCCAGCCCCAGCGGCGTAGAAACCCGAAGGCAAGAAACGAGATTCGCGGTTGCCACCGCCGTTGGAGGTCGTGGCGGCAGTTGGAGAGAAGAAGAGATTGGTCTGACTCGGAGTCGCTGAAGGAATAGGCCCACGGGTCGTTCTTCGGACACCACGGCTTCCCGATACAGCGTTTCCGAGTGAACCAGAGGAGGCCTGGTCGCTGTACTTGTAGAAAGGGGCCGGAGGTGGAGGGAACGGGGCTTTGTCATTAGCAGTTTGTTGAGCCAACGCAGCCTTCTTGACCGAGCGATGCAAGAGACAGGCGACAACAGCACGCCATATCAAGACGGCAGCCCCGAAAGCGCCCAGGATGGCTCCGACAGCGATGAAGACAGTACCTTCTGGCATACTTGACGGTCGCATAAACGGGGCATTTTGGGTGGGCGGGACGGCAGGAGCAGGATAAGTGTACTGGCCAGGAAGGGTTGGAAGAGGCTCGTCGGACACGTTGGAAGTGGTGATAGGCGGAACACTATCAGTCGGCGTCGGAGTAGTGGTGGTGGCAGTTGAAGCGACGCTTGTTTCGGAAGCACTGCTAGGGGGATCTGAAGTAGGATCTGAAGTAGGAGTGGCTGTTGAAGAGGCCTCGGTGCCGGTGTTAGTGCTTGGAGCTGGCGTGGTTTGCGCGTCGGATGATGTCGCGGCATCATTGTCGTCGGTGTTTTGGTTCTGGGCGATGACGTTCGTAGCGAAGAGGGCGACTAGAGCTAAGAGAACTGGTTGAGGGCGCATGATGGGCGAGTTTACGTGTTTGTTGGGAAATGTATTCAAGCGAGGGAAGTCCCAGGCGTTGCCTTGAAAGCACGATCAAAATCGGACAGGATGGAATTGTTGAAAAGTTGGACTCTGTTGTGTAGGCAATTGCTGGCAATTCTTGACTGTGGCTGTGGGAAGAAAGGCCTTGGTCAATTACTGAAAGGGAAAAGGCTGTCTCGGGACGAAGGGTGGATGAATACGAAGTAATCCGTAATCCGTAATGGAGAGAGAAAAAAGAATGTGGTGAATGACGGACAAGAATGGTAGGAGAATTTCAACGAGGGTTCTAATTTTTACAATTATTGCATGACTGTTGTTTTGTTATTGTTTTCCTCATAAGCCTCCCATCTCTCTTGTTGCTTTGATGGTGGTGAGACTCGAAGTAAGACAGAGGGGAGAAGAGCAAGATTCAAGAATAGGAGTTAAAGAGTCGAGGCTTACGTTGTAGTTCGGTACAAGTGTGTACATACCTAAACATTATTTAAGGAAATGAAATAAAAATATGAACAAATTTGAATGAATGAACAAGACGAGACGCACGAGCAAGGCTATGTTAAATCTGATGATGAAATGAAACTAGCAGTACTTGTACTTTGGACTAGGTATATTCTGGTATAATTTATCGATAGATTGGTGCTACCGTAGTAGAGGCCTATGTATAGTAACCTACCTACTTGGGTGGTCACTGGTGCACAGCACAGTACTACAGACTACAGACATGTGCAGCATCGGCGAATATGGCAGGCCGCAGTAGCAACGTTGTACTACCTCGTAACACGACACACAGCAGCTGGTAGCCACTCACGAGTCTGACATTCCTGTGATCACAGATGACTTTACCTGTACGGAGTAATTCGTAGTATATCAGGAAAAATCAGAGACCAATGCCGCACAGTGATGTTTCGCAGGTGCAGTGAAACAGACCAGCCACTTCTTGACTTGAAGAATAAAGTTGAGCAATGGGAAACGCAATCATTAACCTTGTAAACACCTGGGGTGACCAAGTACAAGTACTTAGAAGAAATGGGATGTGCATCTGCATCTGCGCATTGACCAAGTTCGCGCACCCGTTTCGGACCATTCTAGTTACGGACTTGGGGCCACATTCACTGCACCAGTGAACCTGAACCCTGTACGTACCTACATACAGCGGCCAATCTATTATTCCTTCCCAGGGCGGTCAAGATTATTTTCAAGACCGGCAGATCGCAATCAACTCGTTAGCCACAAATCACGCCGAATTCCACCAGCATACAACACCGACGTCCAATTCCTCCAAACAATTGATCTACACCACCTACTGAAACGACAGTACACGCCCATCTGAGACAACCGATAGCCCATCATGGGTGTAGCAAAGAAGACGCGCAAATTCGCACAGGTCCGTCCGTTACCAGTCCTCCACGAACCTCATCCTTATCGATAAGCCCATACATTCCCCAGCGAACATCTTCAGCATCTTCAACCAACTAACTCCCTCACTCCATAGGTAAAGCGCATAATATCACGCCGAGACGCGCGCCTCAAAGAGAACCAAACCAAAGGCGCCGACCAGAACCCGCAGAACCCACACAAGTCCACCACCTCCACCTCCAAAACCAAACCAACAAGCGACCTAACAGCACGCCGCGAGGTCCCCCAACTGCCATCGCAGCTCTTCTTCCAGCACAACGAGGCGCTGGTGCCGCCGTACAGCGTGCTGGTCGACACCAACTTCCTGAGCCACACGGTGCAGCGGAAGCTGCCGCTGCTCGAGTCCATGATGGACTGCCTGTACGCCAAGTGCGCCCCCGTCATAACCTCGTGCGTCATGGCCGAGCTCGAGAAGCTCGGCCCCAAGTACCGCATCGCCCTGCGCATCGCCCGCGACGAGCGTTGGGAGCGCCTGCAGTGCGACCACAAGGGCGTCTATGCTGATGACTGCATCGTGGATCGCGTCATGTGAGTTTGCTTCTGTTCCGTTCTGCTCTGTTCTACTCTGTCTGCTCTGTCTGCTCTGTCTAGTTCCACTTCTCGTTGGCCTTGCCGCTGTTGCGTGACCACGAGTGCTAACAGATCCCGATGACAGGAAACACCGCATCTACATCGTCGCCACCAACGACAAGGATCTCTGCCGCAGGATACGCAAGATCCCCGGTGTGCCCATCATGAACGTCGCGAGGGGCAAATACGTTATCGAGAGGTTACCCAGCGCTCCGAATTAGCATCAGATAATGGAGGTACAGGTGTCGGTACAGTGATACAGCCCGAAACCAGGTACCTACTTAGGAGAGTTGGCAGCCAGGGAAGCAGGCAAGCATATATCATGGATGGCATAACGGCGTTTGGGCAAAGGTTTTCTGGGCTTCACGGCATACCATATGTACGCGGACGGAGTTTGGCAGCCAAAAATAGGGGGTAAGGAGTATTCAACTCTCGTATGCTATAGAGGTTCCCATAAGCTTGACAAGGGCAATCAACGACGATGGTCATGCTAGGCATACTAATGATTCAATGCTGAATACGAGTAGATCGCAATTATGAACCCCCAGCCGCGAAAGGCTTGGGTTCTGAGGCCGCCTGGGATGGATGAATTTTTATGTACAGTGACAGCCTACAGCCACCGCCCCCCACCCCTCCCCATGCTCCTCTGCCGTTCTCCTCTCTCCTCCTACCCAACAGCTTCCCTCGCAAAGGAAAGAGTCACTTCTATGAGTAAGGTATAGATGGTTGGCTGGGTCCTTCCAAAAGCCAGGTTGCCTACTACGGATGCGATGAAGTTATGTCTTGATCGGAAAAAAAGAGTCGAGGGCCGTGCCAATGGAGAGACAACGCCGTAGCCCGCATCCCTTGCGGACGTCCAAGACTGAAAAGAATCCACTACTGTACATCACTCCCTTTTTTGCCCTTTCGCCGAGCCCGAAACGAAACCCTCAGTATGCATATATATCGGAGGTTGTTGGTTGATCTAAAAGGCGCGCCTTGCAAATGAAGAGGACCATGATGCAGTAAAACCTTGCCGCCCACTTCCGAGAAGATGAGTTAAGGAAACGAAGATGCTGCCGCGGATGTGTTGAAGTAGCAGGAGGGTTGTAGGATGGCGTGATTAGTTGAGAAAGCCTTTGCATGCTGCAGTCCCGCATAAGCAAGGGATACGATCCAAACTCCCGATCTCTCGCTCGAACTTGTAGTCGTATGTCAACTCTTCGTCTATAATGAGCAATTGTTAGTGATATCGTGTCTTTTCCCACTCAATTGGCCTGGCCGGGATGGTGACTTACTCTGAGCAATGTCTCGAAGAGCGTATATGACTATCCTCTTACTTCCTTCCACCTTGATGATCTTCGCCGTGCAGTTCGGCATACAGCTATGGTTGATAAAACGAGCTATACCGCCCTTCTTCGTCGCGTCGATAACCGTACTGTCGTCGATGCGGAATAGGTAACTGCTGCCGATACCACTCTTGAGGTACCGGTTCTCCCGAATCTCCGAAATGGACTGCCGCACTTCCTCGCCAACGTATTCGATGATCATGTCATCCTTGTTGATGTTCTCCATCGCGTAGAGACCCCAGTTATGAATGGCAGAACGAGCGAATTTGACTGGCTTCTTTCGCTTCTTGAGCTGGTTGAACCTCAGCACCTCTGAGTCTTGCCCTAGCGTCTTCTTCTGGTCGTTCAGGTCAGCGACGAAGCGGCGGTTATTGACACGGTTTGCTCTGGAGTTGCCCTTTGCTAGTAACTTCTCAGCTGCAAGCTTCGCTGCTTCGGCTGCCGCCGCCACCGCATCTTTGCCGTCCTTCTTAGCGGCACGGAGCTGCCGCTCTTCTCGAGCCTTCTGGACCTTGAGATGATGCGGCAGGTACTTCGACTTCTCCGAGTTCAGAATCTTCTTGACGCCTTCGGTACGAGCACATCCGGTAGGATTAGGCACGTAATAGCCCTCGATGATAATCGGCTCTGCGCTCGATGCGTCAGAGTTAAGTTCCCGCACACGGTCATGCCTCCACACCCAAAGTCTGGGGTCGCCAACATCGCCTGACTTGAATTTCTTCTTAAGCTTGCCTACTTCTGACCGATCCTTCAGCTCAAGCTCAAGGTCCGCCAAAGATCGCACCGACAGGCTAAAAGATTCCGGCACGGCCATCGCTGGAATGACCATATCAGAGAAGCGCGCATCCTTGGGAATAATCTCGTCTACTGCTTCATCGACAGCGGGCTTCTGAGGCGGTTTTTCAGGTTCAAGAGACTTTTCTTTCTGCGTTTGTTCCAAGGCTTCTTCGACGTATGCTTCTTGTTGCTTCTTTTTCATAGCCTCGCGCTCCTCGAAGAGTTGTTTCTTGGTCTTCTTCTTGGGTTTTGCCGCGGTACCCTTCTTCTTGCTTTTAGCCTTCTCAACGGGCTGAGTTGCGTCTGCAGTCACAGGAACCTTAGCACTATCGAGGTCCGCGTCAGGCATAGGGATATCCTCGGTGGGACTGGGGAATTCATGCTCAAGTGTGTCGATCGTAACACCGAAGAGTTCCTCATCCGACTTCTTTTGTCGTTTGATGGCAGCCTCAACATGCAGATCAAGCTTTCGCTTCTTTGTCTTAGCAATCCCGTCGTTGACAAGAAAACTAGCATCCGTCATCGAGTCTTCATCACCAAAGTTATCCTCGAAAGCATCGTCTTCAGTGCTCATACGACTGCGAGGACGCGACTCCGGCTCCTCAACTTCGCGGGCGATAGAGTCGCGGTTCTCTGTCTCATCTTCGGATGCTTCATCGTCGCTGTCCGGAGGTTGTAGGCGATGATGAAGAGAGCGGAAGGCATTGTGTACCGTGGAAGATCGCTTGCGCGCAAACGGATCGGTAAACCCGTAATTCCGCTGCGCAGCGCCTTGACCCTTGACTTTTCTGATACGAGGTAGCGCAGCCACATCGAGACGGGCGGTGCGACGTTCGATCGGATCAGCTCGTGAATTGGGTGTGCTAATCGGCGTCGATTCCTTGTCTTCGACGGTGATCGATGGTCGCGACACAGAAGGTCCCTCGAGGTTTAACCTGCGCCTCTTCGCTGCGTGGTCTGCAGGGTCTAGAAATGTGAACAAGGCAGGCACCGCGACTTTGGTCCTGATATGCTTGATCAGTTGCTCTTTCATCTCACGACGGACGACCTCGATAGCTTCGACAACAGGATCAAAGTCCTTGGCGCGTTGCTTCTTCTCTTCCTCTAGGACGGCTTCCTCGTCTCGGCGCCGTTCGTCTCGACGTCGGTCGTCGCGTGGCCTATACTGGTGATCATCTCTATGACGTGCATCCGTAAGCAGTCTCCTGTCTGGCTCAGTTCGCCGGACGTTATTGATGGAATGGGGAGTTACAGACGGGCCAACTCCGTGTAGCTTCATCGCCATGCTATACGTGAAGAACGGGCTGCCATCTGCCGATCTGAAGCACCTGTAGGCTTCGTCGCGACCATACGAGTTATTGGGGAAGATAATGTAGTAGCCAGTCCGATCTGCCAATATGTCGTCAAACTGGAACGCCTTTAACCGCTTTATCATGTGGGATATCGTGACCGCCATGACCGGGACGCTTGTTTCGGGGATGAAGACGTATGGTTCACCTTTCAGTGTGGCCGAGACCAATTGAGAAGAGACTACTGGAGAAGAATCGACGACTACGGCAGGTAGCACATTGGGTTTCGTCGGGAGCGCCCAGCTGGGCTCTGCCGGGACTGCTGGTCGCTGTCGCTCGGCAGCTGGGCCTCTCGGCGCGGTAGGTGGAGGTCGACCAAGAAGCTCAGGGGGCTTTACCCTCGGTCCTGTAGGTACTAGAGATGTAGATGTAGATGTAGATGCTCCGCGCGTAGATTCGTCGTGGCCTTTTTTAAGAATAGTCTCGAGCATGAGCCTGCTCTTCTTCCCATCCCGGTCAAACTCTACTTTGACGTGATTCACCTCGATTCTTTTCCCATTCATTGACCGTACAGCTCTCCTCGCAGCTTCGATAGCAGATACGGGAGGCCGTCGGGGCTGTTTTAAGTCCCGGTATCGGAAAGTTGCAAAGCCTAGATAGCTTCCAGTTTCAGGATGCATCTTGTTACTACTCTCGGCGATATCGCCAAACGAGCCGAATATGTTTAAGATCTTGGAAAAAGAGATCAGCGGGTTGAACCCGCTAACTACAATCTGGGTTGGCGGCCCAGGGCCTACAGAGGTAGCAGGGTCGTATAGGTACGGCTTCAGATTATAAGGACTCTGGCGCAATCTCGCCTTTGGTAGGTGAAAGTCGACATTTATGTAATCGAGCCAGCTGCCTTTGGACAGGCGAGGATCTGGAGGGGGGGCGTCATCTTCCTATTCAACGAATTAGCCATATATCGCACACAGGTCAGATGACGCCCCCCATTCCGTCCATATATTTATATCATATCGTATACGTACCAAACCAATATTTTTATACTTGGGTTTCATATTTTTCCTTTCGCTCGTGGACAAACTCTTGTCGGTGGAAGGATCGTATATCAACTTGGTTCCTTTTATAGTGAGGTTAGGGTCTCGAGCTGGGGGGCGTCCAGCGGCAGCGGCAACGGCAGCGGCAACGGCAGCGGGAACACTAGATGCCGGCCTCGTGGCCGTTGTTTGGGAATTCGCGCTAGCATTCTTGCTGGAGGTATTTTGAATAGCGGAGGCGCGCTGCTTTGAAGGTTGCATATGGGAAGGATTTGCGGGCGAGCCCATGGTGGTGAGAGGAGTCAGGTTGCTGTTGGAAGCGCGCGAAGAGGCGTTCAAAGCAGTGGAGGTATTGAAAGTGGTAAAGACAGAGGAGGCTGAACTTGTATGGGAGCTGGCGGAGCCAACGCCGTTCAGGATATCTCCTTGCAAGGATTCGGTATCATCTATCGGGGGATGTGCGACATCAGATAATGACGATATATCGTATTTGGCGCCATCGCGATGAGCTAGCGTTGCGGTTTTGGAATCAGGTTCGATGGCCTCTGATGCTCTCGAGGACTTCTCGCGTTCCCGTTCATTAGCCTTGTCTCTGGCGGCTCGGGGAGCATTAGGGAAAAATTCCTTATAGCCAGCACTAGGAGCCATAGTTGGGATGGCTGGGGATGTCGAAGTCTGGGGCTTCGACTATCCACCGACCATCATCTCTCGACCGGACGAAGTTAAATAATATCATTCATATGGCGAGGTAGATGAAGTGTGGGCAATTGATGCAAAGTATTGCGGTTGGGAGGGGATTGGGGTTGGAGGATACGCGAAACTCCTGCGTCCACGCGACAGGATCGGAGATCTGACGTGTGGGACTGGAACTGTGTGTGTCAAAGAAGACGGGTAAATTTTATCTTGATGAAGGTGCAGATGTCGGAAATGGCACCCTGCGCGGGTAAATATTGTGTCAACACGGTCGCGAATACATGTAAAATGTAGGCCGGCGGTTCTCGTGTCGGCGAAGGCAGGAGTTGTGCCTTGGCGGAGGGAGAGTAGGCAGGAGGTGTGAAATGCAGAGGCTGATGTTCGAAAAGTTGAATTGACGGTCGATGAGCAAAGCCAGATTCTAATTTCAGGGATGGATAATGGATAAGATGGGATTGGGGCCAAGTCCGGGGGCACGGGCAGTACGGGAAAGCCACAATATGCGCCACATTAAGCTTTTTACCTTTCTTTTTCTTCTGTTTTTGTCTTTTGGTTCGTTCCTATTCGAGTTCTTCCACAGTAACATGCATAACCTGTCAGCCTGAGTGGCTTAAGAACTTTTCAATACCAATCAAATACCAATCATTGCCCGCCATTATCACAAGCTAGAGACCAATCCGTCCTGTCCGTACCTTTCTCTCTTTTTCATATTTTCCTTCTTTTTCATGCAATACAACGTCACCGCTTCTTGTCATTCGCTGCTTCTCACTCGGAGGTGTCAACAACAATGACCTGAGAACGAATGGAATCGGACTTATCCTTCTGCTGTAGAACTTGATGCACCTCCTTTTTTTTTTCCAAGTCAGGTACCTACATAAGGTATCCACTATCCGCCTGCCTACCTGTTCGAGGTTTATGATGCTAGGTACAGGCAGACAGGTAGTATCAAAAGAAAGAAATCTTCATGTGCCTGCAAATGGCGCAAATCATTCTGCCATCTCATCCTACTGTCGCATTAGGTACAAAGCAGTATCCAAACATGTTAATAATACCTGTATACTAGGTAGATTATTGACAGCATGCTGAAGCCACTTGTAATAAGATGAGTTGTGTTTACTCCAGCTATCGAATAGTTCTACCAACATCAATGAGAATCATTATCAGAACCCGTAATCCTCTATTGGCCGCAACTGACGTGTGGCCCAGTTACTTGTCAGGCCTCCAGATGACACTTCTGGTTCGCGGTGTTTTCCGTTTGGAGGCCTGGCAAACTGTAACTCGAACCAGCACTTAGGAGACAGCATAGCCCTTCTAGTGACCACAAGATTAAAGCTCAACAAATCAGGGCTGCAATATTTGCTTATATGTTGTATTGGAATTGACTAACTTGGCGGCCTAATAAACCAGATACAAGGAGCCCATCCCATAGATGCCACCTTTGAACTATGAATACAGGCCTTGGGTGTTAGTAAGAGTGGTCTCTCAAAGGTAGTGGTAAGTAAGCGCACGCACAGACAACCGCCCTACTATTATCAGCTCCGTCTTACCAGCGAGGTCAGCCACTAACACCATCAACAACACGAACCACTTAATCGAGGAGCTTGAAGTCGATCGAATCCCCATCCACACTTGAGCACTTGGACTTGTTTCCTCCCATATTGTTATACTCGTCTTCGTCTTCGGGTTCAAAGATGGAGAGGAAGGTGACTTTTTGTTCAGCAGAAGCAGAAGCCGAGGCCTGCTCACGGGCGAACAGGGTAGGGGTGATGGTCCTATCAGAGTCGTTTGACTCGGTTGACTCGGTTGACACGTTTGACAACGTTGTATCAGAACGAGCGAGTCCAGTCCGTGACGTTGGTCTCTTAGGCACAGCGGTCCCCTGGGCAAGAATCGATGCGGTGAATCGACCTTTGTTGTAGCCGATGGTGGTTCTGGAGTTGGCCTCGATCTCCATGGACGTCTTCCTTGTCATGGCATGGGTCTGTGTGCTCAGAGACCGCTTGAGACTTGGCATGGGGAGGGACGTCATCTTCTTGCTAGGAACCCTCTTAAGCTCCATAGATCTGACTGCCTTGCGCTCCATTGACTTCGTTGTGTCATCCATAGACAGAACCTCGGCAGCCTTCTTGGCTCGGTTCGTAGACAGGGCCCTGTGCAGTGTCGGACTCTGCTCATCGGTGTCTAGGCCACTTGGAATGGGAGCTTTCTTCCTGCTCGGTCCCACTTCGGTTTGAACACCCAAGTCGAGGCTGTCAACGTCTTCCTTGATCGGTTCCAGGTCGTTTTGGACACCCAACTCGAGGTGGCCCACCTTTCCTATGATGCGCCCTTCGCAATCTACCAAGGTCTTCCCGTTCGCCTTCCCTAGCTCTTTATCGATTGGAAAGACGCCATTCTTCTCGGCACGGTCTTGAAGAAACTGCTCGGTATAGACCTCAAAGGCCTTTTTATATTTCATGGGATCGACTTTCAGAGAGCCACCAGGAACGACTTCGGGCACCCACGAGGGATTATTGGCGTTCGGAGGACAATACTCGACCTGCTCCCTGTTGCGCAGCGGGTCCTTCGGTTCGGCATGGACTGGCAACTTCTGTAGCCCGAGTGGCGCGTGCCCCTTCCTGGGTCGTCGAACAGCGGCTGGTGCCTTCGCCTGGGATGTCTCGATTTCGCGAACTGCGCTCTTGACCTTCACGGTTTGCTGACCCTTGGCTTTCGCATTCGTTGTCTTGTCACCCAAGGGAGCTCTGCTACGCGCCTCTGTACCCATACATTAATTTCTTTCCCTCGAAACAACCTCTCCGGGGAAAAAAATCTACCAACCTGATGGTGTAGAACCGTTGGCGTTGGTCAAGCTTTTGCCTTTGGACATGAGAGTATTCTCATTGCCTTTTGTCCGAGCACCACGGATGCTCTTGGCACCACCGACTGCATGCTTAGGTCTCTCATCGTTCAGAGGAACCTTGACTGCTCCTGGAGTATCCGGTAGAGGTTGACGTTTGACTACGCCCTGCTGCTGCTGCTTGAGAGCAGCACCATTTTGGCGGATGGAGGCCAAGTTCTCCTGATCTCTAGCAGCAAGCATCGCGTGCAGATGCAACTAGCGAACAGGTGAAAACTTGTAGTCTTGAGGAGAGTTTATACATAAGGTGCAGTGTAGCAGGTATTATTGTCTACGTCCGAGTTGCTGAGGAAGCTCTCCCCATTAACATAGACGTCTCTGTTCTGGCAATGGATATAGATTTGACGATTGAGTTTGATGATAGTAGGTACCTATGAAATGTCAAAGAATCGTCAATAATCCAGAAAAAAAATGGATTATTGATGAAATGGAGCGACGTTTGCTTGCCTCCTAGTAATTTCTCTCAAGAATGGCTGCTTCCACAATTCATTTTTGTTTGAATGTTATCCTAACTGTGTTGTGCAGTTGGCCAAGCAACTATTTGCAGTACCTGGGCCAACCCCTGTGATGCTATTACGACTTACAAGATATTAGTCCGTATGCCGGGGTAATTACACACTGTGCATAATGTTGTAACTTGTACTTCGTACTACTTCGTAGCTAAACGCGGTAACGCATTTTACCAGACATTCTCCCCTGCGACCTGAAAGACCCCGCTTGCGACAAAGCCGATTGACCGTTGCACTGTGCGTCCAAAACAAATCATGAGACGGGGATCTTCTAGCCCCTTATCGGTGACTTTCCCTTCCACCTTTTCACAGCCTACAGGCAATGAGGGAAGGCGGGGCAATACCTACCATGCACCCATGCTCACCACCATCTTCTCAGTTTAGTCCATCAGTCGTCTCTACCTAACACGTTCTTTTTTCCCTTCATTATTCTCTTCAAACCCATCAGTCTGCACACACATACATCTGATTCACCCAGATTCAAGTTTCCTGTCTGCCTTTGCTGTCTTTGCCTCTTTCGCTCTCATTCTAAGTAACAAGTTGAATTCAAGATGGCGGACCGCATCAGAGAGGTAAGTTGATACTATATATCATCATCTCTCAAGTTTCCCCTTTACCCCACTATCATCAACAACTGCGCGATCTTTCAGCACTCAAGGGTCCGAACTTTCCAAACTTTGGAGAGCCAAGTGACGCAGCGCTATGGAGTTTATATTGTCCTCATTTATAGCATGACATGCAACATGTTAACTTTGGATATCCCTTCAGAAAATGAACCAGCTCCGTCTGGAAGCTGACGAATCCTCTGCCAAAGTCGAAGAGTTGCAGGCTAAGGTCAAAGCTCTTGAGCAGGAGAACCTTGCCAAGGAGCAAGAGATCACCTCCCTCTCCCACAAGAACGGACTTCTGGAAACCGAGAACGAGAAGCTGGACACCAACATCAAGGACTTGAAGAAGACTGCCGATGAGGGCCTGCAACACGGTACGCACAACGAGACCCTCCAACGAAGACTTCAGCTGCTCGAGGAAGAAGCCGAGGAAGCAGACAAGACACTTCGTGAGACAAATGAGAAGTAGGTTCCTAGCCGCACCTGAAAACAATACATCTGCGAGAGAGCACGTGTCTGACTATTGCAACTTTCTCAATACAGGCTTCGCCAGACTGACGTAAAAGCCGGCCACTTCGAGCGCAAGGTACAGGCATTGGAGAACGAGCGGGACCAGTGGGAGGGCAAGTACGAGGAGATGGCGAAGAAGTACCAGGGCCTCCAGAAGGAGCTCGAGGATCTCCAGGCCGAGATTGGCAACATCTAATTCGGTCTACTACGTTTTGTCGAACCCCGGTCCCGCGCGAGACGAATCTCTATGTTTAAGAAGGGTGTGAGGATTTCTTTTTTACCAACCAGTCAGCACTGTATCGACCTGGGTGGGGTGGCATAGTTGATCGATCTCGACTTTACCCTTCATTTCTAGGAAGACGATGATGCCATGGTGGTGATCGAAGAGAGGAGAAGGAGGACCCGATGGCAGGGCATGTTTATTCTATGCGGACTTGTATGTGGTATTTGCGAATGGTATTTGCCAACGACAGAGCTTGCGAGAAGAAGACGGATAGAGAATGCACTAAATCAACCACGTGGTTTCTTTCTATTCTTGGCGGCTTTCTGTTTCCTTTGCTCCAACTGCCTTTCCGACTTAGACTCGTATCTGAACTTCCGTTTCTTCTGTTTGGACTGCTTGGTTGTCTCCTTGCTCCCCTGCGGAGGATGGGAATCACTCCTCCCGGCCGTCTCTTCGTCGTCTTCGCTCGGCTCCTCCTCCGGTTTAGAGCTGGACAAGCCGTCTCTGGACACATTGACCGACTCCACTGTCACCGTAGTGTACCGCTCTTCGTCGATGTATTCTTCCTCGTGATCAACAGGTTCCAGCGCAGGTGTGTCTTGGAATCCTCCCCATTCTTCGGTCGATCCATCCTTGTCTGATGTATCCTCTGCGCCTATGTAGCCTGCTTGCTCTGCCTGCTTCAAAATGGCGTTGACGCTCTGTACGTGCTCCTCGACTTCTCTCTTTCGATCTTCGCGTAGCTATAAAGATATCTTGTTAGTAAAGTCGAGCATCCCGTTTTAATCCAGTCGGTACGTAGACCTGCCTGCTTTCTGAATTCGATCTTTTCCTGCCGAGCCCTTTTAGCAGCTTGTTCTTGGGCATTCTTGATCCTTTCCAATTTGCGCTTGTGGAATCCGGTCAGGTAATCGGCGCGGGCGTCATTGTCGAACTTGATCTCCTCGATTGAATGTTGAACTTTTCGTCTCTTGGGCGGCGGAGGGAGCGCACCCTTCTTCTGTCGCGGACGTGCAAACATTAAGTACCTTTATATGAGAGGACTCTTAAACAACCCTGAATCCTCAAACCCTAAGGGACGTCTGCAGCAGAGATAATGTTTTTCGAAGGCTGTGAGGACCTCAGTTAAGGAATTGTAGCTGGTCGCTAAATTTTATTACGGACCAGGAACCGACAGGACTGAATTTAGCACTTGTCCGACCGCCCCGCCTTACCGGAAAGCCCCTAAGTTTAAGCAAGCTCGGGGATGCTGCAGGGCCCCAATGACGCCGTAGATGCAACCATTTCATTGGCCCGGACAAGTCGCATACCTCCCTACCTCTCGCCGAGTCAAACGTCAACCTGCCAGAAAGCTTCATCTCCCATTATTCCAACAACTACTACTACAACCTACATAGTAGAGACTCAACAGCATCATGCGTCTCTTCCATGCTGCTTCAGTTCTAGCAGCTTGCTGCGCTTCGGCGCAAGCATTTTCCGACTCTTCTCCATTCATTCTATTCTCGACAGCTGAGTACGCAACCTAGCTTTGGACTTTGCATCTGCCTAGCTATCGTGTAGAGCGCAACTAATCAGATACATGCATCAGGCTGGGAGTCGCTGCTAACCAGGAACAATTACGATCCGAAGGAGATGTTGATAAATCTATCCAGCAACTCGTAGCCACCTGCCCAACGAGACGATACCTCCTCGTCTCCCAGCCGAATCTCAACGCGGCCGATCTAAGCACCAAATATGCTTTGCCGAACCTCCGCCGTTCTTTGGAGAAGGCTCACAGTCGCTATACTGTTGCCGAAGTAGCTGGACAGCTAGACGCGAAGAGAATAATGTCACATATCAAGAGCGCTTGTGAAGGAGTGGTGGATCTGTTCTTCGACGAACTCGAACTTGCTCCCCTTTCATCGACCAATGGCGCCCGGACCCTGAAGGAGAATGGTAATCGTCTTTCATCACCCCTGTTAGGAGATATCCAGCTAATAAGGCGCAGATGAGGAGCTAGGCATGGTTCTTGAACAGTACGAGAAGGAGGGCTCGTATACCGTTATCTATGTCGGTGGCCCGCGAAAGGAGACCCCAAAGACATACGTATCCGAGTTCCAGGATGCCGTGCACACTGAGCTGAAGAGACAGCTGCATAATGTCCAACGCAGGGCGGGTAATAGCACCAGCAACCTGCCTCTTTTCGAGAAGTACCAGTACTTTACCCCAGGTTAGTTTCAATCTGTTGTCCGAAAGTGATCTCCCATATTAATGAGATGGTAGGCATCTTCATGGGTCTGATCGCTCTGATCGTCCTCATGTCGGTCCTGTACGCCGGCATAGCCGCAGTGGCCAGCCTCGAAGTCCCCTACGGAGCATTCGACAAGGAGATGGGTCCCGCTGCGCAAAAGAAGCAGCAGTAAGCGGAACACGACGAAAGGTTGTTCAGAAGATGAGGGTTGGCGTGTTAATCAAAGCTGTAACTCGAGTAACCTGTACGGAGTACGATTTTGGGTCACTGGAGTCCGGATAACGGGTAGCATAGAAGCCTAGGCAAATGGACGAGGCTTCATCACACTGGATGGCATCATTTATCGAGTAGTCTGGAGAATGTAGAATATATGCAACTGGAATTAACCACGACTCGTTCCCCATTTTCCGTAGGTATCTCTTCTCGCACTCATCACCTCTTGTCATGACCAGAAGAATAGAAACCGTAGCTTTTCACGCCTCTCCCTCGGCTCAACTCCTGAACGCCATCCCAGGTCTAAAAGCTCACCGCCATCGTCTCCTCATCCAGATCTCTGAGTTCATCCTCCGCGATTTCCCTTCCCACGATACACAGAAAACCGTAGAGGTATAGAACCGTACAAGTGCAGAAGCGCTCATACCAAGTGGCTCGGCAGCAAGAAATTCGCGATGCCCTCGCGCACGGCGTACTCGTGGCCGCAGTTGGCGCACACCAGCTTGCCCTCCACGATCTGCGTCTCCATGAGCAGATTGTGCAGGTCCTTCAGCGTCTTGCCGTCGCCCTGCAGGTCCTCCGGGGACGGCGGCTGCGGCGGGAGGGCTGGGAAGCCGAGCTAGGTGGTTGTGAGAAAAATTTTAGCCTCTCGCTTGCTTACTCGCTCACTCACATACTCGTCTTCCCGCCAACGATAATTTTCTTTTTTCTATTTAAAAAAAAGACGGAAGAAAAGAAAGATAGAAAGAGAATTACGAAGATATGGAGATATGAAGAGACGAATATAGGAAACGTACCTCGGTAGCGGTGGTCGACAGCGCCGTCCAGTCGATGCGTGGCAGCAAATTGATAAGCAGTTGGGCGTTCAGCTCGATGTCGTCCTGCACCAGCTCTGCGTCCTTGGGGTGCAGCGGGTACGAATTCGACGAGCTCTTGCACGCCTTGACGGCGCACGTCAGGAAATTGAGGCTCAGGACCTTCATCTTGGTTTTACTTTTGGTTTGGATTGGTTTAAATGAGAGCGCGCAAGGAGACAAGAATTTTCCCAAGTTTCGTGAGGCCCAGAAAAATTTTCATCTTTTACTGAACTTACATTGAAATCTTTTACTATAAGTCACACGTGATAGGGATAACACCAACGCCTAGCAATCATTCACTCAATGGATTTAGAAATGAGCAGGATTTGAATAAGATCAGATATATCAGATACTTGACTATTTGAAAATATGAGCCCTCAAATCTACGCCATCGTCTTCTCATACCCAGCGTCTTCCTGCTCGGTCCTCCGCTTTGACAGACGGATGTAGAATGCAATGGCAGCAAGGATGACACCGAAGAGGAGAGCCTTTTGGAAAACGGACCACCCGGCAGACGATGGGACTGCAGCTGTCTCGCCGAACGGGTTCTCCTCCTCGTTTGAATACCCTGCAGCCCATTCGGCTTGTCCGTATAAACCTGGAGTGGCGTTGTAGACGTATCAGTAAGAAGACGGGCCGAGGAGAAGGCGTATAGGCAGTGTTCATAGCTCAACGTGGATACCTTCAGGTGGCACCTCGAGCTCGCCGCTCTTGGCAATCTTGACCAGCAGCTCCGGCTTGTCGCCAGCCTTGGTCTTGACGTATTCGATCTTCTTGACGATCTCGAAGCCCTCAAGAACTTCACCAAATACAACGTGCTTGCCATCGAGCCACCTGTGTCGCCATTAGTCCCAACTCATACCAATGCACATTATCTGTCGACTGTCACAGCGGCAGTAGGGAGTCTTACGAGGTGATGACGGTAGTGATGAAGAACTGGGAACCGTTGGTGTCCTTGCCAGCGTTCGCCATGGACAAAAGACCCTCCTTGGTGTGCTTGAGCTTGAAGTTCTCGTCAGGGAACTTCTCACCATAGACTAATCAAGCAGTCGATTAGCATTCCCTCCTCCCATTAAGACCATAGTGGGATAGCATTGACACTTACTGGACTTGCCACCAGTGCCATCGTGCTTGGTGAAGTCACCTCCCTGGATCATGAATTGCTTGATGACTCGGTGGAAGGTAGAGCCCTCGTAACCGAAGCCCTTCTCGCCAGTAGCTAGAGCTCGGAAGTTTTCAGCGGTCTGAGGAACGGTCTTGCCATATAGACCCATGACAATTCGGCCGAGGGGTTCATCGCCGTGCACGATATCGAAGTAAACCTTGTGGGTGATCTTAGGCCCCTTGGTAGCCTCTGCGGTCTGGGAGAAGCAGATGGCGGATAAGCCCACCAGCAGCAGGGCGCTGACGACGAGTCGGCGAAGGTTGAACATGATGAATGGAGGCACAACGAAGGCCAGTCACTAAGATGGTAGTTGTGGGTAGGTGTCTGATGGAATTGGCCCAGCCTAGGTAATTCAAAGACAACTGAACAGACGAGAAGAGGAGATGCAAAGGACACACATGCTCAATTGAAGCGACGTTTCAGTACCGGGGCTGTCGCAAAGTCCAGACCCCTGAAGGCTGAACTCAACCCACTGAAACACCGTCACATCCTCCCTAAAGACGGCTGAATGCGGGGTCCACTCCCCTAGCGGATAGATACCTATCGGTCTATCTTGATAAGCAAGTTCAGTTTATGCCAATAGCAAGTAGCCATTGGAATTCGCGAGAGCGACTTGAATCAAGTTCAATCCATAGAAAGCTCATGCAGTCTTCAAAAGCCTCGAGGATACTGCAACCACATATAGCGGCCGCCTCGTATTTACATCGCCCAAAATGGTGAGCTACTTGTATCTCTTTATAGAGTGTAGCTGCTAACAAAACTAGGTGTTCATAATGGGGGTGAACTTCCACGAGAAGAAGCTCGTCAAGGTAATTAATTTCTCTACCCATCCGCAATCCTGCCGCGCATCCGCAGAACCCCTTTCTCACGACTCGTAACCATGCACAGAAAGCCCTGGAGACCTTCTACGGCCTTGGGCCAGAGGCCTCGGCGCGTCTCATGGCAAAGTACACGATCTATCCGCAGGCTAGGATAGGCACGATACCTCCCAAGACGATTACGTCGTTGACGGCCGAGCTATCGACCATGACGTTAGAAAACGATGCGCGGCGCATAGTCCAGGACAACATCAAACGGCTGAGAGACATGGGTGCCTATAGGGGGCGACGACATGCTATGGGTCTGCCAGTACGCGGACAGCAGACCAGGAACCAAATCGCAACGGCGAGAAAGTTAAACAAACTTGAGAGAGGAGGCTTCAATTCTAAGATATAAGGAGGTGGATTTTTCGCATGGAAGCGGAGAAGGAACATCACTACCTGTGAGCTGCTGTTATCACGAATGTCATTAGGGGGAGGGCGTTAAATAGAGACCTACGACACATTCTAGGCCATCCCCTAATCAGGGGCTTCCGGAAGACTGCATTTCTCGCCATATCTACATCAGTCTAAAGACGATATTCTCTTGTACAAATGAATTAAAAAAAACACATTACAAAGAGAACCAAACTTCTCCAGTGACATCTCACCTTGAGACTTCTGAATTCCTTACAGCTTCACATATAAACTCCGGGGCTTGTTTCAAACTCAGCTGTCAATTTGTCCGATGAGCACCAGCTCTTATTATATCTGTATCATATCGGATGGTTCTCTCTACTGGCTACCGTAATGGGATTCCAGTTCCCGGAGGCTGGACAGGTCGTCTTCCAACACAGGCTCTCCTTTAGCTTGCAGCTTCGAAGCGACCTTTTCGACATCTCCCCAGACACGGAGTATATTACCGCCTGCAATCTTGGCGGCGTCTTTGTCAGAGATGCCTCGGCGGAGAAGCTCTGCGATCAGATCTGGGTACTTGGATACGTCATCTAGGCCCTTGGGCGTGTTCGGTATGCCATCGAAGTCGCTCCCCAATCCAACGTGGTCGTATCCAATCAGGTCACCGATATAGGTGATATGGTCAGCTACGTGGGAGAGCGTGTTGTTCTCCGGGAAGAACTCGGGCACGCCGTTCTCAGCACCCTTATCCACACAGCTCACGAAATCCGGCGAAAAGTTCACTGTAACTGTTAACATAGATCAACGCAGGGATTCAGATAAACGTACCCATGACAATCGAGTTCTTCTCCTTGACGAGATGAAGCACGTCATCAGGCACGTTGCGAGGGTGCGGGCAGATGGTGAATGCAGAGCTGTGGCTAAACATGACGGGAGCCTTGCTGCCTGCCCACTCATCGCTACCGCCTAGGACGTCCCTCATAGTGTCTACGCTGGTATGGGATAGGTCGACCAGCATACCGATGCGGTTCATCTCGTTGATGAGCTCCCTCCCTTTGGGAGAGACACCCGCCCATACCGGCGGAGCCTTGCCGAAAGGATTCTCCCGGAGAGCCGCATCAGCAAATATGTTTCCGCAGTTATGCGTCAACGTAGCATAGCGAACTCCCAAGGCATAAAATCTCCTCAGGTTTGCGACCGAGTTACCGATCTGATGCAGACCCTCGATTCCCAGCGGCGAGATGAATTTGCCTCGCTTGAAGGCCGCTAGGGCTGACTTGCTGTCCACCGGGATGCCAGAGAACTCGGTTGGGTAAGCACTCTGAAGCCGGGTCATGAGGTCGATCTGCTGCAGAGTGAGCTGGACACCTGATTTACTGCTTAGCTAGAGATGCTGGTGATCAGGAGCTGGTTTAAAGTACTCACTAGGAGCATAGTTCTCATCCGAGTAGTCTGTGCCGTTTTCCGGACACGGGGTGAAGACGCTCCAAAAAGCGCCTCCGTTCTGACCGTTTCTCAACCGGGGCAGGTCGACGTGCATCGGCAGTCCACCATTTTCGAAGGGTTCTGTGAAGTTCTTGTTGTAGATGTGGTTATCGTACATGAACCGGATTAAGATAGCTAGGTCATTGTGCCCATCTTAGAAAGTATCAGTATTTGTTGATCTAATGCTAAAGCAATTGAATAAGTCTACCTATCAACGGAGTGTCTAAGAGGATCTTGTGCACTCTCTCTTCGACAGATTTTGGTCGGAGGTGAGAATACGCTTTTGATAGTGGGTGATGACATCGCGAGGCTGGGTGTAGTAATGTGCCCAGAATGAATACGGATGATACAATAACAAGTGCTGTCTTCAGGAAAGAATGCCGAGGTCGAGGGGGAGCAGGTGTCCCAACACCGCTATCACTCTGAGCTGCTTTCTCATACATCTTGTGAACCAAATATGTCAACTGATGGAGATGTTTCAAAATTAATGAGTATGTGACGAAATCACGTTCATGAGAGCCAAGACACTGATAACGAACAGATGAGGTCGGGGCAGCTTACAAAGCTGCCTGCCTAAGGTAACCCGCAACCTGCGACATGGTCATCGCCGATCGGTAAACCTCATCAACTCGATTCGGTGACTAAGATTCAAGATATGTAGATAGAGATTTGTACTAGTACTACCTATATTGTATCACAATTAGGCCTACGCTCTTCCGACAACTTACCTGAGGCAACACAACATTGGATAGACAAAATTGAGTTCCTACATAGTATTTCTAGTATCTACGTGCTTAACCGCCTCACCCGTGGTACAGTATTCAGTGAGTAAGGTGGATCAAGTTGATAGATCACGATACTTATGTCATTGATACTATCTACGTAAGTCGAGAGGCCTCTTGTGACAGTTCTTGTGAGTTGTGACCCTTGCAGACAAAGCCGGTGCCCTAAATTTGGTTGGGATGAAACAAACTTCTACAAGGCTGTAAGGTCTCTTATATGTATTTTAATAGCATCAGATTATCGTGGCTTTAGTACTATTCAGGTACTTACCCCTGCATTCATACAATGTCCATACCTAGGTAAGCTTGCCGGTCCTTGCAAGCACTGGAGCCCAAGCGCTCACTCACTGTAATCATTAATGAAGAAGTTCTCTCAGCTGCTTTTAGGTACATGTACACACATGCAGGCACCCAAGACTTTGTTAGCCCCTGGAGTCTACAGGTCCACCCGTGGACCAATCGCCTTTTAGCTTCAGGTGCCTTTCGCCGTCCAAGCTTCATCCTGAGTGCTTCATTGGCGAGGAATTCGTAAAAGAGAAAAGAGAAAAGAGAAAAGAGAAAAGAGAAAAGAGAAAAGAGAAAAGAGAAAAGAGAAAAGAGAAAAGAGAAAAGAGAAGCAGATGGAGGCGTCTTGTTTAATCGTCTATTCTTTCTATCGTACCTTCGACATTCACATCTAACACCTGGTCTTCTCTTGCATCGTGGCACAGCAGAACCAAACAAGATAATCATCATACCCATACACATTCTTCACTTCCCTTCTAACTTGACTCGGGTTCTTTTTGTGACACCTACTGCCGATTTCGATCCCTTCTCTAAGCCACAGCCGCCTTTGATCCTTTACCAGCCAGCCAGCTCTTTGCTATTGGGCCTACATTGTATTCAGAACCAACTTTGCATATACGCCTTCAGACATAGCTATCTCCCCAATCTAAGTCAGCCTCGGAACCCCGACGCGATTTAAACATTAATCGACTGCCCTACAGAATTTCGTCATCACCATGCCGGAGTTCGCAGATTCGTTCTGGTCCACGGACTACGCCGCAGGTGAGCGCGAAGCAAACTGCTGCCCGACTTCCTCCTTGTGGACCTGAACTGACCATTCTTTAGGGCTGGGCGTCCTCTTCAGCAAGCTGCAACAGGGAGTTCAGGAGAACCGACAAATCCTAACTCTCGCTCGGATGCGAGCCGAAGCCGAGGAGGTCTACGGCCAACGACTTGGAGAAATTGCGCCTGCAGCGGACAAGATCACCGGTGGCTTCTCGCGGGATGACGGCGCAAGCGTGCGAAAAGTACGATACGCATCACCATCGGCTTCTCTTTCGTGAGGGCGTAGTCGCTGACATTTGTTCCCTGTGTATTTAGGCATACGATGGTGTCCGGACAGAGATGGAAGATGCTGCAAAAAACCACAGAAAGATCGCGCAGAGCATCAGAGATCTAGTCGTAAACCCTTTTGCGCGGTGGTGCGACGCTCACGAATCTCGCATCCAAGATTCGCAAGATGAGCTACAGACACGAATCAAGGCTCACGATCGCCAAGCCGAGGTAGTCAAGAAGTTACGAAGCAACTACTTCAACAAGTGTCGCCTAGTCGAGGACCTCGAAGAGGAAAACAAACTGGCTTTTCAAGATCCAGAGATGAGTCCCAAGCCGAACTCGAACTCGAACATACCCGAAATTAAGGTTTCAGTAAACAAGGAAGAGGAGCAAGAAGATGACGAGATATGGGAGATCGGTGACGAAACATACCAGACCGAGCAGGTCAAGAAGATCTTGTCCCACATGTTGAATACCATCAAAATAGGCGAAACAAAGGTGCCTATCCTCGGTACATACCTCAACACCTCATGCGGTTCCGATATAGTCGAGTACCTCCAACGGCACATGGGCTCAACCAGTGTCAGCTACGCCGAACGAATCGGCCAGGACCTGGTGTCGAACGGCCTCCTTCGTCTGGTTGGGAATGTTGGAAACAACTTCGCGAACAGCTCGAAACTCTTCTACCAGTGGCGACCGAAGGCATTCCAGCTGGCGGGTGTGCCAGAGAAGAAAGCGCCAATGGCCAGGACGTTTTCCATACCCACATCCTCAGAGGCGGGGAGCGACTCTCCTGTCGTCGGCACCGTCAGCGAGTATCTGGCTGGTTGGAACGTCCTCGGCAACCAGTACCCGAACGAGACTCCGCCGGAACGATTGCGGCGTGAGGCAAGGGAGACGGATGAGAAGTACAAGGCCGGTGTTCGCAAGCTCGACGAAATGCGCTGCGAGCTGGAAGAAGCCATCTTTGTACATCTGAGATTTCTCGAGCGGTGCGAGTTGGACAGGCTGAAGGCTATCAAGACAGTCATCCTTGACTTTTCGGGTACTATTGGAAATGTCATCCCGAGCTTACAGTCCACGGTCGATCACATGATCCTATACCAAGAGACTGTCCAGCCTATGGGCGATTTGCGGTACCTCTTGGAGAACTACAGGACGGGTCGCTTCGCTCCCAAGGTCGTAACGTACGAGAACTATTACAACAAAGTGGACGAAGAGACGTTTGGTGTGGACCTCGAGGCTAGAGCTCGAGCGGATAAGAAGCGCGTCCCTATCATCGTCACGACGATCCTGACGTATCTGGACAACCACTACCCGGACCTGGAAGGCGACGAAGCAAGGCGAGGAGTATGGCTTGCGGAAGCTCAAATTCCGCAGGTTCATAAGCTACGAATAAGGGTCAACGATGGCAAAGCCCCCTCCCACGAGATATTCAGAGAGTTTGACGTCTCTACTGTCGCGCATTTGCTAAAACTGTATCTCTTGGAACTCCCTGGTACGTCTCCCCTCCACCTCCAATTATGTGATATTATGACAGGGCCTAACTCGTAACTCAGACTCGCTGGTGTCCTCTCACGTATATGAGATCATCAGAACTATTTACATGACCCCAACGGCAGACACGACAGACGAAGCACGCATCGCCGTTTTGCAGCAGACCCTCTCACAGCTGCGACTCACTAATATTGCCACGCTTGACGCTTGTATGAATCACTTTACACGATTAATAGACCTGACGTCAGCAGACGAGCATTATGTACACGAACTTGCGACGTCTCTGGCGCCTAGCATCTTACGGCCTCGGACCGAGACATCACTTACAATGGAGGAAAAACACGCCTACCGCCTAGTCCGCGACCTGTTCGCACACAAGGACGCCATCTTCAGCGAGCTGAAGCGCATGTCGACTCTCTCACACTCGGGCTCGATCGGCAGCAACCGACCGAGAGCGATCAGCACCGACGAGAGCAATAGGAGAGCTCACATGGAAGAGAGACAACGAGCTTTGCTAGAGAAGGCAGGGCCACGTGGCCGCGCTACTAGTCCGGCTCCCGGACCCCGCCACAGACGCGACAAGAGCGTGGGCGGGCCCGAGACTCGGTTCCCCATAGCCAGTCCCACGGTAAACAACGAGCGCCACAGGAGCAGTCTTGGTGGCCCCAACCCGCTGAAGAGGACCAGCCTCGAGGTCCCCGACGGCGCGGGTCTCCCTCCAGCAGAAGTTAGCGTCAACGGTGGCGCGAACGGAGACTCGCCCAAAGCTGACGGGGAAAGCCTGATCTCGAAGCGGGATAGCATAGGCCGGAGCGGCGCGAGGTTCGTGGGTGGACGCAGAGTCACCGCGTCCTCGGCTGCCGGGGCGGGAGTCGGGACGGGAACCGGGAGCACGCCGTCGACGCCCGTGAGCAAGGCGGTGGATAGCAGGACCGGGACTCCGATCCAGGACCGCGGCGTCACGCTCGTCGATGCTCCTATGGATGATTAGTAACGCCTGGGAGCGGCGGGCTTTGGATGCTGTGCGGTACGTACCTTACCTAGTTGATCCGGCGGATTCTGGATTAGAAGATGTATGAGAGATTAGCAGGAGAGCGAGAGTCCGAGAGGAGCGGGGAAGAGGGGAATGAAGAGAAGAAGAAGAGAAGAGAAGAGAAGAAGGGGAACAGGAGGGGATAAACGCTTTTCACTTCGTTTCGTGTCCTATCTACCTATCCTATGTATGCCTTATGGATCAAGGAACCAACGGACAGACAGACAGACAGACAGACGGCTGGCTACCTGTAACCTGTATGTATGGGCTTGGTCTGGTCTGGTCTGAGGGGAGGACGGGGGAAAGGGGGGAGTTCTTCTATACCAATCAATTGATGACGGCGCCATGCTTAATGTAGAAATTGGCATTCCTTCTTAATCTTTTTCTCCCTTCTCCCCCTATTCTCAGATTTCTTGTTCCCTCACTCTCGTCGCTTCGTCTTCCGCCTCCATAACCCCGTACCTGTTATCTGTTACCTTACCTCTTCTCGGTTATGGTATGTAAGTCTGGTAGTGTAGAGTGTTGATGTAGATGACCATCATTAATATGGATACTGATACTGAGTCTCTAATACTTGGTCCCTACCGCTTTTGCCCAGGGGGTATTGATTAACATAGCAGCAGCGGCCGTGGCGGCAGCAGGGCACTATCGAGGAGGCACTGTAATATCCCTGGCTGATATTTGGCGCGAGAGATAGCATCACGATCGTAGTAATACTTATGATAGTATCTGTCTAGATATGGATGCTTTGTTTCATTTGTAATTTATCAAGCGTCTTTCCATTCCCCCTTAAAAGGAGGCTCATATACAGTACAGACGAGCCAGTTAGCCAGCCAGCCCATCATCCTGCCGCCTCCGCTTCCGTATCCTGTATCTCGACAGGCCTAGCTTTCTTCTTCTTCTTCGTCTTTGTCTTGACGACGTCTCCCTCTCCCTTCGCCACACCCTCGCCTCCGTCTATAGCTGGTGCCTTCTTCTTTTTCTTCTTGACTTTCATTATCTCGCCTCCGCCTTCTATGTTACTCTCACCGTCACCATTACCGGTGTCATCGCCTTCGAGCCTGGTTTTCTTGGCAACCTTCTTCTTCCTCCTAACAACCGTCCCCTCGGCGTCCACGCCCTGCGCGACGTGTATCCGCTCGTTCGCGCGCTGCATCTCGAGACGGAGGCGCTCGATCTCTTTCACTGCCTGCGCCATCTCTGCCTCCTCTCGCTTGTGGGCCTCGGGATCGTACGCGCGGCCGCTAGGGTCGTCATCTAGGCTTAACGCGCCGATGCTAGTAGAATCCACGCCAAGGAGGGACTGTTTGAGTTTCCGATTCGCAGCGATGGCGTTGGCGCTGGCATTACCCGCGCGGGTTCTGGGAAGCGCATCGGAGCTGTTCTCGGAATCGTAGTTCCGAGGTGTACTGACGCCGCTGCTGCCCAGGTTTTCGTCTGCAGCTACTACGATCCTTTGTCTTGCGGCATGCCGTGCGGGTTTGGACGAGAGGGGACGAGAGGGGGTAACGCCGGTGCTGAGTTTGTCAAGGTCCAGTTCCATAATGGGTATCGAGTCGACGTCTAGGTCGGGGCCATTTGAATTCTGGAGGATGTTGTGTATTGGGGTCGATGATCTATGGATGGAGCCAGACTCCTGGATATAGAATGGATCATCGCGATTCCTTTCTAACCGCTCGGCCTTCCGCTTGGCTAAGATATCCGCGTCTAAGTAGGTCTCCTCGGTTGGTTGTTGGTACGAGCTCGAGACTTCGTCACGGCTTTCTGTCAGCTTGTTGATGGCTGGCTCAGAGGATATACTGATGGCAGGCGGCCTCTGGTAGTAGTAACTTTCGAACTCATCTGTTTCGTCGACTGGGATTGACATAGTCTCAGCGGACGCGAGCAGCGAGGTCAGGTTAGGATTGATAAGTTCGTCAAGGTCTAGGCCCTCGGGGAGTGGGACATTCCTCTGAGCTGTTTGCGCAACTGAGTTCAGTTCCCACCCGAAGAAAAGGGACGGTATGGCTTGGGTTAGGAGTAAAGGGTGGTCTTGATGAACGGTTTCTGTCGAAGCTGCCTGACTCGAGGCCGCTTCAGCTGTGAGTTTCAGGAGCTCGGTAAACTCCACCGCTCGTTCTTGTACTTCTAAGTTCGGATGAAGTACTAAGGACTCAAAGGAGTCGATGATCCGGGCCATTAGGAGCAACACTTTGGATTTACGCTCGGATGTCCAGCGGGTTTGCTGATCTCCCGCTACAAGAGAAAAAACCTTCATAGCTGCTTGAAGGCAGGCTGCGAGCGACTCTGGGGATGATGTTCTTGGAATCAGCTGTAGCAGAGCACTGAGGGTATCGTCCGGAGAAGACAGCTCCGAGGAGAATTCACCGATGATCCAAGCAACTGGCTTTAATACACCGGAAACGATGTCGTGTCCAATCGGCGCCTCGCTACCTAGCTGGGATAGGATCGCCTCGGCTGCCCGGACACAGGCAGGACGGAGAATATGAACCTTGACGGAAATATTCCGTAATTCATCCCCTATTCTCTCGGAAATGTCTCCATCGTTCGACTTCCCAGAATGAGAGAGGCTTTCCATGTCACTGATGGGTCGCGGTAATGGGGCAGTCCGAACAAGCTGAGTTAAAATATCAATATACCACTCGAAATCTGTTAAGAAGCCGTAGTTGTTCTGGGAGCACATGTTTAGTATTCTGCTGATTACATCAACCCTGTAATCATCCGGCAGTGGAGGGGTTTGGTTTTTCGTCCTGGGAGCAGAATTGGTTGTTGTTTCCAAGTCGTCTGCATCCGAATTACCTGGGCTCGACCATGATGCATCTGCGGGCCTGCGATCTCCAGAGGATGAAAGCTTGAGTTGCCTCATGAGACGACTGACGATGGAAACCAAATTGTCGCCGCTCACCATGCCCTGTACGAGATCCAGTGCTTTTATTCGAATGGAAATGTCAGTACTGTCTATGCATTCAAGGATGACATCTTCCTGCTGAGCAACCAGCCACGGATGGGTGAGAACAATCTTGTTGAAGGCGAGCAGCGCCACGTATTTCACTGCGCCATTCCCAATTAGTAAGTAGGGCTTCGATAACCAGAGGTGAACTCACGGTTCGGATCACCGTCTATCATAATCATTCCTCGAAGCTTGTTAACGCAAAGAGATGCTATCTCTTCTCTTCCATCTGCGTCTTCACCGCTTCCAAGAATGCCGCCTTGGATGATGCCACTGATACACTCATACAATAAGGACATGGCAGGGGTTGTCCGGATGATCTCTGTGAGAGGTGGTAGCAGTTTTCGAACAAGCCTCGGCTCCAAGGGCGTCAAAGTCGCAAACTAATAAGGGGTTCATTAGAATAGAATAGTAGTATAGCAAAGGTACTAGGCCGCTCACAAGCTTGATCAACTTTATCGCCATCCAGTTGTTGCCACTGTCGACCAATAGTTCAAACAACCGAGGTGCCAGAGGAAGAAAATCATTGGGCCGTCGCCATCCCAGTTCACAGATTACATTGATAATGGCTGCCGTCACACTAGGGTCTTCCGCTTTATCCATCAGCCTCTCTTTGATCCTTGGCCAGGCGGCGCGCAGAGTTTCGGGGTAAACCAAGGCGAGTCTGTATAAGGTGACGATGGTCTTCTTGCGAATAGCAGGATGAGTATGGCTGAGTCGTGGTAGGAGATCGGATAGGACGGACAGAGCGAGAGACGGCGTGATGACATGTGGAAGAGTCACGATAGGGAGGGCAATGGTGGTCGTTGATGCCGCAGTCAAGTCCTAGAGACAAGTTCAGTACATATGTCTGGCCACTTCTCTGGAGACAAGGTATGTATGTATACCTTCTTGAGGAGATTGGTGGCAAGCATGAGGACCTCGGTATCAGGCCGGAAGCTCTGGATGGCGCCAAGGTATCCCACGCGCTTCTGATGATACTTCGGAGAAGCCATGACCTCGAGTACATTAAAGGACGCCCATGACATGTCGTGCCCAAACATTTCCAGGTATATTAGTTTCAGTAAGGCGGTCGCCTTGAGATCTATGATAGAGAGACCAAAGGTTAGATATATGTTTAGTTATGTGACGAGGCGAGTGGCCACAGTAGGTAAGACAGCTAACCTAGGTCCTGGCTTCGAACTTCGGAACGGCATTCTTTTAGGCAATTCTGTATGTATTCCTTTTCGTTGCCCTTATGATTCCTCAAACCTCGAATGAGGTCGTATAGTGACTTCTCGAACCTGGGGTCTGGGTTAGACCATTCGCTAGCTGTGATTCTCGCGTTGTCATATTGACACAAGGAAGGTCACGTACATGATTGCCCGATTTGCATTTGCACCTTTGCCGGTGCTGGGCGGGCTTCGGAATGATTTGGAGGAATGACTAGCTATGAGATAGGTGTTGCAGGATCAAGTGCCTCGGACAAATCACCATTTTGGCGGCGTAGAGGCAGCTAGTTGATACTCAGACGCCTGAGGTTGGTCGTCCATCTATAAGGTCGTGTCGGCAATGAATTAAGGATTAAGAACGCAGGAGCTTGAGGTGTTGAGTATCAATATCTTTAGTAGCCCTCTGCCCCACGCACGAGAGCAAGTAGGCAAGGTACAGTACATGTACCTTATGTCATGTTACGTCAGCAGACCACCTTTATTAACTTAGGTAATGTCACTAATGGTGGGCTTTGATGTGGCTGGAAAGATTGATACATCTACGCCACCAGATCCAGATACATACTACCTCTACTGCAACCTACTAATGTTGGTTGTAATAAGCATCTAAATCATTGAACTGATATCATCAACTCCATCTGAACACACATTAATCATTAATATATCCTTGCCACCATGTCCTCCTCTCTTCTTCATCCGCCCAGTCACCTGCCTCCCGCTGTCGCTTTGCGGCTTTCACAGCAAGCCCCTGGCATACTCGGGAGGACCACAGGTGCCATCTCAAACTCCGTCTTCCAATCACTCCTCTCAGCTGCCGAAACCCCTGAACTATGGACTACTTATGAGAATCTGCTCTTGTCCTGTCTCCGGACTGGTGATGACGAATCAGCTCATCAATGTCTGGCAAGACTTGTGAACCGGTTTGGTCAAAGTAACGAACGCATCATGGCTTTGAAAGGCCTTCTGAAGGAGGCCGGCGCTAATGATGCTGCCGCTTTGGAAGTTATTTTGAAGGAATACGACCAAATCTTACAAGACACCCCAACCAATATCGTGAGGCTACCATTCTATGACCTAACAAATCAATACTAACGAAGCTATTTCAGCCTATACTGAAACGCCGTGTGGCTCTTCTGCGGTCTATTGGACGCATCTCCGACTCCGTCAGTGCTCTGACATCGCTTCTGGAGATATCTCCCACCGACGCGGAAGCCTGGGCTGAACTTGCCGACCTGTACTTTTCTCAAGGGCTGTACTCGCAAGCCATCTTTGCGCTTGAGGAAGTTTTGGTTCTACAGCCAAATGCCTGGAACGTGAGTACTGCCATCTACGCCTTCGACGTCAGTTCCATCACTAAATTCAGATTTGAAAGTTCCACGCTCGCTTGGGCGAGATATTGTTCGTCTCTGCAAAGTCATCGCACAATGCAGGTCAGATGAGCCAGGCTTTGAAACGATTCAGTCGAAGCATCGAGCTGTGCGACGATTACCTACGAGGGTATTATGGTCTTAAGCTGGTAAGCTTCCCCGGACAACGGCAGTCGAACCATGGGTAGACTAACTGCTATAATAAGGCTACAAAACAACTCCTTAGCGAGTATCATGATCATGATGTTTCCGTTAGTCGGACAGGTTCTGATGGATTCGATGTACCAGCTCCGGCCATCCTTGGTAAACTTGATGAGATGGCTACCGAGAAGCTTGCAGAAATTGTGCGGCGCAGTTCAGCAGGAGAAAAGGGCTGGCAAGGTTACGATGAAGCCGAAATCAAGGCCGCTCGAGAACTCCTTGCTGGCGACTCGGGCACGACTATTAGATAAGGAAGCTGTTGTTTTATGCTTGGAGTGCAGCTCGGTGGGCCCTACAGTCACTCTGCCCCGATGCCCGTCACTGCTACCTATTGAAGAAAACCTGCATTTCGGCATGTGCAATGGAGCAGGATCTCCAATTGGTGCCCTTGGGTGGATATGATATCTACCTATCTACCTGTAATCTGGGTAGAAGTGGTGGGACCTTTGGGCAGACAGACGTGTCCACTGTCCATGCAGATGCTACTAGCTAGTTTGGCCAACTGCCTTGCTGGAATATTATCTGTACAGTCTGACAGTATAGGTAGCAAACACGTGGCTCCAGTCGCGCAACACTTATTGTCGTCAATCATAGGGCCGGCATTATAATTGACGAGCAAGAATGTCGTGAGGTAGCTCACGGGATTAGTGCCTTATTGCTCGGCATAAATCCAAAATCCGGCGCATTGCAACCGCTTAGGTACCGTGTTATTATGTTTGGGCAGCAAAGTCACTTCGTCGGGCAGCGTCTAGCTAAAAGTGATCGGAATTCCACAGCCAGAGTAATCTAGGACGGGTCTAGCCGCAGGCAAATGTCTGCATCCTTTCTCCATTGCCGCATTGGCCGTGGTAGGGTTGCCGTTCCTGATACTTCTGATTTAGGATTGGCTTCATCTGGCATCGCGATGATGATGATGTTGTCTCGAGCTCGCCGGGAGTCAATACAGCCAGCCTAGCGGAAGTCATCGCGGCAATTCCTTGCTACCCATTCATGTATCTCCCAACAGGCCACTTACAAGACCACGTATTTTTCAGTTTCGAGAGTCCGTGCTAAGTCTATTAGAGGTGAATGGGTGGGTGATGATGGCCTTATTAGTAGAGACGAATGACCATCGCCTTCCACATGTAATTCTCATCCCTAGACCTCGAATATATATTGAGACGAGATACCTACTAGCGAGACTCAGGTCACCTCTATTTTACAGTGGATCGCCGATATATACAACTCCAGAGATGACGAGGCTCATATCAGACATCGCTGATGTAAAGACGACGCACAAGATAACGGCCAACTATCAGCATCGGATTCCTTTCAGAGACCATGTCCGGATACTATCCCTACGTCCGCCGCAGAACGCTCCGGCAAAGCTCCTCCCAACCCGATTGAGAATGACGCCTTACTACAGAATGCCACGGACTACCTACGACACACCTGGGAACGGCCTGGGAACAAGAATGAAAGCAAACTAGCGGAGGCTCGTGAATTTAAGAAATTGGAAGAGTGCCGATGGATTGGGCGAACAGTTTGCAAGAGGAAGGAAGACCAGTCAAGATTATGCTGTCGTGTTCGGTGTGAGTCCAGGACCGAAATCATTGGCGGTCTGTGAGTCGCAGCGGTGTACAGTTTGCTGTGTGTATTTCTGCCCTTCTGCTCTCAGCCTGCTTTTGTCCGGCCCCCTCCTCTCCTCTTCTTGGATTATTTGTACACAGTACCTAAGGTACGGAGCTTCATGACAATAATAAGCATCGAACATACTTGAACACTACCAGACCCAGACTGGCTGCCGAACGTCGACAAGTTTAAGATACCATCCCTCGTCGATCCTTCTTGTTCTGTCCATATATTCCTCTCGATTTCTCTGTATTTACCTGCATATACTCGTACATATTCCTACGTACCTACCTACGTTCGGTACATTACGGGCACAAGTCTCGACGGAAACACGGAAAAGCTGCATGATAACAGCAAAGCATACATCGTCACAAGCTCGTTCTATAGCGCATTTGTCCAAGTACGTTGTGTTAGCTTCCTCATGTTTGCTTTACTTCGTACATTTATCATTATCCTAAGTCACCCGTCTACTTCCAGCACTACCTATAACATCGAAGCCTCAAGCTAGTGCTATCGCTTTTGTGAGCGAGAGGAGGGATCTACATGCCATAGGTCTGGGATGAATGTTCTAGAGCACCTTGATGCCTACATGTGCTCCGTAGTACGGGTACGTGTGTGTATACCTACATACAACCTACATACTTACCTACATACCTAGGTCGGTAGTATGTATGTGTATATGTGCGTGCAGGCTGGCAGGCAAAGCAAAGCTACGAGGTGCTAGCTTTGCCCCTCTCTCTACTGTGTACCTATGTGGGCTGTGTCATCCATCCGTCCCCGTCGTTCAAGACTGCACAGCTGGCCCCCTCGCTGACGACGGGATCGTGGGCTTATTATCATGTATTAGTGGTATTAGTGGCACTATCACTGTTATTATAAGTTCCCAGTCTCCTCCCTCTTCCCTGCCTTCCCCTTGTCTCTTCCTGACGCACAACAAATAGGTGAAAAGACGTGGTGGATCTTTGGCCCTCATATTCGAGAGGGTTCGCCGCGGAACTTTTCTCTCTCGTTTTAGCCCTCTGAGGCAGAACGACAGCGAATCAAACGTACCCAACTCCAGTTCAACGCATATCATACCATACCTTACCTTACCCTTACCTTACATACGAGACTCTACCTCGCCTACAATACCTGCAATACCTACCCAAGGGGTACCGATGCCCGGAGTAGTTAAGTAGGGTAAGCCTGTCCCCGCGTGTCTGTCTGTGTCTTGTCTGTGTCACTTGTCTCGTATCTTTTTCTTTTCTTCCCCTCTTGCTTGCCTAGAAACGGGTTTATTACATACTATTACCTACTATCATGTACAGTCTTCAAGCCGAGTTCTGATCCCACCCCGCTTCTTCAATTCACGCCACCTGGACGTATATTATTATATTATTATCTAGTACTACTCCCACAGTTTTACTATTGACTATCAGCCCTGAGTGGAAAGCAACCCAATTCGACTCCCTTTGCGCCCAACTGATCCAGTCTCATTGGAAGACCGGGATCCCCCAGACAAGTATCTGGCTCTGCACCACCCAATTATCACCGGAGCTTTCTCTACAAAAAGCATACAAATTCCTCTCAAAGTCTGACTCTACTATCCCGCCTTTGGATTTGCTCCGCACAACACAATAACAACAACATCAACAACAACAACAATAGAGCACAGCACAGCGCTTACACTCGAGTCTATCTTCACTGCTACTCTGCGATCACTCTTCGTCGTGCATATAGAGTCGGGTCAGACTGGGATTGCTAATAGCATCGTCAGAAACAACAAAAGTTTGTCTCGCGCCATTGCTTTTACCGCACTAGCGCTTCGAGATATCTGCTACTCACACGTCAACGACTATTCACGTTCAGTTCAGGGATCTGGACTGCAAGCCAATATACCTACGTAAGGGGTTTAGGGAAATTGGTAACGTGTGGTTCGCCCGTTCGCTAGTCTTCCTTCGCTCCGACCTTCCTGGGTAGATCGTCGCGAGCAGAGGGTTCACCGAGGCAAACAAATCATCACCAATGTCGTAAGTAGCGATATTCTCCTACTTCATCACCAGTTCGCCAATTGACTTGGTCTCGTTCAAGTCGAAGGCAGACCTCGCGCACTCGCATCAATATACGCCACACCGTTCCAGACCATCCAAGCTATTCGGAGGGGGAAGAATCGAGGCCCAGTGGAGAGTTATACGACCAAGAGGACGAGTGGTCGGACGAGTACGACAGTGACTACGACGACGACGAAGACGAAGACGACGAAATCGACCCTGAAGATTCAGCCTCAGCCAGTCCCGCAAGGCGCCAGCACCAAGAGACTCGCCCTTCACGCCCCGCCTCCCGAACCCACAGGAGCGTCGCACCTAGAGCGCCATCCAACTACGATTTTCGGCAAGCGCCGAACTCCAACAGCCTGGATTCATCAGAGTACGAGTTCTACGGCCGCGGGGGCCCCCCTTACCCGCCGCCCCCCGGAAACCAATATTACGGTGCCGGTCGCGCTGGCTACCCTCAGAGCCACGTGGGAAGCTACGGGCACCCCTACGGCGGGAACGGCCAGGTAGTGCCGTACGGGCCTAACTACCAAAACCCGTTCGCCCCTGCGAATGGAAACGGTGGTAACTACTTTAACGGCGAGCACAGGTGGCCAGGGAACGAGATGATGCCGTTCGGTGCCGGTGGCCAAAATTATTTCGGCCCACCATATCCCGTACCTCATGGTATGCAGCAGTATCAGTGGTCTCCTCCTCCACCTCCGCCAACTGATGTTGGCCAACCTCGAACTCCCGCACCACCAGAGCCTCCGAAAGAAGATCCTGAGAAGGAGGCCATGAAGAAGAAACTGGCAGAGATTGAAGCAGCACAAAAAAAGAGTGAAGAGGAAGCCAGACAGAAAGCCATCGAAGAACAAATCAGGAAGGAGGCTGAGCAACAATTCAAAATCAAGATGGAGCAAATAAAGAGGGAGGAGGCGGTTCGAGCCGAGGAAAGGAGAGCCGCGCTGGAGAAGGCGAAGAAAGAAATAGACGACGCGAGGAAGGAGGCCGAGAAGGCAGCACGAGAAGCCATCGAAGCAGAGAGGAAAGCAGAAGCAGACCGCGCTCGCAGGGAAGCGGAAGCCATTGCTAGGGCTGAGCGATCCGCACGCGACAAAATGGAAGCCGAGCGAAGAGCCGAGGAGGAGAGGAAGAAAAGAGAAGCAGAGGCGGCCGCTCTTGCTGAGGCCGCTGCCAAGGTCAAGCTGGAAGCTGCTATCCGGGCCGAATCAGAGGCCAAAGCTAAGGCCGCAGCAAAGGCCGCAGAGGAAGCAGAGCAGAGAAAGAAGTTTGAAGAGGACGCCAAGGCCAAGGCCGAGATGGAAGCCCGCAAGAAGGTCGAAGCCGAAGAGGCGGCCAAGGCTGCGGCCGCGGCAAAAGCTGCGGAAGATGTAGCGAGGCAGAAGAGAATAGAAGAAGAGGCTAAGATCAAGGCCGAACTCGAAGCGCGAAAGAAGCTCGAGGATGAGAAAGTGGCGGCGGCCGCAGCGGCGGCGGCGGCAGATGCTAAGAAGAAAGAAGAAGAAGCATTTAAGAAGAAAGCTACAGAGGAAGCAAAGATCAAGTACGAGGAGGCTACAAAGAAAAGTCTTGGTAAGGACAAGCTTCCCATCCGATTCAAGGATGCCGTCGGGAGGAAATTCAGTTTCCCCTTTCACTTATGCCAAACATGGCAGGTAAGTAGCGGCGGCTCACGTCCTCTCGCTCGAGATGCGGGTGCTAATCTAGCTCATCTAGGGCATGGAAGAACTCATTAAGCAGGCGTTCATCCACGTCGATGTTATTGGCCCTCACGTGCAAGCCGGACATTATGATCTCATTGGGCCGAACGGCGAGATAATCCTTCCCCAGGTGTGGGAGAGGGTGATTGAGCCCGATTGGCAGGTTACGATGAACATGTGGCCGATGGATCAACGACCACCCTTGCATCCGCAGTTGCGCGGACTACCGCCCCATATCGCTGGTCGGTTCCAGCCACAAGCCGGCCTTAGAATGCCGCAAGGCCATCGTCCAGCTCAGCCTCCCCCTCCTCCGAACCACCACATGCATGCGGGTATGGGTATGGGTATGGGCATGGGCAGACCTCAGGGTGCAGTTGGTACCCGCCCAGCAGGTCCGCCAAACCCACAGATAGTGCAAGTCGATAAGCCATCCAAGAAGTCTAAGCAAAAGGTTCAGAGCGGACTGCTGGGCTGGATGGGAGGCTCGAAACCCTCTAAACCCAAAGGGTCAGTAGTTTTGTCTATCAAACTTTTCGACGTGTGAGCTTACGATCAATGTATAGTGGCAGGCCCAGGCGATGAACTACTGTTCATCGTGACCGCATCCGACGGGCCGGGGCGAGCTGATCCGGTTACCGAACAGTCCGGCGTCCAGATCACCGGTCCTGACTTGATGCCCCATCTCTTATTTTCCTTTTTTGAGGAGTTCCGCGACGATCATCGATAACTGATTCTGCATTATACCCCGGCTCGAGACGACGTCTTTTTTATGTAAAGCGGCATATTTTGCGGGCCTTTTTTTCATCGAACAACCTCGGTGAAGGTAATATCGACGGGGACAACCACACATCTCAACAATATCTTTCTACACGGTAGGATTGTATACTATCGACCACTACCGGATTCTGCATTTTGTGGACCTATATTATTCTTACGTCGGGATCGGATTGATGTCTTATACGCAGAGAATGACGAGATGTACGAGAAGTAAGGACAAGTACATGAACTGTCTTTTCTTCGGCGATGGTGAAGCATTTGATTTGCGATGTTTCTTGGCCGGCGTCTTGAGCGAGAAAGATTGGTGCGACAGAAAGAGAGAGAGACCGGGTTACACCGGACTGGTTGACATCTCTATCCATCCATACAGAACTAGGAGTTAGATGCTGAATTGATTACGAAAACTTTGACACAATTCTGTTTCATTCTTCGTCTATATTGAGATTTGTCGTCATCTATATTTCTATTTTTGAGCTACTGTACAGGGCTCACCGTATGGAAGCCTTCTGCTGCTATGTTTGCCAGTCACGCCAGTCGGCCCACGAGTGGTTGTAACTAACATCGAGTCAAACAGTATCCTGGGCGAGAAAGCTGGCGTCGAAATCTACTGCTCCTCTTCGCCGCGACTTAGACTGTCAAAATGTAGTATTACATCAGTACATCGTACCCATTCGAGTGGTTTAGAATACCTAATCGCAAGATATGGATCGGGTTTTTTGCCCTTTCTTGCCCGTTCTTCCCTCACCCTCACGGCAAGACCTCGACCGCTCTCCCCGTCTCCCCCAACACCCACCTCGCGCGCTCGACAAAGGCCTCGACCATGACGGGCGCGACCTTGTCGGCCACGGCGGAGCTGACGGCGGCGTATAGCGGGCTCGCGAACCGGTACCGGATGCTGAGCCGCACGTCGCTCCAGTCGTGCTGCAGCCGGTCCGCGCGCGTTGTTTCCGTGGCTGGCGTCACGGTCCAGCGCGTTACTAGGCTCTCGAATACGCCTCCTTGCGCTTCTGCTTCTGCTTGCGCTTCGTCTTCTTGTTCTCTATCCGCATCGAACTTCTCCTTCTCCAGCCCTGATCTGGATGGGAAAGGAGGTGGGGAAGGGGATGGGGAGGGGGAGTGGGGGAGCAGCCCGTGCTTCCGCAGCTCGGAGACGGGGATTGATGATTGGGCGGCGCCGCTGACGGCTTCTACGATCCCGTGCGCAGGGATGCAGTACACGCGGCTCGTGTACGTCTCTGAGAAGCCGCCCCAGCCTGCGGTTAGGTCGGCGCGGGTTGGCCAGCGGCGGTGGGTTTCGGTGGTGCTACTGCTACTGCCACTGCCACTGCTGTTGCTGTTGCTGGTGGGGGATGCCAGGGGATTGGGGCTTGGAGCCGTCCACTGCGTCACGCGGGACACGGTGCAGTATGGCAGGAATTGTCTGTACGAGTCGATGTCGGCGATCAGGTCGTAGAGCGCTGCTTGCGGGTACGGCAGCCGCCGGGCTGCGGTTAGGAGTTGTGGGGTGGAGGTTGGGAGGGTTAGAAAGGTTCGTCGGGGGTGGTAGCGGCTGCGGCAGCTTTTGGTTTGGGGTTTGGTTTTGGAGAGGAGATGTGCTTGTCGGGGGAGGATGTGTGGTGTCGACATCGTATTGGTTCGGTTGGGCAGGTCATGGATAGCTGCGGATTAGGGAATGGGAGTAATGAGAATAGTGGGATGAAAAGAGTGTGTAGTAGTTTTCGTGTGAGTCTATAATATATCCATTCTATACTGCTTGCGCTATGCTTTCTATCTTTTTATAGAAAAGAAATCCGAGGCATGATGAGATGCTATTATTGCTATGCAGTGGGATGCTTAGTGACGCAGGCTGCACAAGTCCCCGTTTGATAGCACATATTATCGATAAGAAAATTTTGAGCTAGCCACTTTATCTCAACTGTCCTTGAATTTTCAGACTTCTCTTTTTTTTCTGTGTTACAATTTCCTCCCAACTTCTAGGATTGACACCCCGTTCCTAGAATGTTAACAAGCAGGCACCCCAGGTGACCACAAGCACTTTTGTGAGAAAGTTTCAACTGACAAGCACCGTCTTGTCACTTTTCATAAATGGCTTCAACTGCTACAGCCGATGCAGCCCTCTCGCCAGACGAGGAATTGTTGACCAAGGCTTCGGCATTGACCGTGCAAGAAGCTAAGACCGACCAGTTACCTCCCCACCGAAGCCATGATCCGCAGCATAACATGAAGAGAACAGATCCCTTTCAGTTCGGGTCGCGTTATCTCCAAGAAGACGATGATGTCTTCGAATTCAACGCCTGGGATCATGTGGAGACTGACGACGCATACAAGGAATATGCCGAGCAGCAGTTTGCTATGCAGCGAGAATCGCCAGTCTCCGACTTCGATAAATGTAAGTCGGGACCATTCTTTCATTTTCCTCGGTGTTATGATGATACCCAATAATGCATAGTTCATCTGAATTCCCTTGATGACCAACTTGCCATCAATTCTTTCGCTCCCATCTGACGCACCTTTACACATAACTTTAATATGTTTCTTCAGTTATAATGTATGCTGTTACTGACAAGTGCGTCTCAGACAGGTTCAACTCGGATCCTGCAAAGTGGTGGAATCTTTTCTACAAGAATAATACTGCCAACTTCTTCAAGAACCGCAAGTGGCTACAACAAGAGTTCCCTATACTTGGCAAGGTTACCGCAGAAGATGCCGGTCCCGTTACAATACTGGAGGTGGGCGCCGGTGCTGGCAACACTGCGTTTCCCATATTGGCCAACAACAAGAATCCTAAGCTGAAGGTGCATGCTTGTGACTTCTCCAAGAAGGCTGTTGAGGTGATGCGTAGCCATGAAGCGTATAACCCGGACTTTATGCAAGCCGACGTATGGGACGCTGCCAGCGAGGCTCTTCCCCCAGGCCTCGAAGAGAGCAGTGTAGACGTTGTCCTCATGATATTCATATTCTCGGCACTATCTCCAACGCAGTGGGAGCAGGCCGTCTGGAATATTTACCGAGTACTCAAGCCGGGCGGTGAAGTTTGCTTCCGCGACTACGGCAGAGGTGATCTAGCGCAGGTCCGGTTCAAAAAAGGCCGGTACTTGGAAGAGAACTTCTACATCAGAGGTGACGGAACACGAGTCTACTTCTTCGAGAAGGATGAGCTCGCTGGAATATGGACCAGTGCAATTATCGCTGCTAGAGATACAGCAGAGGGCGAGGAGACTGCAGAGTTAATAGATTCGGAGGCGAAGCAGGCCTTGTTTGATGTCGAGGAACTTGGCGTTGACAGAAGGATGCTTGTCAATAGGGCTAGACGGTTAAAGATGTACCGCTGCTGGTTGCAAGGCCGCTTTCGAAAGAAATAGACGTGGTTATGAGCAATCTGCTTATGCCTAAATGTGACACTGTCTTATTTTTCAGTGCCACCATGCTCACGAACAAGCAACCGTAATTTTACTTCAAGGTACCTCTATATTTTATTTATACAGCAGTTATTAGAACAGCTCAACGACTTTTTATGCACCTAGTACCTCAATAAGTTTCCTCTGATCAGCACTCCCAAAGCCAATGCTATCCAAATACCCGGCAATGCCGCCGTACTTGGTCTCCACGTGCTGCTGCACCCGTACTACGAAATCCAGAGGCGTGTCCCCCCACTCGGCCGTGAGCCCGATCTCGCTGATCTCCCGGAGCCGCGCCTCCTTCTCTGTCTCCAGCCCAGCTTGCGACAACAGGTAGTCGTGCTCTATGGCGGACGTGGGGACGCCGAGGACCATAAGGGCCAATGCCACGAGCAGCCCCGTCCGGTCTTTGCCTTGCGTGCAGTGCAGCAGGACGGGTGGCGAGGACGGCGTTATTAGGGTTTGCAGGAACTGGGGGGTTAGTCGGTGGGTGTTTGTGATGGGTATGGGAGTGGGGAGGAGGGGAGAAGGAGAAGGAGAGAAAGGTAATGGGAAATAGGAAGAACGTACCTTGGCGATCTCGCCGCCCGACTGGTCTAAGGTGATGAGTCCTAGGCCCACCAGCCCCCGCGGCTGCATGACTTCCCGGCCTAGCAGGCTGATGGCTCGCATGCGGTAGCCGCTGAGGAAGAGGAATAGGAACTTGCTGCGCGTGAAGAGCAGTGTAGTGGTTAGCAACCTATCTTATCTAACGTACTACGTAGAGTAGAGAGTAGGACTCACAAGTAGCTCCACCACGAGAGCTGGCTCAAGAGGAAGCGCTCGAAGGGGCGGCCCGTCACTTTGATCTCGCGGTATTGCAGACCCGGGATCTGGACGGGCCCCGCGAGTGCCTCGTTGGATTGCAGCAGGGCGGGCACGGCCAGGTCTGCCTCGCGCTTCTGCGCTTGCTTGAGATGCTCCGTCCTATTGCTGCTGTCAGCCTCCTCTGTGCTCCTTTCAAACGACGGCTACCCGAGCTAGATATACAGAGGGTAGGTAACGTACTTGGTCCGGAGATCCACAACCGTTCTGATGCGGAGCTCATCCTTGAGCTTCCTGCGATCTGCCGGCGAGGCTTCGTCTAAGAGCAGAGGTTAGGCGTGCGAATTGAGCATGTATGATGTAGATAGGTAGGTTATTAAGTCACGTGCGGAGTTGCTTACCTGGTCGCGCGGATCGGTATAAGACGCCTTCTCGAACTATTCTATACCGGTGTTCGGTTACATTTAGCCCAGCTCGAGAAACAGTTTGTGAGAGAAGGGTTAACTGTAAATTAGGACACCGTACTTTCGGCCGAGATAGTCGTTGACCGTCTTTCCGACGTCTCGAAAGTTGATGATGTTGTCGAATGAGACCGACATTTTCCTTCCTACCTATCTCTGATTTCTCAAAGATGGTGCCGATTGTTGGAGAAGCCCAGTAATTGCACACGTCTTTGTCAATTAGGTATGTAGATTTTGAGACTTTGTTACGTTGTACAGACAGGTAAATAGTACGAACAACGTTGAACTGTGAAGAAGAGGCTCTGATAAGGGATTACTTCCCAGTCGCCCTAGTCCATATTTCGCTTGGAGAGGTACTATTGAAGGAGTCAATATAATATTGTGATTTGGGAGCTATGCTAAAAACAAGTCGACGAAACCCCCCGAACATTCATCATAGCACAAACAGACCCACGAGCCCCTTGTTCAATAATACCTACCTACATACTGGGCTATATCATTATGGCCCAACCTCGTTTTGTTAGTCAACAACTCGGGAAGTAATGCCATAATGCTGCAATGAGCAATGAACAATGGGTGATGAGTAGCCAGCTGTAATGATTGAGAGATTAGAGTGAAGAAGGAAAGAAGTGTAGGACTGCGCAGTTGCCTCTCTTCTCTACCTTACTCTGCCTTCTATCGAAAGAGAGGTAATCACCACTCATAGAAGGTGATGACGAATGCAAATAGAAGTCACTCTCACACAAAAACAAGAATTTCATGTCTCAAAAGCCAATGTTCACGCCTCGCACTTCCTTTCATGAGGTAGGTAATTCATGAATCTCCCCTCAACAAACGAGGGTCATCTCAACTACGACCAGCAGTAGCTGACTACCAGATACTAACGAAATGCATAGTATCCCAGCGGACCTTGATTTTTTTTTTGTTTCTTTGTCCTTGAATTCAGACCACGCAAAGACTAATTCTTCAACAACCTATCCTTAGCTTCCTGGATCAAGTGGTAATACTGCTGCATCTCCAAGGCCGCAGTCGGCTGTCTCACCCCCTTGAAGCCACCCTCCCCGTGTCCATCGAAGTGGAGCTTCCAGGCTATGCAAAGTTAATACACCATGACCACGAGGTAGAAGACGGAAGGGCACTTACTGCTGGCGTCGAAACCAAGGTAAGACCAGCTGTCGTTGAGATACGCCTTCTCCGAACCGATTTGGATTGTCTTGACTTGGCCCATCTGGCCCGGTGCCGGACGTAGCTGCTTCAGGTCGGCCACGAGCTTCACAAGACCTGTCATGAATGCGCGCGCCACGTCCTTGGCCAGACACTCGTGTTGGCCGTAGCTGAACGACGTCACCGAATCCGTCTTGCGCTGCGGGTAGAAATCGTTGGGGCTAGGCACGTCTGCCGGATTGCGCCCAGCCATGCCCTTGAGATCCGGTCAGTACGATATTGGCTCCAGTAGTTTCCCAACAGGGACGGATGAAAGCAGGAAATAAATAGTATTGGAAGGATCCAGACGAAGAGTGGAAGACTTACCAGCATCATGACTACAAGATCGCCGGGCTGGATCTGCTTGCCCTCAAGCTCTGCCGGCGTCGTTGCCACGCGCACATTGCGCTGAGTACTCGTGATACGCTGGGCTTCGGCGACGTACGAATGGAGGGCAGTATCGTCGCCCTTCTTCGCCAGGTTTTGAACCTCGGCCCAGATAGTCGCGTTATCAGGACGGAGGAAGAACTCTAACACTTCATAAAACTGGAGAAACAGTTAGCAAAGAGTTGTTCAGGGTATGAGGATTCTTTGAAAGCTACTTACCGATGTGACGGGCACACCAATTCCGCCAAAGGCCGTAAGCCACAAGATGTCGACGACTTTCTCGGCCGAGTTGCCCTGGGCCAGCAGTTCCTCTACGAGCTTGTAGCCGCAAGAACGCAGCGAACCCTCCTTGATGTGGGCTTTCCGAGACAGCACGTTGTTCAACGTCGAAATGATACCGAATCCTAGGCCGCGGCCGAGGGAAACCTCATCGACGAGCTTGCGGGTAGAGTCGATGATCTTCTTGGCACCCTCCTGCGCACGGCGGCGACGGTTCCAGGCCTGGGCGGGGTCGTTGTTGTTGACGCCCCAGGTGCGGATGGCAAGGAGATAGGTATAGAGATCGGCGGCACCGAGAGTGCCGTCCGGGTTCTCGTCGGTGCGAAGGTCGAAATAGAAGAGGTCGGCAAGCAGCTGCGCGTTGAGAGGAATGGCGACGTCTCGGATCAGGTCGATCTGGTTAAGACCCTTCTTGAGCGTGAAGGTCTCCTTCTGGATCAACTGTGAGCCCACGCGCTCGATGAAGTCGTGGACAGCTTTGTGCAGGTTCGGGATTTTGCTCATCGCCTTCAGCATGTTGGAGCGGTCCTGGACGTTGCGAGCCTCGTCGCCTGCCAGCATGAACCAGCCGAGATCTTTCTTCCCGGGGAACAAGGAGTTCACGGCCGGAAGCCAGGGCACGACAAATTGCTTGTGGTTACTGAGTATCTGTTTGATAGACTCGCTCTTAAAGAGGACGACTGACTTCCTAGGTGGCTTCGGGTCATCCAGGGTGTACTGGTCGAATGTTCCGATTTCTTTGGCAATTGCCTCGTTGGCCTTCTTGGTGTAGAAGGGTTGCATGACGGCCACTGAGTTGTAAGGGAACCAGCCTGGAAGGCCTCTCTGGATCAGCTTGTACATCATGGATCCACCCAGCGTCTTGTAGTCCTGTTGCACCTCGTTGAATCCCCAGCTGGTCAAGTTGGAGACCGTGTAGTCGAGAGTGTTGAACCTATCTGAGCGCACAAGAGTGACGGCGTCAGAGAGGACGGCACGACCGACCGAGTATGTCGGCTGGATGCCGCATCCCGCGTTCCGGACAGGTTTGACGTTCTCGATCATGAGACCCGGGTAAAGCTCTACCATGTCAGGGTCCGTGTACAGCTTCTCGAGGATGTTGGCGATGTCCGGGTCCGAGTTGATGTCGAGGAATGTGTCAAACCTCTTGAGTCCAAAGAACTCACGGAACTCGTTCAGCGACGCAACCTGCCACTTACGGGCTTGGTTGATACCGAGAACCTCGACAATCTTGAGCGCCTTCGGGATCGTACGAGCACCGAAGACGCCGGCAGGGTCTTCCATGGCCTCCTTGAGGATGCGGACGAGGTCCTCGTTCTTGAAAGTACCATCTGCCTGACGCTCGAGGCCGTCAAACGTGCGGACGCTGGGGTCCTTGGGGGTGTTGGCCTCAAAGGTGAGCAGGGCCTGCCCCAGCTCTGTCCAGCTGACGTTTTCAAGGTCCTCTGCCTTGCGGCCAGGGAAGAGCTTCAGGAAAAAGCCATTTATCCAACGTTCGTCTCGCTTAGAGATACACGAGTGGAATCTGTACAACAGATTGAACTCGACACTGACCTGGTTGCCGACGCCGCGCGGTGTACCCTCGCCGTCAAACTGCTTGTCGATCTGAACCCGCGGGTCCAGGGTCCAGTCGCTCTTGGAGTGGTGCGTGTTGGTGATGGCTCTCAGGTAATCGTGGAGGCAGATGTTAACGTATAGTCCGCCAGTGATCAGACGAGCCGTGTTGAAGAGGTCGTGGTCCTGTTTGGCAACAGCCCGAGCTATGTCTGCCGGACCAGCCCCAGGCGTGGACTCTAGCGTAAAGCGCCCGTTCTCATTGATCTTCAGCAAGATGTCTGCGACATAATTGTGAAAGCGGCTGTAAAGGACAAGCATGACGTTCACGCCCGCGGGTTGTCCGAGCAGCCGCTTTTCGTGGAAGGTGTCGGGCTTCAGCTTGCCCTCCTTCATGGTGCGGATCTGCAACTGATCCTGGAGAGACGATCCATACAGAGGTGCTAGGTCGAGATACGAGGATGTATCTGACTTGTTCATGTCTGTGCGACTCGTGCGGAAGATGTCATGGATGATGATGGCAGCGTGGTAGAAGAACATCGATGAGATACCAGCGGGGTTCTCTTTGAAATGGTCGTCATCTCGGGCCATGAGAAGGTCGAAAAGCAGACTGGCGTCTGGCTTAACGCCGTGAAGGCGCTTTGTGTTTCTGACTGTCTTGGCGTATGGGGCGCCTGCTCGGCCCAAGTTGGGCTGGACGGGGTTGTTATAGCTTCCATCAGGCGTTCGGTAGTGATGTAGGCCGTCGGGTGGGAGTGGGACGTGCTCGCGTAGGATAATATCACTGTCCGGAGCCTTGAACTCGATTGCATCCCGGAGCTTCTGGTTGCTAGCAGCAGCCGACTCGTTGGGGTCGACAACCTCATACTTCACATCACCGCCGACATAGCTCAGTGGCGGATGCTGAAGGTTGTCCCAGAGGGTATCGATGAGCTTGTTTGTAAGCTGGGTCCTGGCATTCGACGTCGAAGGGAGGGAAGTAAGAATGCCAATCAAGAGCTCGGTGTTGCTATCATTCGTTAGAGTTACTTATGTGTTTGATCACCTAACCTAGGTGCTTACCCCTTCTTGTCGTCAAGAGGCTGTCCTTTCTGCAACAGCTCTTGGATGAGGCCCACGAGCTGTGGGATAGTCACCTCGCCTGCGAGGCCAGCGCAGTCCTTCAAGAGGTCCCTTGCAATCTTGGTGGGATCGGAAAAGAAGTTGGAGTAATCCTTTTCCACGTCTGCGTATGCCTCACCGGCCTGATACTTTGCGTTGAAGGCCATGGTCGATTCTGCAGTATAGGTATATCTCTGGAAATTCACGAAACAGAGCATAGAAAACAGGAGAGACCATGGCCAGATCTACGCGGTACCGCCTTTTCGGCACCTCCATTTATACGAAGCACGAGATCGACTGGAAACGCCCGCGTCCGTCTCTGCTGGTCCATCGAGCAAGGAGCGAGGCGTTGCCCTCCCTCATCAACCCTCGATCCGAAGCGCAAATCCCATAACCGAGTTTCGTCATCCGAATCTGCACGGGTATAGAGCTGCATTCTCGGTTCGGCTGAGCTCCTATCTTACGACCGCCACATGCGAAAGTCGTGAGCTGAATATTGCAGCGCAGCTGCGATGAAGGCGCATGTAATCAACGATAACCAATTGTTTAGTCGTGATAGGCCAGACGGTAACCGTTTCGAGGTCGGCGTCCAAAAGACCTGCGCCTCGCCGGGATGGGGAAAGAGAGGAGGTCCAGCCGCCAAGAGGTTGGCTAAAGATTAATTGATGTACGCGGACCTTGCCGGCTGCCCAAAGCGGTCGTGAGGAGGTCATCACATCAGCCATCATTGGTGGCCCGCGTCTACCCCAGAAAATGACAGTCTATAATCACGATCCTTCACAGCGTTCCATCCACCGCCTTTCGCTAGTGTGGTCTATGCCTGAGTCTAGCCGGGACGGTAAAAATGTGGCTGTTTTGTAGACAGCTGAGACGACGATTGAGGTGGGTACCAACGTCCGACGCAGACGCCGGCTGCGGCAGCCCGCTCTACATATCCGGGTTAGTGAATCTGATAGTTGATCAAATTAAGTCGCACGACTTGTGGCTACCTGAATATCTAGATAAGGAAGCGGGAACTTATGGGAGGGGGTTCGGATGTTACTGCGATGCGACGAACCGGTGTACGCGCCACCACCCTTACAAGAACGCTGATCTCGGCGGCAGGAAGGCAGCTAGCTTGACTGTGTAGGTAAGCGGGGACCTGTCGAGAAGACACATGTGAGATGGGAGGGCCGTCAGCAAATTCCATGGATCAATCATCTCATTTGAGCGAGATGCATTGGCGTCCAAGGAAATTTAAGGAAGAGGGGCGGATGGCGTTCGAGTACACGTAGAAAGGTTGATAAATTGAAGCTTCCGATCCCCCAGGAAGAATGGGAGATCCCCTTTGCCTAGCCAAGTGTCAACTCGAAAGATCCGAGACTCTTTTCTCTATCAGAGTGCATAGAATTCATGTCAGCAGCCGACATGCCTTACGTTCACGACGGAGAGAGCAGCGCGGCTGCCTTCAACGTCTTTGAGCAGGGTCGAGAGCCCAAGAAGCTCGTCCTCTGTTTCGATGGTACCGGTAATACGTTTACTGGATCCAATGCCGACACCAACGTGGTCAAGCTCCTGCATAAGCTGGATCGCAATGATCCCAACCAATTCCATTACTATCAGAGTGAGTCTCTTTTCTCTCGTCAAGTATTCCTCTTTTCTAAACTTATCAGCCGGCATCGGTACCTACGATATCAACGAGAAGTCCGTGAACAAGACGTGGTTCGGTGAGATGCAAAGCTCCCTCTCGCAGACCCTCGACCAGGGACTTGGTACGACATTCGATGCCCACGTCATGGCTGGATACCGTTTTCTGATGCGTTACTACGACTCTGTAAGTTATCTTTCCGAGGCCGTGACAGTGCTTGCCGCTTACCTTCAAATACCAAAAGGGCGACAAGATTTACATGTTTGGATTCAGCCGTGGTGCGTTCACGGCTAAGTTCCTGGCACGCATGATCAACACGGTAGGACTCCTTTGCAAGGGCAACGAGGAGATGGTCACCTTCGCATACCGTCTCTACCAACGGTATCTCGCAGGAGAGACCGATAACTTCAAGCTTGCACATCCTAAGCATGGCAAGAAAGAAGCCCCAAAGCCTGCAACAGGGGCAGATGAGACAGACCCGTTGCTGGCTGGCGTGGAGGCGCACCCACATCACGGACACATGTATGAGCGAGCACGTGACGAAATCACAGCTTTCAGCAGCACTTTCTGTCGAAAGGAGATGACCTACCACTGCGGAGAGCTGGAGGAGACCAACATCAAAGTCTATTTCCTGGGCATCTGGGATTGCGTGAACTCGGTTGCTATCTTGGAGAGCAAAGCGCCTATGCCTGTGCCGGTCACGGGTACGGCGCACTACGTCCGGCATGCGGTTGCTGTCGACGAGCGCCGCGTCAAATTCAAGGTCGCACTCTTAGCCCAGGATATCCGGGCTTCGACTCACGACCACGAGGATATCAAGGAGGTCTGGTTTCCTGGCGGTCACGGCGACGTGGGTGGCGGTTGGCCAGCAAGTGCCGACAATCCTCTTGACAATAGCCAGCATATGACCGTCTGGCAACGCATCAAGAACTTCTGGACGACCCGTAAGGCCAAAGACCCTACCAAGGATATCCGCTCCGACCCTTTCCAGATCAGCGATATCCCACTGTCCTGGATGATCCGGGAGCTTGAGCTGGTTGGCAAGGCCGACCCATCGGCGGCCGTCAAGTGGTCCAACAATGTCAACGGCTTCAAGCGACGGTTTCAAAAGAATAAGCAACAGGCACTCAATGGATTCGTACATGACTGCCTCCGGTTCGGCTACGGTGCGGGATTCTTTACCGTGCTGCTCTGGAAATTCATGGGTAAGCATACTTCTAGTCGCTTTTCCGACTTACAGCTTCTTTTTAGAGACTCGAGCGAAACTAATAGGTAATGGATAGAATGGCTTCCGATCATCACCCGCTGGGAGCTTGAACATACGACTAACGAGTGGAAAAACGTCCGCTTCCCACTGAACGGTGGCGCCACACGTGATATCCCGGATGATGCGGTGCTTCACGAGTCGCTGGTCTGGCGGCTACACAACGACGACTGCTACCACCCCCCGAACAATCACGGGGGTGATTTGCCGCCGTGCCTAAAGCATAAGGGCTCTGTTGTCGAGGTCGAACCTGTCATGGAGACCCGGGAATTGTCAGATCCCGACCATCAGACATACAAGATTAAAGCCAGCAAGAGGAAACCGGCAACTGATGCGCATAATTAGGCTGGAGCTAGGGATCGAGCTCATACTGCAGGACAGCCAGCCACTCCCAAGATGGATTAGCACATACGGTAGGCGAAGAGATGGTGAAGGGAAGCGGAAGCGAAATCGAAAATTGGAAGAGGATGGATTTCGGATAATACCTGTTTCTTCAATCTTGTACGTTAACGGTTACGGGGCATCTATTAGTACCTAGTTATCGATAATGAGACGGCGCATGCAGGTCGCTGTCCACTCTGTCCCAGATCAGCCAGGTGGTAGGACAATGACGTAATGACAATCAGGATTCCCCAGAGACAAAGGTGAGACGTTATGTGACAAGTGCTGAATCGAACCAACAGGATGGGACATATCATGACCTAGGCCTTTCTATTTTTCTGTTTCTATTTCTTTTTCGTTCATAGAAAATACCATTGTTCTCAATCTCAATTCAATTCGTGTATCTGAAGAAAATATGCGCTTCTCAGTCTTATTTCCATATACCGGGTACAGACTCAATGCTGTGGGAATATAGTGACAATTGCATCTCGAACCATCACCATCATACCTACATCATTCACCTTAAATACCAACACCACACCCATCTCTCTCTCTCTCGCCGAGCTTTCTTTTCACCTGAATTCACCTCACACCACCCTAACTTACCAATTGCCCAACCGGAAAACCCAGATCTCGACCTTCTCATTGCATAATATCTCCCCAGCTTCCCCAACCAACCGTTGCATCCTATGTCGATCTTTATTGGCAAGGGACGTTGAATAGGATCCATACACGTACAGAAAGAAACAGCTCGGCGTTGACCGTTCTCACCCACTCAACATGGCCGCGGCCAATGAAACGCAGACACAGGGGAGCTTGGGGCGACGGCTACCCGATGACGACACTAAACCGACAGGTAAGCTTCTATCGCAAAACCGCAGCAGGACTCATTTATTTTATCTGTCATTGTTTTAAAATTTGTACTATATTTGATTATTATAACCTACAACTGATTTCCTTTGGTTTGTCTATATCCATATTAATACCTGGTTTTGCTCTTCAGTTCACTCGGGTAGGCTCATTTACGCCAAACCTCAAGACCTTCCGAGCTTTCCGTCTATTGGTCTCTCAGAAAAGGGATCCGCAGCGAGTGCAGCAGCAGCGTTGGGCTGGACTAGCAATACAGCACCGGTGCTGTGGAAGCCGGACAAGTCTGCTCCAGCTCCAGCTTCAGCTGCAGCTGTTCTGGCTAAAGACTACAAGCTGCGTCCTGCCTGGGAACCTGTACCGAGTCCGCACGGCGCAAAAGCCGCTCTGCTGGCGTCCCAGAACGCCATGCACACTACCAAGGCCGGGAGACCGGCTACTTCCGGTCCTGGGCACTCCGCCGCAAATATAGCTTTCATGTCTGATCGCAACAGTACACCCCGGACCGCCAATGCAGATTCTCTGGAGCGCCGAAAGTCATTGCTTGCTGCCAAAGGTGCTATGACAAATCGTCAGAGAGCCAAGTCGTCACCGGTTCCAAAGGAAGCGTATCCAGACGAAGCGAATGCCGCTGCTAATGCCCTGAGTGCTGCTACTCGAGCTCATAAACCCGCAACAACGCGGACGCTCGCCGAAACGAGCGAGAAGGGTGGCGCTGTTCCTTTCACAACCATGAACAGGCTGATGTTCACGTCGCGGCCGCCAGTCAAACCCGAGGTCGATGAACAAAAGAGAGCCGACGTTCTCCATGCCTCGGCTGTGGCCATGGCCAAGAAAATGTATAGCCAACAGCAGAAAATGATCGATGCCAGGAAGGCACATGACAGTGCCTCTCTCTCACACGACCATGGTGACGCGCTCAGCAGTGTTAGTGACGACGCACAACCTATGCAACTTACAAATCTGCAAGACGCAGCGTACAAGCAAGCCCAAGCTCGCTTAGCCAAGATGCACGAAGAGCATTTCAAGGATAGGGAATACCAGGATTATTACGGGGCCGCACCTGCAACGCGGCGCTTCTCGATCAGGGGAAAGCTCAGGAAGAGATCCTCCAGTGACGGCGAGGTCATTGAAGACCGTAGGCGATCGCAGCATATCAGGCAGCAGATGTCCATGTTCTCTAACAAGCTTTCCGAAATCGACGACAAGAAGCGGCAGCACGACCAGGAGGCGCTACTCGCCGCAGCACAGAGGAACGTCCATGAACGGCTGAAAGTAATGGACGAGAAGATATCTGCCGAAACTGGAATGGTCCCACCCTCTACCCTTACACAGTGGGAGATAAAAGCACACACCACAGCTCAAGCTAGGAGTGATCAGCGGGCAGGCCAGAGGCACGGCAAGATTGATATTGGTGCTGGGAAGTTCATGGACCAGGAAGATATTGACGCAATCGCAGCTGCCAGGGTCAAGCCTGTCCTGGACGAGATCAACGAGCGGGCAGAGGAAGAACATGCGAGACAGACGGAACTGCGCCTGGAGATGGAGAAGAAGAAGGAGGAGGAGGAAATCGAAAAAGCAAGGCAAAAGGAAATTCAGGAATTAAATAAGAAGCTTAAGGGTCAGTCCTCTTCTTTCACTCCGCATTTGATGTGCACTAACGCGCTTTGCAGAGCAAGATAAGTTGGAGCAGAAGGAAAGAAAGGCCGAGGAGAAGCACGGAGCCAAGGCCAAGAAGGAAGAAGATAAGGCGGCCAAAGCTGAGCAGAAGCATGAGGCCAAAGCTAAGAAAGAAGAGGAACGGGCAGCTAAGGCAGAGCAGAAGAAACTGGCCAAGGCCGAGAGGCGAAAATCTGCGCCAGAACGACCGTCGGAAAGCCTTCGCTACGAGGAGCCAGGACCCGCGAGGGAGACGGTCATGCTGAATACCGCGGGCCAACCCGTCAGCGTGCCTGTAGCCGGATTCAATCCCGGCACAGTCGAGGACACCGAAGATACGTCGGTAAATAGACGCCCCACATCATCCGGCGAGGAAGGATCGCGAAGCGGAGTTAAGACCTGGTTGAAGAACCGATTCTCCAGGGGAGCAAAACATGCGGACGAGGACAAGTCCTGGGAGAAGGAAAAGGATAGATCAACCCCGGCCGAGAGAGGCTTCATCGGCGGTGCCGCCCTAACGGGCGTAGATAGCTCGGCCAGCGTGGACAACCACAGCGCCAGCGTCCGCGCCGTTGCCCTAGCTGGTAGGGAGGAGCAGTACGAGCCCCATCACCCGCGACACTCCGGGTTCGACGACTCGGGCTTCGGTGCTAGGGATGACGCGGACGGGGGCGTCCTATCCGCGATCAGCACCTCAAGCGACGACGAGTACTTCCGCGACGAGGCTAGGGAGCAGCCTGGCACCGCGCTCACGCCGCCTCGGCCTGTGAGGGATCTCTCGTTGGCGACGAGCCAGAGCCCGAGCCGGGACTCGAAGTTTAGGGAGTTGGTGTGAGGGGTTGTAGTAGCGACGGCTTGCTATAGGAATGCTATAGGATTGGGACGAGGGACTTGAGGTATCTTTCAACAGTGATATCTACTACCTTCATATACATGACCAGGATTTATTGGGGTTGGTGATTTGGAAGCTGAAAAGGAAGAGGAAGAAGAGCATACGACCGCAACGTAGAGATGAGTGAGGTTTCTTTCTAACTTCTTTCTTGGAGTGGGATTGGTATTGTCAAGTTTTGTACTCATCTTAGCCTGGCGTACGTTCGAGTGTGCCTAGCTTGGGAGTACGTGGGCTTCGAGTCAAATGTGTATAACAGTGCAATACCCCCTTCTCTTTTTTGAATTACCTAGGTTGGTAGGCAAGGGTCATTTCAATTTGAAGCTTCTTGTCACTTTTGAAGATTCTGCTGTTGTGAACGACTTCTGCCCTCCAAATTTGATCATTTGATCATGTAAGTCGGCAGGCATCTTAAAAATAAACACCTTGGTAGGTAGTTTGACGAATTGTATTCAATTAATCCTAACTTTATTTCATGCTCCTGCCAATAAATATTGAAAATTTACAGTCCCGAATTTACCTGCTCCGAACATAACCGATAGTTGAACGCCGTGTGAGAATGCTATGATTTCCATGCCTCCCCGTTGATATGTGGTATGCCTATCAGTACAACCAGCCCTTACAGGCGCCATTCAAATCTGTTATTACGTTCCCAATCATCGTCAAGTCATCCCATCCCCGGAGCACTCGTCATCACGGCCCCCCAAGCCCCCTAAAAGTCTCTATGATCTGTTCTAATCTTAGGCTGTCCATGGTGGGGTTGGTGATGGTTATGGTGCCCATTCGTCAGTGTGCGCTGGCTCTCCTGGGTGTCGCGGGGGAGTGTATGTCCACCCTCCTGGTAGTGGGGTAAGGGTTCTAGGACGCTTGGGTGCGTCGCATAGTACGTCTCCTCCATCTGGCGGGCGCCGTTCGCGGTGTTCCGGTTGCTGCGCGTACGCATAGCCGGGTACAGGTCGACGAAGAAGGAGAATACGTAGAAAGAGAAGACGAAGGCGATGACCCACTCTAGGATCGCCGCAGTGTCGTACATTCCCCTGAAATTGGTGACTATGAAGGCGATGGCGAGCAGGAGCTCGATGATCACGAAAACCAGCTTGATCCAGAAGGATACCCGGAGCACCCGGTGCTGGCGGTTTTCTGGGTTCGGAGTTAGCGGCGATTATTTTGGTAAAAATTGAAATTAGTAGGATGTGCTTACTGTGACCCAGACGCTGGTACTCCCAGCAGATGAAGATGGCAGACAGGAGATATCCAGCAATGAAGAGCAGCAGGAAGACATCGTGCAGCCGCGGGTATCGCAATGTGTCGAAGCCGGACAGAAAAGTCAGGCCTACGGTACCAACAACGGCGAAGAAGATACACAACCCGCTTAGGACCTTCTCGCCGGTAGAGGTGTTGGGTACAAGTCGACCTTGGTGCCGTAATAAGCGGTCGGCGCCAAAAGATAAGTCTAGAAATATGGTGGTGATGATGCAGCCGGCGACAAAGAGCGGCTTGAGGTCTGAGGCACCGACATCTGAAATGTAGGCGATCGTCTGGTTGCCTTGCATAGACGCATATTTTTGTCGATGGGTGTCTATGATCCAGTGTAATAAGAGTCCCAACAGTGTGGCCAGCCACATGAGGCCGGATACTATGGGAAATATCTATATGCAGTGCGTTATTAGTTTATGATATATGTGCGGACAAACTCAATTGCAGCTGAGTTGACCTGAAGCTGTGTTATATTTACTTACCCAATACGATAAGAACCGCATCGTGGATCGCTCGCTGTGTGTTGCTTTGCGATTCTACTCTAAATCTGTAAGGAAAATGATGATGAGACGAGACGAATTTTGAACGAGTGGAAATTATCGAACGACGCGTCCTAGGCAAATATTTATTTATTAAGGAGGACCACGAGACGATATCACCAAGAAGGACTAGAGACTGCGCCAACGGGATATTGCGCGTCAGGTAGGTGGAAGTGAAAAGAGATCACGCTATTTTATTATTGATGACATTGTGAGAGCCAAGCAGGGCCTCAAAGGGATCGACTTATGACTTCATCTATGATCTATCATGTACGGCCAAGACTTTGTGTCGGGCTCGGGCAGTAGGGCATTGCTAGTTCCCGGCTCGTACGGACAGTGTGATAGATCCGGACTTAATCGACGCAACCAAATCGAGCTATGAATTCGTCATTGGCATACGATGAAGGCTGGCAGTGCTGTATACATACATCCATTGGTCATAATAAAAATAATGAAAATGCATGCTGACTTGACACTTGAGTCCTTGACTCGGTCTGATGCACACAGTCAACTCCGGGCTCACCTTAGCTGGTTTGCTGCATCGGCATCTGTACCGTTTGCAACCTGATTCAAGGAAATATATGACGTCAATGAAATAGCCCTTTGGAATGGCTGAGAATGAGATTCCATAATTTCGACGAGGTACGTATCTGATACCCCTGTCTTGCCTTAGTAAGCTACTTGTACCTGATCCACATATCTGGAGACAAAGCAGATGTGACAGGGGTAAGTGACGCGGTACTACATGTACTATGTACACTCTTTACTGTCAGCCAATCAAATCTAGATACTGCAATCCCTTGGTTTTTATAGCCTTGCTTCTTCTTCTCGAGGCTGAAGGTCCTCCTTTCACTGAATCCCGAGGACGAAGAGAACGGCTGATCCACGATGGCGGTATCTCCCATGGTCATGCATCCTACGGATGCTCTACAGCACCCCAGGCCCGCATCGTCACCGCTGAAGAACACGAGCTCGGCACAGGCATCATCTAACGGAACACCGTCGGCTGTACCCGCCACGGCGAGCACATCTGCCGCGACTCTGCCTACATCTCTAGACTTTGCCGAGCAGCTTAACGAGGAGGAGAAGCGCAAATATGTCAAGGGTGCGAACGGTCCCCTTCCTAAAACAAATTTTACGGGTTAATCAGAACTGCGACGTGCTAACATGGGACCACTCCAAAGGCAAGAAGCTTGGTGAGGGTACTTATGCCAACGTCTACCTTGGCTTTCTCAGAAGCGACCCGTCGAAATTCGTAGCCATAAAGAAGATCAAGATACAGAAGGAATACACCGAGGGAATGGCACCAGACGCCGTTCGCGAAATCAAGCACCTGCAAGAGCTCTCCCACCCCAACATCATAACCTTACATTCCGTCTTCTCCTCCAAAGACCAGAACCTCAATCTCGTCCTCGAGTACCTTCCCCTGGGTGATTTGGAAATGCTCATCCGCGACGGCAAGGGAGTTAAGTACGGCACTGCCGACATCAAAGCGTGGATGGGCATGCTTACAAGGGCCGTCTGGTTCTGTCACGAGAGTTTCGTCCTGCACCGAGATATCAAACCCAACAACTTGCTCATCGCCGCCGACGGCGAGGTCAAGCTGGCTGATTTTGGTCTGGCCAGGAGCTTCTCCGACCCGTATAACAAACCCATGACGTCCAATGTCATCACGCGCTGGTACAGGCCCCCCGAGCTGCTGTTCGGCGCCAAGTACTACTCTGGCGCGGTGGATATCTGGTCCGTCGGCCTGGTGTTTGCCGAGCTGGTCATGAGAACGCCCTTCATCGCAGGGAACACAGAGATGCACCAGATCAACCTCATCTGCCAGGCCATCGGCACGCCTACGGAGGAGAATTGGCCCGGCGTCACCAAACTGCCCGATTACACCGTCGAAAAAGAGGTCCACCCGATACAGGGTCGGGATTACTTCATGTCTATGTTCGGCACGGTAGGTCCCGCGGGCGTCGATCTCCTGATGAAGACGTTGATTCTTGACCCTAAGAAGCGCATCACGGCCGTGGAGATGCTGAGGCATAAGTGGTGGCACGAGGACCCGAAGCCCACGCGCAAGCAAGACCTCCCAAAGAAGTCCGGAAGCCAGGAAAAGGTTGGCGCTGATTTGAAGAGGAGGCCCGGCATGGTGGACGACGAGAAGGGCAGCAAAGTAGCTCGGAAATTGGATTTTGGCGCGGCAAAATAGGGGTCCATGTTTCTGATCAGAACATAAGAGGTTATATTGCATACTGGCCGGGCGTTTGGAGTTCGAGGCACGGTCAAAGCGGCCCGGGTCATAAAACTGGTCCAGTCCATGATACAGAGGCCATAGGGAGATGAATTTAAACTTATTTTTGAATTGCTATAGGACTTATGTGCAGGATATTTCTTGCGGATATCGTACATAAAGTACAGAGACCCGTATCTTAGGTATCTGGGCTACGAGATCTCCTATTCCATGACCAGTACTTCGTAAAAGGCACCTAGATAGGTACCTAGGCATGTATGTACGGTCTACAAGCCCCGCTCCCTCATCTCGCGACGCTCGGCAATGCGCTTCTTGTACCGGACCTCGGTCCTCCGCCTCTCACCGCCATCAACCTTGTGGCCCCGCCGGTCCTCCCACATACCCTCGGTGATCGTAACCCGCACGCCATGCCCGTTCTTGAGGGGCAGCGCGTACGGCCCAACAATGGTCCTCGCGCCGCGCACCTTGTACCCGCGAACGCGGGTCATCTCGTCGACGGAGCAGTCCTTGGCGCTGCGGCCCGCCGGCACGTTGACGACGTACTTGCGCGCGCGCAAGGCGGCCGCCGCGGTCGCTGGCTCGGGCTCTAGGATCACCAGGTCCGCCGCCCCGTCGTTCACGTGCTGCATCTCGCCGCCCACGCCGTACTGCCCCTGCCGGAACCGCAGCCGCCACTGCAGCAGGTACCGCCGCGTGCGCGCCGGCTCCACGCCGAGCTCCCGCAGCTGGTCGGTTGTTAGGCTGAACAGGGATTCCCAGGTCGGGAACTTGGAGGCGTGTTGGTTGAGCCCGCGACCGATCACGGTTAGGAAGGTTTGCACGTCCGGGATGAAGGGCGTGGGGGATGGGATTAGGGGCGCGGGGGCTCGCGGACTGGTTGAGGAGGATGAGTAGGGGGATGAGGGCGTGGGTGCGGCCCGCAGCGGTGGGATGGATGCTCGGGGCGTGGGCGGTATAAGAATGGCGCGCAGCTGCTGCGGTTGGAGGAGAGGCTGTGGGTTTGTAGGTCAGTGTCTGAGTTCACCGGGTGGTTCTCTTCATAGGTATTGTACCTTTATGCGCACCATTTTCGGCGACCACTTGCTGGATTTCTGGTTCGGATGCCTTGAACAACCAGTAATGGGGTATTGACCATGTCCCTCTTGTGAGAAAGGAGTGAATTGGCAAAGTAATTGACTTTAATACTGTGATATAGCCTCAGATGCTCAGATCGAGTTCGAAAATTCAATGGGCATGTCGGCGGAGGGAAATTTGTAGCCTCCGATGGGCCCGTGCGTTTTGAGTGTACATGTGTACCTTATGAATTCAGTATGTACATAGTATGTTCTTTGTATCTATGTATTATGGGTTTATAGGGTTAGCACGTACTGTAATATGTACATGTGCTTTTGTACATAGTACGTACTCTTTGTGAGTGGAGATAGTGGGGTATAGCTCTTATAAGATAAGATACCGTTCGTTGACCCCTGCCCCTCGGCGCAACAATCGTTACTTTACTTACCATCTTTACAAAAAACCCCGTGAATGTTTTCATCGACTTCGTTTGTACATTAAGTGGGAGTTTGTATTTCTCATTCGGAGTTTATCCTTTACCCTACGTCGGATGTACACAATCGTTTTGCACGGACATACTTCCGTGGGCGCCGTTCGATAATAGTATCTCGACGTACCAAGCTTTTGATTTCCCCATCACTGTCAATCGGCGATCGACCTGGTTCGAGCTGCAGCTTGCCGACTGCCTGCAGCATATCATGGCGCCTCCGGATTTATCAGTGGCACCTGAAATGTCCGGCAATCGCCAAAAAGGCCGTGTCCGCTACCAGCACGTACAGCTCCAAGGTAGCTATGTGTAACGATGATACTTTCAGAACCAGTACTTACCTAATGTTTAGAACCCTTCCCTGATGCCCTCCTGACATTCTTGGAGGCGCTTCCGTCCGAAAATGCCACCGAACATGCCGAACCCTCTACGAAGCGAGCGCGGATTGATCACGCCGATCGGATTGAATCCATCCCTGTCGATAGAGCATCTTTCACTCTCATGCGGCCCTCCAACCTCAGAGTGCCATTCAACAAAGAAGGAACCCGTCCAGATGCAGATCGTTATCTGAAGCTATCCTATAACTCAATCCAACATACACTCACTATGCATTCAGTCGACCAAACCTCCTCCGTTGGCTTCAAGTCCGAGATAGACATAGGAGACTGGGGCAATCCCAAGTTTACTCAGAAGTCATTCACAATACTCAAGGTGGCGTGTTTAAGCCGAGAAGCCCGTGATGAGGCGGGTGCCCTGTGGGTAAGGATCGCAGTCGACCTGGCGAGGACAAAAATCAGAGACTGTATTATAATCTCCCTTGAGTTGAATTGGAATTCCTCAATGTTCCCCCTCCGAACTTCACGTCAGCGTGGACTAAGTCAACCTATCTTGGATGTCCTCTTCAGACGTCAGAATCAGGGACAGCAGGGAATCGATGAGAGGCTATTGCCCCAAGCTTTCTACGACGCTGCGTATACTCCCGAAATTGACCAATCAAAACTCTGGGCTCTTCCAGTCCCTGGATTAACGTCCAGACTATATCCATTCCAACGTAGGTCGCTCCAGTGGCTCCTGAATAGAGAAGGAGTCAAATGGAGTGACCGTTGTTCAGACGGGGAGCCTGGCCTGGAACCATTCTCTCCACCCGCAACTACAAATCTCCCATTATCTTTCAGCGATGCGGTGGATGCCAATGGGCAGTTGTTCTACGTCAGCCGTCTCTACCATGTCATAACCAGAGACCTTAGCCCGTTTCGTCGTATGGAGGCTGCCGTCAAGGGTGGGATCCTGGCTGAAGAAATGGGTTTGGGTAAGACGGTAGAAATTATCTCACTCATTTGCCTCCATACCCGCCAGGATATATCGGATCTGAACAACTTTGCACCTCGGAATGTACGTCCCAGTGGTGCCACATTGATCATCACACCCACATCGTTGAAGGATCAATGGGTTGCCGAGCTCCATAAGCATGCGCCGCACCTGAAGCTGATGGTGTATGAGGGCGTCAAACGTCACGGTGGAAATGAAGACCACCTGATTGACCAGCTGGCAGAGCATGATGTTGTCATCACGACTTATAATGTTCTCCAGACAGAGGTCCACTATGTCGAAGAGCCGCCTAGCCGCTCTATGCGGCACGAAAGGGTATATCATCGACCAAAATCGCCACTGGTTCAGATCTCGTGGTGGAGGGTTTGCTTAGACGAGGCTCAGCAGATTGAGAGCGGCGTTAGCGGTGCCGCGAAGGTTGCAAGATTAATACCTCGTGTCAATTCTTGGGGCATCACCGGAACCCCGGTTAAAGAGAATATCAAGGACCTGTGGGGCTTGCTATTGTTCCTTCACTACGAACCCTTTGCCTCCTCCACGGTCATATGGCAAGAGTTGATAACGTCCCATAAACAGTTCTTCAAGCCACTCTTCAACCAGATCTCTTTACGCCACACCAAACTCGATGTTCGCGAGGAGGTGACGCTGCCACCTCAAAAACGCTATGTCATCTCAATGCCCTTTACACCGGTCGAGGAACAGCATTACCAAACCCAGTTTGCCGAACTGGCAAGAGGGTTGAACCTCAACACAGATGGAAAGCCAGGGCATGCGGGCTTCGACGCCGAAGATCCACGCACTGTAGATCTGATGAAGCGTGCCCTTGCCCATCTCAGGCAATCAATCCTGCACCCCTCACTCGGATTTACCCGACTCTCCAAGCTAGGTTTTGATCCGAATAAGAAACCGCTTAGGAGACTCGAAGATGTGCTACAGGCTATGCTTCACCATTATCAATCCCAGATCCACATAGAACATATGGCGTCCCTGTTACTCAAGATAGAGAGAGGCCAAGTCCTGGAGGCTAAATCTCAGGTAGAGGAGGCTATCAAGTCGTGGGGAAAAGCTGAAAGCGAAGCCGAGGATCTCGAGAAAGAATACAGAAAGAACCTACAAGATGAAACTGTCACTGGCGAAGATCCAAACCTCGAGGAGATTCAAAGCGACGATTCTGAGAGTGGTGATGGCGATAAGTCTGACGACGAAGGTTCATCGGGACGAGTCAGTGCGAGCCGACGCAAACTCCGGACTCTGCTCGACTATCACCACAGGGCCGTTTTCTTCATCGCCAGCGGTTACTACCAAATTAAGACCAACGTAGAAAAGACGCTTCCCAACTCGAGGGAATATGAAACGTTGGGAGAGAAGGAAGAGGCTGGATACGAGAAAGCGAAGAGCATCCGCAGAGAGTTGTTGCAGGAGCCGCGTTCCAAGGCTCTATCGCGCATGGCCATAATCCGAGACAAGATGAGAACACAATCATTCGTTGAGATACCGGTAATTGAGCTTCCTTCCTCTCAGGGTTCGGAAAGCCGACGAATTCTGGACATCTTCCAGCAGCTTGGCAAGGCCCTTGACGATCAAGTAGACATAATCAATACATGGCGGGAATCCATAATCCAGTCACTCCTTCGTCCGCTGGTAGACGAAGAGGACGAAAATGATATTACTGGCGAAGAATACCAGGACTCCACCACGATTCAGGATGAGCTCATGGTATACACGCTAGCATTGAGAGCCGTCATTGCAGACCGGAAGAGCGTGATTTCCGGCGTCGAGAATCAAAGGGTCAAGTACGAAACTCGTACCGCAGAGATACAAGCACGCGACGGGAAAGGTCACGCCCCTGAAAAACTTCTTGCCCTCCTCCAGGAACGCCAGAAGATCATGCAACCATGCGAGCATATCTCAGTTCGAGACATGATTGCAGATATCAAGGAGCTAACAACAAAGCTTCATAACGATGCAGCTGACGGGAGCCACCGTGCGGAAGTAGAACTGGAGATTGTCAAGGAGCAAGGCTCCTCAGCTCACAACTTGAACACCACGCAGCTCAAGGCGATCACGGCTTTGGAGCAGGAATTAGACTCCTTTACCAGGGCCATGAATTCTCGGGTGGAGTACTATAGGCAACTCCAAGCAGTGTCTGACACCGTCCTCCCCTATGACGCAGAGAACGTAGATCTCGACGGGCAGTTAGAGCGGCTAGCGGAGCATGAGCAACTTCTGCAGGTGAGGATGGCACAGTCTCAGTCGAAACTCCGTTATCGTAAGTTCATTATTCTTGGATCATTAACTCGATACTAATATACCTGCCTTGTAGTTCTTCACTTAAGGGACAACAAAACTAGCCAGGACCGAGAAGAAATCTGCGTCATCTGCCAGTCTCCATTTTCTCATGGCATTCTAACCACATGCGGACATTTATTTTGCAAGGACTGCCTTATGTTCTGGTTCAAGATGAGCCGCAGCTGTCCGGTCTGCAAGACTCATCTTTCTAAAAATCTGATCCAGGAAATCTCGCTGAAAAAGCCGGAAATGAGATTTCAACAAGAAGACGCGCAGGAGTCAGGCGATGCTAGTACGTTTACTAGGTCCAAGTCATCTGGCATATACTCCCAGTTCAGTAGCGAGAAGTTGAATGCTATCAAGAGCGTCAACCTTGGAGGGCGATCGTATTCTACGAAAATTGACACTCTGGCAAAGCACCTGACCTGGCTACAGGTGGAAGACCCGGGCGCCAAGTCGGTTATCTTCTCGCAGTTCGGGGGTTTCCTCGACATCCTAAGCGAAGCTTTTGATCAACATGGCATCCCACACACCTCCTTCAAGTCGAACAATGGCATCACGGCATTTCAGGAAGACCCGGCCATCGAATGCCTTCTCATAGACGCCAGGTCGCACGCGAGCGGCCTCAACCTCGTCAACGCGAGACACGTGTTCCTCTGCGAACCGCTGCTAAACACGGCGCTAGAGTTGCAGGTTATTGCCCGAATTCACCGCATCGGCCAACAGCACGAGACGACGGTTTGGCTCTATCTTATCAACGGTACCGTAGAGGAGTCTATCTACGATCTGTCGGTCCAACGTCGGCTGGAACACCTAGGCGAGAACACCAAGGGTAAGTCGAAGGAGTCGGAGGCGGAGGTGTCGGACGTACATCTGGAGGCGTTGAACTCGCTAGAGCTTCAACAACATGCGGCGCTGTCCAAGCTCATGAGCAAGGACCAATTACTCGGCGAAGTCATCGACAAGAGCGATCTCTGGCAGTGTCTCTTCGGTCACGTCGCCAAGTACGGGGCAGCTGAGGATGATCGTGCCAACACCTATCCAATCGTCATGGACGATCCAACCGTGCTTAGCTTCCTTGCCGGCAGAGCTGCGTAAGCCAGGAGGCAGCACTAGGCCGATGGGTCAATGAATGGGCAGATGGGTGGATGGACAAGGCGTACTACGCAACTACGACGATCGGTAACGAAGCTGGCGACTCATCCAAGGCGGCTGATATGTGTACATAGTAAGCAGGGATGAAGGTCTGAGAGCCGTCTTCTGGTCCTTGTATACTTGGGTTGCATTGGAGTCTGGCACGCGGTCTCGGGGAGCATCTAGAGGGGTTTAGTTGCGAAACCTAACAGGGCATTCATCCGTCGGTTCTGTTTTGAAGCTGAAGATACCATACTATACAGAATGTTGAGCAAGGTGCATTGCATTTCCAAGGTTGGTTCGATACCTGCGTCCCTACAGGCTACCTACATAGGAGTTAAGTATCAAATTGGGAATGGACGTCGTCTTGCCGGACGGGAGATTAGGGAGTGGATTATAGATCAGGTTGCATGGCATGATAGGATGGGATGATGGCATGGGATGACATGGGATAAGATGACTGCCTTCCCGTCTTCCATCAATCATCCTTCCCAATGAGGCGGAACGCGTCAGCTGGGCTCCCCGTCTGAATGTAGGTATGTAGGTAGATGTATGTATGTGAGTGAGTCGTAAGTGAGCCAACGGAACGGTCGATGTCGAGCGGGCCGTCGCCCGAGTTGTGTGTATGGGATGTAGGTCTACCTAAAGCTACAGTACCTACCTCCCTTGCCTACCTATAGTACTTTACCTTGAGTTCACCACACATATACCCGTTCGAGGTGAGCAGGAACAGCCCCTACAGCGGGAATGGTGACATACCTAGGTAGGTAGGTAGGTAGGTAGGTACTAAGAAAAGTAGACTGATCTGACGTGCATGAGATATTGGGCCATGGCAATTAATTAACCTTAAGTCTGTCATACCGATCTGCGCCGGGGCTTGGTGGCGATGCCGACGGTACATACATACAGCAAAAGGAGATATCATCTAGAAGGATTGAGGATCGAGATATAGTACCTACCTATGTATGTATGTGCGGAATTTCCGGAATCTGCAGCGCACGCGGCAAGCAAGACAAGACAAGACAAGACAGGACGAGACAAGACAATATTCCAAGACTTTGAAGACAAGGGCTTTCGAAGTCTGGGTATCGGTTCTTACCGCTGGCTGGCTGGCTCGTACAGTAGCTTGGTAGCTTGAAGCGCCTAGACAATAGATACAATAGATACATGGTAGATTACCACCAACAGGACTCTCCGTATGGTATGTAATGGGTTTCTTTCTCGTCTAGTGTTAGTATCAGCTGCTTATTCTTCGATTCATCGGGTACCTTTATGGTGTATCATGGTGTATTATAGCGTAGCATCTATGGCTGCGTATGGCGCAATGGCATATGTTATGTGACGCACACTAGCAGGACGAGGTAGGTATAGGAGACTTTTCAGCTGAAAGGGCTCGGCAGCCAGCCTCACCACGTTTTTAATTAACGGGCGGCCATGGCCACCACACGCGTGGGATCAGTGTTACATACTTTCCTGCACTTTCGTGCAGCTGATGTTTCCCTTTCTTCCTTCTAGAAGCCTGCCTAATTAGATTACGGGTGCATTCGTGTTGGATCCTCCAGTCCCACGTCACGCACCCCTCCCCCCTTTTTATCTCTCTACCTATTACTACTATATGTATGTACCTCTCAGTACTACTATGTATGTACGTACCTCACTTACACACATACATTTCGAACGCTCTTCGTTTTCTATGGTATAGAGCGTGTCCTAGCTAAGATGAAGATGGGCAGGCCTGGTAGGCAAGACATCCAAACGTAGTAAGTTAAGGCAGGTAACGGGACATTTCTTCAACACCCCTCCCTCCCTTACCTACACCTTACCCCCTCACTGGTCTCCAACCGCGGAATCGCAGCGCGGAATCTTGAACAACAAGACCCCTGACCAAGAGTAGAGTAGGACCCGCCGTGGGCCACGGGGCGGAGCAGGATTTCCAACTTCCAAGTCTTAGATCTCTCAGCATCGCACAATACCACATATCTCTGTTCGCCGGGTCGTTGCGTAGGGCTGGCGTCGGTGGCTAAAGGAACGGGGCTGGCTAGGTCGGTAAATATTGCCTGCCTACCTACCTGCCTACCTGCCCAAGGTACGATACACCATACCTATGTGTAGGTAGGTATGTATGTATGACGGCATGACCCAGACTTGACCTCCAACTCCAACTCCAACTCTCGCTCGTGGCTTGGCTTGGCTGTGTTCTTTTGCCCGTCGTGTCGTACCTGCGCCGGGAGGCTCGTCGGCGCGAGGACCGCGAATGGGGAAAAGGGGAAGCAAGTCCTGGCGAACAGCTTGCGTGGGCAGTACTCGAGAAGACTGCACGTTTCGCTCATCGCCGACTCGCTCCTGTACGCCACGAGGGTAGGCAGGTATGTGGTTGGTAGGCTCTCTTTTCTCTTTTCTCTTTTCTCGCCTGGAGGTGGTCATTGTCCTACCTACCGCTCGCTTCCTCCTGCTTTGCGGCCACGACAGACACGCCCTGTTCGTTCAGTCTACCGGTTACCCCGTGGAAGTACTGGGTACAGCAACATGTTGATATATACTACGTATGTAGGTAATCCGTAAGATGAACACATTCATGTAGGCAAGTCAGGTAAGTCAGGTAAGTCAGGTAAGTCAGGTAAGTCAGGTAAACTAGGTAGGTAGGTAGGTATCTATTCGCATAACAAGACCTATAGTGATACATATACATTGCCAAGGCGGGTATAACAGTAAGAAAAGAGACTAGGCGTAATACATGTCATGCTTGGCTGTAGTAGATAAAAAATTGGAAAATAAAGAATTACTGAAAAGAAAAGGGAAAATAAACAAAAATATAAAAACAAGCAAAGCATAGTATAGCGGAAAACATCGTCTATCTCGCTTCTTTCGTACAACCCATCCGTCCCCCCTTCGTACCCCGGCCAACAAAGACATCCATATGACCCTTAACCCGGGCAACTCTAATTCTTCGTGGGACCCTTCTTGGCTTGGGAGCTGAGAACTACCGAGTCAGGTCAGGTCAGGTTAGGAAAATAAGGAGATGCTGAAAGGTAGGCAGATGGAAGAAGAATCAGACTGCTCTGCAGCCCTCTCCTTACGCCCTGGGCTCCCCTTGACCCCTCCCCGCTTGCTCTATCTTACATACTCCGTACTTTCCATTGCCAGTGCCATCATACCCATACCCGTTACTCTCCTGAAGGATACGCCTGCCAGCCTACGTCTGGTGATGAGACGAGCCGTGCCCGCTATGTTGATCGTAGTCGTAGTAATAAGGCGGCACATCCTGATAAGCATACTCGTCGCCCCCGCCGGTAGCACTATGCGCACTACCGCCGCCGCCGCCGCCATACGAGACCGTCTGGTGCTGCTGGTACGGGCTCGAAGTCGCCGAGGTAGTGTAGTACCGCGGCGTATCCGGCCGCTGCGCGTCCTCCTGCGTATAATCGCCGCCGCTGCCGCCGCTGCGGCGGCTCTCCGTCTCGTAGCCCCGCGCCAGCACGTGGCTCATGCTGAGGCTGCCCCAGGGCAGGCCCGACAGATCCTGCCCGTCGTCCGCGGCGATCTCGTCTGAGGACGGCAGCCGGTAGCTGCTGCCGGCGTTCTGCAGGTTGCGCGATTCTCGCTCCGCCCTCTCCTTTTGCTCTCTGGCTTTCTCTCCTATTTGCGGTGTGTTAGTTAGTTCAGTAAGGTAGGTAGCCTTGGTCTTGGTTTTGGTCTCTCCCTGCCTGCTAGCTAGCTAGCTAGGCTGGAGATTGCCTTTTCTCTCTCGTGGGGTGACGTACGGAACTTGCGTTGGGCGAGTCGGTTTTGTATGCGCCGCCTCTCCTCCGGCTCTGTGACGTCGGTCCAGTCGTCTTTCGTAGACTTGGGCCGGGACTTCGAGTGCCTCTTGGGCCCCGGCTCTTGTTTCTTGGACGAGCTCGAGTTCATCTTCTACTGTTTACCTGATACCTGTGCTCGGTGTCGAGGTTGAGGTAGGGCCTCTGGGTTAGAGACTAGAAAAGATGAAGTTGACAAGTGTTCGTGCTGTCACTCGTATTGCTTGTGGTGACGGAGCCTGGTCTTCGGCTAGTGACGGTTGGTATATCCAGTGTTCGTCTCCCGGGTTGGAAGAGGGTCGTTGGTAGAAGAGAAGAGTGATGTTGAAACACCATAAGACTCGCGCGTGAATATCGGGTCGTATGCCTTTTCTTTATATGTGTAAGGAGAGATAGGACTATGGAAGTAGGCCAAGAGTATAAGAGAGACTCTACTCAGAGTATTATAAGCTGAGACCCGGTGTTTCTTGGGGGCCGTTTTTCTTTCGGTTGACGGAATGTAACTTCATACCAGCTATAAGGCTGATGACATGGTCATATAGCACGGAAGCTTGCCCACATGGGATGATGGCGGAAGGCCCTTGGCACCTTGGGCGAAGCTGAGACTCAGTCTCTGGCCTAAATAAGGCTCGTGGTGCCTGTCTATACCCAACTGAGCACTGAGGCAGAGTGATACGATGGGTGTATGTGGTAACCCTAAGTAACAATCACCATGCAAGCGTAATGAGGTAACAATGGAGCACCCTGGACTCAAGCCACGACTGTAACCCGCCGGTGACGCATAAATTAAAGCTGTAGTCAGGATGTGCTCTCCTATACGCAGAGCAGATCCTGCGGCATGAGATGGGGGAACGGTGTTCAGAGACGACAAGGCTGCTTGGTCAAGAACCCGTTTGCCCCAGGCAAGTGAGGAAGCTGAGGGTCCTCCTTGTACATACTTGAGAGTGGCGTCCTACCATGTCCCGTAGTGTGAAGCCACCGGATTTCTCGCATGTCGACTGAGTAACCCCTGACAGCCGACTTCTCGGTACCCTAAGCCATAGCCACCCATCCTAGTCCTGGTTAAGAGCCGTTGAAGCTAGAGAGATATACTGTTGAGTCTTGACCCCTCTGGGCCGTGGGGAAATGTGAGAAACAAAACACGATCCTCGCCTAGACCGCAAAGGGAAACGACATGTCATGGGCTAGATGTCCTTGGCACTCACAGCCGCGATAGTAGGATACACCATGCTGTACCTCGTACATGGTATCATGTATGCGATCTAGTCTGCAGCGATTAGTTTGGATAAGTTACCCGCAGATTCACCGGTGGAATAGAGTGGATCGAAGCGACTGATGACCAGAATTTGAAATTGATCGTGTTCCGTCGCGGAGAATCATATGTACGAGTAATCCTGTATTGTGTTGCGTGGAAGGAATATGATGGGGGTACTCGAGAAGATGAGGATTACCTTACCTAGTCCTCGAGCTATCTACTTGGAGACCCGGAGTGTCGATGCTGTTACCTTAGGTGAGGTGAGGTACCCCAAGTGGTAGAGTCCACGCACCCGGCGAATAGAATCTGGCGTAAGGCGGAGACAGGCCTGACGGATCGAACAGCCGTCCTCTATCAATGTGACCTGCGTGTGATCCTGAAAAAGGGGTCTTGATAAACTTACTGATCAGACACTCTTTTCCGCCGTACCCCACACATCGTGAAGCGTATTTTCCCCTTCCTTCCTTTTTCCTGCTGATTCGTCTCGTGTACCATGTACATAATATCTTCCGTGCGCAGTTTTAATGAGTCTTCGAGGTCTCGTGACCCCTGTCAGATGTATGATGAGGTTTGAATAAGAAAGTCCCCGACGCATTCATCAACAGCACCAATCTATTCTTATTTTAGGCAATGTCTTAGACACTACCGATTAGTAACAGGTCTTCTGTGTATCGGGCCATGCCTATTATGTAGGTAGTACGTATGTACATATGTAGATAGACATCGGTGAGGACGGGAGGGTTGGGTTGGTGAGACTCTTTCCGAGGATCGTCCCCCTCGTGCGGCTGAGATCTTCCAAGACAAGTGGGCGATCTCTGAACCTCTTAAATGAGGTCCCTAGTCTCGTCCCAAGACTCGAAACCAACTACCGCAGTCACAGACAGAAAGAGATCATCCTAGATGTTTGGCGTTTGCAAAGGTACCGGACAGTACAGGGAGGGCTGGCTCACCTCCCTGCTGCATACCCGTTGGCGCTCTAAGGTCGAGTGGGGGGCGATCCTACGACAGGGGGGGTTTTTCTCTGGCATGGTTAATTTACAGGCAGTGAGAGGACTGCAGGTACTGTATGTTGTATGTAGGTACCTATGATGTGGGATCGCAGATAGAAGGAATACACCATTCTGATAGCCACGAGACGGTGGTGCGGTCACACTGCAGTCTGCCAGATGAAGGCTGAACCTTAAACGTTCCAGCCTTGACACCACGAACGCCACGCTTCCATACCCAGCTGCTGGAACTTGGAACTTCGTAAACCTGCATCGATAATGCCTGCCCTATGCCTGCCTCAAACAAGAGGAGGAGGAGTTAGTCGTGCAGGACTATGCAAGCCATCACAGACAACACCGGGTAGAAGAGGACATTAAAATAGTATGTTATGTACATACCTATGTACCATCACTCCCACGTATGATGTGGCACGACGAGAAGGGAAATTCCGCTATGCCAAGCTCATCGTCTCATTCAGAAGACAACTAACCTGGTGTGCCGGACTCACGTAAATGCCTCAGACCTGGCGTTGGTATAAGGTGTACCGCGCCTCTATCGCTTAGGTAACATAGCCCGTTATGGCCCGTCGAGGTATGTACCAGCGTCGGCACAGCAGGTAGCAGACAGCAGGTAGCAGGTGCTGCATTACGACATGGAAAACCGTACCTCTATACCATGTAGTGCTACGCTTATGTCGTGAAGTCGCTAATATTTTCCTATGTCAGTAGCGTACAGGGCGGAACGTCTGATCCTGCGAAACGCGTTTTCTAGAATTTCGGGTGGAAATGCTGGGACGCAACGTCTGGTTCGCCATGATGTGGATGGAACCCTAGGTAAGCTTCTCGAAGGTTGAGATGCTGCGGTCCAAGAAAATGGATGGCTTTACAGTACGTAGTCGTCCCCTGCCATGGCTTGTCTTGCAATCTAAACCGGCCAATTGTCAACCAACACATTACATAAACAGGAGAAGTAAGCAGCCCCAGACAGCCCAGGATTGGGCTGGAAAGCCAATCATATGCCAGATCGACCCGGCATAGGACGGAGTGGTCGGAGTGGTCAGGCTGCTTGCATCTGCATAAGTCCAGTCTTATACGTAGTGGCTGCAGATTGCAATGCTCGTGAGTCAGCCGGTAAAGAGGTAGGTATGTACATAAGTAACGAATATGCCTAACTACCTACCTTACCTATGCAGCCATGTACGCGAGAGAAACTGCTTGGTCCCGATACGATGGTGATGGTGAGCACATATGTATGTCGAGTGTCAGATTTCGAGATATTATACAGTATCTGCGGCCACAATTGGTCCACAGGAAACGACGGCAGGGCGCTCCCTGTCGCACGATGACGAGATCTCCAACTACATGTGGAGTGGAAGAAAGATATGCCCTGCTTGGGTACGGTACCTAATGCCATCAGCAATGTTTTGTGGGCTCTGATATGCTTCTCACGCCCTTTACACCGCCTTGTCAGACGATATTTCCGATGATATGATAGCATGCGTACAGGCCTCTTCCTCCATGTTATTTGTCATGCTACCGTCTGGGGTGGAACAACCCTGAGTGAACTGGGAGACTGCCATTTTCATAACGAGAGGCTCAAAAGCTCTCTGGCCAGAGGCAACGCGACTGACCGGTCTGCTATAAGTAGCGCCTGATTCGTAGCTGATATGTACCGTCTCGGGCCGCAAATTTACCACCAGCCCTATGGCAATGGGAGATCATCGATGCATATCCCACCCCGGCAGTGTGGCTCACTTCCTAGAGCTATCGGAGTGTTTCTCTTGAATTAGCCAGGCCCCGACGATTCTTCCTTGGGAATTCCTTCATCAAACTAAGTTGCAGTAAGTGTTTAATAATCCGCGGCCAGCCGAGGTTATAATTGGGTCAGGACGAGTTAAAGGTTACAGACGCCGCTCTCGCATCTCGGTGTTTTAAATGTAGTATTTCGATTCAATCCGTGGACCGCCAGCGCAAATATACCTATGTAGAATCCGACACCAGTATTGACAAGCTGCTCTCAAGAATCTTGGCGTCGATGTATGAACTTTGATTCTTTGTCAATGAAGACCTCGTAGATGGTCGGTTGTAGAATCTGTTACCTGGGCTGCTTGCCTAGCCTCAGTTGGTAAACCGTAAGAAGGAATGGCGATGCATTTCCTGTGACGAAGCAGTACGCTTTTACATGACTCGGCACTCAAGTCCATACATTGCCCTCTCTACATTCCTCTTGACTTGATACCAGTCTGCTCTTCTTTCAGCAAATTCGTACACTTCTTCGGCACGGAAAATACCACCGAATCGATCGCCGTCGGCAATAATGGTCGCCATCTCTTTAGCATGCCGAGCGTCGATGAGGTATATCTGACTTAGCTCTCTTAGGGCTTTGAAATATGCTAGTAGATCCTGGTTCTTGAGCGTCCGAATATATTCAAAGTACATGTTCATATCTGCGATGAGTTTGACTGCGCCGTCAGTGCTAATACGCTGTCGTTTGATATGCTTGCACAAGGCCGTGAACAAACGGAGTCCGACCTCGCTGTTGAACACGTCCAGCATGGTCTTCTCCGTGCTTCCGGTCAGCATCTTTGTGTGAGAAGCCACGAGTTCTGTCACGCGCATTGCTGTTTCGGTTGGACCAATGTCGGTGTCGTTGGATATCCCGGCCTCCTGTGAAGGTTGTGGATTGAAGTCGGTAGGAAGCTGTGTAGTAGCACAGAGATACTCGACTTCGTCCATCAACACGTCGATGCCTTTATTCAGGCCTGCCGCGACATTCTCGTCCAGCATCTGCTCAAACTTCTTCTTAGCCAATCCCGCCGGGTCGAGAAAATCGTTTCGATCGGCAATTTTAGGTGCCGCAAGCTGTTGCTCATAAAAGACGTCAATCATTTGCGAGATGATATCACCGACGTTAACCAGCTCGATAAACATGACCAGGGGCGCTACTCCGGCCTGGCTATGATCGCTAATCTCGCGAGGATTGTATTTGGAAAGGTGTTCCACTGCTTTCATAAACCCGTTTCGAACGTGTGTCTGACCGAGCACCTTGATCAGAACCACGAACATGGCTTCGCATTGTTCACGCGCCTCTCCACCGGCCTGACCGCCCAACGTAACGAACTTGGCTGCTCTCCCAAGGCTCTCTTTAGCAGAGTGCACTAAGCTAAGAGCAACCTCGATGCTGAAGAGACTTCTAATCCCTTCGAGCCGGTTCGCCATGAGCGCAGCCTTAGCTTTGAGCTCGTCGTTGGGTGCCTCAGAGGGCAGAGGACTTCCAGATCGTTCCGAGGGACCAAGCCCAGGCGTCTGAGGGCGAGACGGTACGGGTGTACCGGCCGTTGGTCGAAGTGTGGAACCGTTAGCAGTTGTTGTCGGCGCCGGCTTACTAGTCCCGAACGGCGAGATAGCCATGGGCAAGACAGTGACCGGCATCATCACTACCTTCTTGAACGATGTTAGGAAATCGTTCTTGTCTGCTTGTCGGTTGAAATTCGCCATGTAAAACGACTCGACAGTTGCATCCTGTTCCGACAATTTTTGTTCCCAATTGCCGACTTCACGTTCGGCATACTTTGTGAAGCTGTCAAGCTCTTCTTGCAAGTATAGATCAAGATGTGGTTCGAACACTTTCAAAGCTATGTCCTTTGCGTAATCCTCCACGGTCTTCTCTGAACCCTTCGGGGGAACCAGCATTCGAACAAACTGCATGCACTGTTCGAAAAGGCCAGAAACCGCTTTTAGGTAGGAAAGCATATGCCGGTCATGACATTCGTCTAGGAGGGGAGTGACATACTCCATGATGATATCCTCTCGAATTTTGTCCACGAAGGCCCAGAAGACAGTTGCTGGTCGGGAGAAGATGCGGCCAATCATGTCGCTCTGTTCGTTTACTTTTGCAGAAAGCAGGTCAAAGAACGCACGGGAGGGTTCGAGCGTGACGCTGTCATGTGAGACTTGGTTGACACAGTTCATAGGATTACCCAGAGCCCCACGATCGTTAAAGATTGGGTGCTTTTGGATGAAGAGGTCCATGGCAGCGTTGCCGCCGTTCAAAGTATGCAAGACATGCGCATACTTCTGCATCCTACCATCGACATCCCAAAATTCGTACCCCTGTTCGAACTCCCTTAGGACGGCACTTTCGAAGATTGTCACCATATTGAGGAGCTTGGCCTCTCTTTGCAAAAAGCCTTCGGCCCAGTCGCTTTTGCCGAAAGTCTGTAGGTTAGATAACATCTGGGCCTGGCTCTCCGGATCTCGAAATACTTTGAACACGATCGGGTCTGTATGAGTCTTGGCTCGTACGAGGTCAAAGTAAAAGGGAGCTAGAGCGCCGTAGACCTTTCCGAACTCTTCTCTCGCATGTCCACGTACGCTTCTCACGTGCTTCAGAACGGCGAGTAGGGCAGCTGGATCTTCGTATGGTGATTTAGACTGTGCTGGGTTCAGAGTCAATGTTTCGAAACCATCGACCCTTGATTCCTGGGCGTGAGAAGCCTTGTCTTCATGAGCTTTACGCCGTTCCTCTTCCAAGGCAGCATCGAATATGGTGTTATTAGCTTGCCTTCCAGCAGCCTGGTTTGATGCGCCATTGGGATTTGTTCGGTTGGCAGCATCGCGTTTCCTCTTCATGGCTTCTTCGAACCTCCTCCTAGCTTCTACTTCGTTCCAGCACCCCATGCTCTTGAGTCTTGCTATCCACCTTGTGTCGTCATAGACCATCTCACGCATGCGCCATGATGTTCTCGCGAACCGGAGAAGGTCTGGGATTGGCAAGAAGTCAAGAATCGAGGCTATAATTTCTGTAATTCGAAGTTAGTGTCTCTATGTCTTCCACTGGTGAATATGAGCATTGATCCTTACCGGCTGGCAATGCAGTCTTGGACTCAACCATAGAAGTGGCGCGCAGTGTGCCCAAGATACTTGGCTTGGCCGCCGCACCATGCTGCGGCGCTCGCTTGAAAGAAGACATGAGATAAAGGTAGTATTTGTAGGTAAGTTGGAGAATTTGCCAAAATGTTTATACACAGCTACATGAGGTATGGTTTCTCTATGAAATCGAGACTGAAAAAAGCAAGCTTGGAGAACATGGAAGAACAAAGCATGCGGCCTCTTAGAAAGGATCCTAATCCGCCTTTCTCAGAAGAATACGCCGCTATTTGGATTGTTCCTTCAGGCTTCAAACAGGCTAGTACACTACCGGACTACATATATGCACATATACTCACATACATGCATGTATACCGGCATATGTACATAAAATAGGTACTAGCACCTACTGTACTTAGTTACACCGCCCTCTCTTCTCGGAGGTACCTCTGTACTCCCCGCGGCAGAATTTCTTAATTACTGGACTTTTTTTTTTCTTAGCCCAAGTTCAATTCCATGCAGTGAATTTTGACCAGTTGTCAAAGGTCGCAACTCTTGCTGATAAATGGAATTCCGTTGCCGATAACCAAAACCCCTCTCACCGGGACCTACGATATCATTTATTTGAGGCCGGTGTGAATTCTCATCATTTCATGCACCAGCTGGGTCTTCTAGAGCTATCCTGTTTGACAAAACGTTTCCACAATGGAGGCTGCCGATCCATCACCTTGGAAGAAACTTGATCCAGTCCAGCTTCGTCGCGAAGCCGAGAGCAAAGGTATTGATATTTACTGGCCTTGCTGTTAATGATGCCCACTGCTAAATCAATACAGAGGCGAAGCTCAAGAGGCAACAGGAGCAACGACTCTTACGTGCCGAGGCCCGCAAGGAGAAGCGCCATGCCAAATCCGCAGCCAAGCAAGCCCGCAAGGCCAACGTCGGCCGTGCTGGCAAATGGAACGAAGAACGTAAAGCAGCCGACAAGCTGAAGAAGCTAGCCAACCGTCCTCACAAGCAGGAGAAGAAACGGAAGCGCCTGCGTATTCGTGCCGCCAAGTTGGAGGCCCAGGCTCACAAGCTAATGGCCGACGCTCAGAGGTCTAGAGCTCACGCTGATTACCTTGACGAGCAACGCGAAGTAAGTAGCTGACAATTTTCGTGTTGATTCTCATTTATTAATTGTATGTTCAGAAAGAACTAGCGGAGAAGAACAAGCTACCTCAGGAGCTCAAGCAAATGGCAGCCGACCCCGACAACGACAACTACATCCCTCTTGATGACACTGCGGTCGCTACCACTCCCTCTGCCCCCAACAATGACGACTACATCCCTCTTGATGACACTGCGGTCGCTACCACTCCCTCTGCCCCCAACAACGACGACTACATCCCTCTTGATGGTACTGCGGCCGCTGCCACTACTTCTGCTGCTGCGCCTACCGCCGAGGCCCAAGATGGCGAGAATGCCACAACTTCCGAGAAGAAGGAAAAAAGGAAGCAGAAGAAAAAGAGTAAGAAGGATGTGAAGCTAGAGGACCAAGCAGTCGATCAAGTCACCAACAGTGAGCCTAGCACATCCACTGTAGCTCCCGATTCAGATGTCGAGGTCGAAAAGAAAGAGAAGAAGCAGAAGAAGCAGAAGAAGAATCTAAAGCTGGAGGATCAAGCAGTCGATCACGTCATTAACGGGGAGCCTGGCATAACCACCGCTGCTCCTGGACCAGGTGTTGAGGTCGAGAAGAAGGAGAAGAAGCACAAGAAGAAGTCCGACAAGGCGGAGAAGCGCAAGCGACAGGCAGAGGAAGAGGCCGTAGACGAAACTCCTAACGGCGCTACGAATGCCAATGCTGCGGACGGTGCTGAGGCACCCAAGGAGAACAAAAAGAAGAAGAGAAAGATAGAGATGGCCAGTGAAGAGACCGGCACTCAGGAGGAAGCGATCCCCATCGAGGCTCCGAAGAAGAAGAAGGACAAGAAAAAAAAGCACAAGGAGAAGAGTCAAGCAGACGAGCGCGTTTCTGTCGCCGAACCCGACCGCGAAGCAGACATCAACACGGGTGAGCAGTGGAACGTCCAAGCTCTTGAGGGCGATAACAAGAGAAAGGAAAAGTTCCTCCGACTTCTGGGAGCTAAGAACTCCCATGCAACGGTTACTGCAGATGGACACCATGGTACTGCTACCAAGTCGACAACCGATATTGCCCAAGTGCAGCATGACTTGGAACGACAATTCGACGCGGGAATGAAGATGAAGCACGAGGGTCAGGGCCACAAAAAGGGACTCGGAGCATGATTAGGTTCTTCGCACCCGTGTATTCATACTAGAAAAGGGGCGTTTTGAGAAGTCGGGAGGAATCACTTATACCATATGCTTTAGCTGGTTTGCAATTGCAGGATGAGCACCAGATTACACGCGTAGTCTAGGTAATTCCTCTCCTAGCATCGATCATTCTTAGGAATTGAAAAATAATTTAACACGTCTCTCGGCCTTTCGTCGAGCTGGAGCTTTATCACCAAATGAATTACTTGCCATATCGAAGTGCCAACTGGAGTCCAAGTCTAGAGTATTTGATATTTGGGGCCACGATTTGTTCGGAAGGGAACAAGAACACCTTACTATGTCCTCCAAAAACATGAATTATTCTCGTAGAGCCGATGCCCAGGCATCTTATAGCTCTCGTAGGCGGTGATACACGAATCCACTTCGATAAGCCATATGAAAACATAAAAAAAAACAAAAAGCTGGACTCCCAACCTGAACCCTCGACGGGGTGGTAATTTTAAACACCATGTTCTTGTATGGACCCTGGCGGACTCTTCCAATGCCGGTTTTCCTCTCCTCTCTGTCGTTTTCGATAGGGCTCAGCTTGGTGAGTCGCCCTACCTTTTGGTAAGACTGCATCAGGGTCGTCTGTTCATCGGAAGAAGATGCGCGTGACGACTTCGAATACTAAACCGCCGAAGACGACGAAGCCGAGGATGCCTGTGGCGGGATGGTCTGGTTAGCATGCCTTTGCGACAAGGTAATGTATGTATGTACGAGAGGAGAAGGCGTACGTACCGAGCCAGAAGGGCGAGATGGGCGACTTGGACTGGCTTTTGGTGCGCTTCTTGATCTCGTTCTCGGACTTGCCGCGGCGGGCGTCCTGGTCCTTGACGAACTTGGCGTTCCGCCTTCGCTGCTCGAGGGTTTGGGCCTGGGAATTGGGGTGTCAGTGCTTCGAGTCCTTGTTAAGGTACGAGGCCTCGAGCTACTCGCCGTGCTAGAGACAACGACTTACCATTGTGTATATGTGTGTTGGGGTGGTTAGGAAGTAGGAGGTAGGGAGGTAGAAAGCTTATATGGGACGATGGACTCCAGGGGGGGATAGATGGGATCAGCGTACGTATGTACGTAAGTAATTAATTGATTATTGAGGACCTCGTGGTAGGTATGAATTAATATAAACTATCAGAGTCGCAACTGGGATCCCGTCCTAACAACACTTTATATGAATGACGGAGAGGGCACAAAGCAGAACGACAGATATTCCAGTTTGCGAGTCTCTGAGAACAGATTGCTCAACAGCTTGGAATTTGGAGATGTACCTATTCATTACATCTTATCCCATATGGACATGGTGTCTGCATGGAAGTGCATGTAAGACGTATGGAATGACTCCCTGCCCTATCGATAATGGAATAGCTTGCGTTCGCTCAACCCACACGAACTTGCATGGTCTCCTTCCTATTGGACAAGAATTAAGGAACCTGCCGCTTCAATATAAAGCATGTGCTACTTACTTAGACGGGTTAGCGCTATACATCACTCGACCTCCACAGTACACGTTGTTTGTATGAGAATCGTTGAGCTTCTCTTATTAGGACTACGACCCTTCATGATGCTATCCCGATCAGCCAGGCATCTAGCACCATTGCGCACATTAGCCACGCGCCAACCGACATATGCTCAGCCAGCAGCCATCCAGTTGCAGTTGCGGGGCCCATCACGAGCACGCTTCTCATCGACATCGACGTCACAACAAGAACAGCCTCAATCTTCTCCAGAGAGACCCTCTCCAAATGTCAGCAGAATCTTCTTCTTGCAGCAAAGTTCCTATCTTCCTTGGCTGTATTGCCAATAGGTACTTAGCAGTAAACTCGTACAAGGAAGACTCACGTGTTACCCAGGCCCAATTCTACAAGACCTTCGGCCGCCCCATCGCCAAGGTCTTCTTACTCGCCATCTTCACGTACCAGCTAGCCTACTACTTCTGGGTACGCCTAGAGCAGGACGAGATCAAGAGCGAGATGCGAGGCACGTAAACTTATCAGATCCACTAACTGTTCATATATTCCCGTATACCCGCATTCAACGTAGTGTAGCTAACCCGAGACCACAGCGACTATTGCCGATCTTGAGGCTCGGATAGAGCAGCTCGAGAAGGCACGGAAGAAGTAAAGAATGGTCAGTACATTTAGTAGGCCGGACGGATATGATAAAATCGAGAGCTACTCAGCTGAGGACGATTAGCCTACGGTGGCGGTTGACCGAGTACCTACGCCGATGGGTTTACCTCATAATAAATCGAGCTGGCGGTTTCGTTTTACTTCAGTACGAGATACGCCGTGCGTTGTGAGCATCTTCATGGCAGGTAATCAGACCAAACTTACCTATCCACCAAAATCACAAAAATATCTGACACTGCAAAGATGAAGAGAGCACTCAGGGAGATGCATATACGTTTGTCATTGGTGTACATTGACTGCATCAGAAAGTCAGGAACGTTCGCCAGAAATCAAAATGCGAGATAGGTAGTCTAGCCTAAGAACGCCTGTACAATGCCATCTATTAGGTGCCCCTTCGCTTGCCCTTCGTGAAACATGTCCGTTCATGCCGCAAATCAACCCAAACCACGACGCCCATCTCAGATGCTCTATCACTTAAAACACATAAAAGGGCGTCCAACCCTTACAGAAGAAGCGTCAAAAGTAGTACGCCAGCAAGGCCAAGGGAAGAGACCGGCAGCATGCTGGCGCCACTGGGGTAGTGCGCGGAGCCAGGATAATTGCACGAAAGGCCTGTTGTCTGCTTTCCATAGCTGGTGTTAAACCCAAATGGGCTGTCTGGTCGCGGACAGCTAAATCCCAATGAGGCGGGACAGCTTCGCACGAGGTCGTAACATAGGTCCTCGCAGGGAAGCACTTCCTTGTAAGGGCCTGGCTGGACAACTTCATCTATCGACGGATTCCGAGATGAGTTGAAAGCCTTTAGATCAAAAAGACTGTTGTTATGTGCATCCGTCATATTGTGGGGAAGGGTGGTTCCGTTGGGGAACGGTGCGCCGATGTTACGCATCTGTAGAAAGTCACGATATGGCGTTGAGAAATCCTCGCAGCGCGGTACTGCCACTGAGCAGAGCCAGTTCTTGTAGGCGGTCTTGCAATCATCGCAATCCCTGACCAGAGAGTACTTGGCGATCGAATCGGTCTCGCAAGGAACCTGCTGCAGGACTTTATCAAAGTTGTTCCACATGGTCTGCGTATAGTTGTCGTAAAATGCCGCGAGCGCCGTTCCATTGGGAAAATTCTTCAAGTTCCCGGGGACAGCGTATTGCGTCTCGTCGCATAGTGTCAGGTTGAAGACAAATGTACAAGCACCCTCTTGAGTTCCGTTAGCCATCTATTCCGTTTGACATCTGGCTTGTACTTACCTGGTTTGGTGCTGAAATTAGTCGGCTGAAATACAACGCCACCGCCTATGGTTGAAGAATCGTCCTGTCGCTTTTGGGCGCTCGTCACCGGAGGACGGGCGAGAATCCCTAAATAATTGGAGCTGGCGTTAAGACCAGTAACATAGAACTGCTGACGGGTCAGGTTCTTGTCTCCTCCCTGCTTTAATCCCATCGTAATCGCTCCAGTGCTCCCATCATCGAGATTCCGAACCTGAGCATACGAAAGCAGCCCGCAGTAAGAGTTGCGCATCCCATTGATGATCGCGTTGTCCTGGTTTTGAGCAAACATAACGTACGGCGTCGTGGTCAACACCTGATCTGAGCTTTCTGTGAGGTTGCTCGTCTGCAATAGAGCTGCCGCCGCATCGCTATCGACCCATATAAGCTCGGTGTCGTTTTGATCTGTATATGAATAGTAGTACCGATCAGTAGAAACAATGAGTTCGAAATTGTATTGTTTTGTAGTGTCGAATACGTCGCTCGAAACATTTGGGGCCACGATGCTCAAGTAGACATCCCGGTTCACGGATGTGTTAAACATGACAGCCCCTTCATTGAAGGTGATGGTCTTTTGGTTCTTCTCGTTCTGTGAAGGCCCAGGAGAAGTATTCTCAGAGGACGTCGAAACGTAGAGAGTAAGTTGCGGAGGGGGTGTAGTCGTCTTAGATGGCGATATAGGCCAAGGCTGTTCGCAAGTATTTGCCGATATCCAAAGAGTTTTCGACGCTTGTTGTCGACGATCCAGTTCTAGACTGACAGTCATATCTTCTTCGTCTCCGGAGTCGTCAGTAGCAGGATCTAGAGATCCATTCAGTCGCCTTCGCAACTCCCGCGACTCGTTCGGATCTTGCGCCGCCCTATTAGCGACCGAGGATGCCGTCAAAACGAAGGTCATTGATCCGCCCGGTGCGATATTGCTTTTTTCCACCACATTATTGGTCAAGGAGACAACATTATCCGTAGCTCTTCCTATTATGCTTCGGTCAAATAAGTCGAACTCTGGGTCGTACGTCGGACTTCTGAGATCCAACTCTTGCGGTGATCCCAGGCCGTCCTGCCTTTCGTAGTCCCATTCGCGCACATTGTGATCGGTGAAAACAGGGTCGAGCTCGGCGGCTAAGGCAAATTGTGGCGAGAATAGGAATATGTAGAGAACGAGCAACAGACAGGAGGCTATCACAGACGCAGCCAGCCGCGACTGCAATGGACTAAGTTGCATGGTAAGAACATAGCCCCGTAGGACATCCCACGAAGGAAGAGTTGTGCCCCGAGAGCAGCACGTTTGTCGAAACGGGACTTGCGGTGCGATCGAGTCAGCTGGAAAGGATCATGCTAGGCGCCGGCACACAATCCGCAGTTTGTTCGACACGGTAGGATGGATTCGTAGGAGAGAAATGTAGGTATTTGGCAGAATAAAGGCAACTATCCAGGTGGTAAGAACAATTGTGTACATGTAGCATCAAATCCATTCAGCTTATCCATAAAGGGGGGGGGGGGGGGGGGTGTTCGAAGGAACATTGAAGAGTTTCATAATATGGGATAGGCCAATGCTTGATTGCCGGCGATACGTATGGCCCTGACGGCCCTGGGGCCTGACGGCCCTGACAGCTGAACACCCGCTACGGAAGCACCAGTTGAAACCGATAAGCAGGGAGCTGCAGGGGTCTGGATCAGGATTTTCGGGATGTTCTTCCCACTGGCTCCCGCTCTGAGTCTGCACGCTCTGCACGCTGTAACTTTAGCCCCAAGCCACCTACGAGACAATTACCTAGCTGCCTTACGAATAGACTGCTGGAGAACTACCCGATCCAGCGGATACTCACCTGCGCCAAATTCTAGTGTGCGTCCGTCCAGATTTATGGATTAAAGCGTGCTCTCTTTTCACCCAGATCTGAAACGTATCAAATGTTTATGAATCTTTGACCTACCATATATATCGGCTCTGAGACGTGCTTCTCAATTCCTTCCAGTATGCAGGAACACGTAGGATTTCAATCTGGCCAGGTTGCCGACCATCTGCTCGACCTGGATAAGAAAATTCCATCCAATTACAACAACCCCCAGGCTGGTATCGCTTTCGGTTTCGTTTGCGTGCCCTGCAGGCGACCCAGCACCTGGACACAACTCTAAGATCGGCGGCATGCCCTTCAAAGACGGCAAGCCCAGGATTTCGGGTCGCCTGTTCGGTGGTGGTTCCGATTTAGTTTCTCATCAAAGAGTTTTTTCGTTAGACTCATCTATAAAAGACGCCCTAGGTCCCATTCCATCCCCTTCATTCTGTTCAACATGGTCCAAGTACGCCTACCAACTTACCTGTGGGCGACCTGACTAAGTACTGCTACGCTAGCAACACAAGCCACACAGGCCTAGCTACAAAGCACCATGATTGTGGCGAACGCAGCCTATGCCGCAGGGGTCCTTGGGGCGGTTCAATCAGAATGGGACTTAGGTTCTTTCCTATGGCCGTCCAAGTCCGACTCGGGAACACCAGTCCAACATGGCTAGTTACGGAGGGGTTAGCAAGGCAGTAGCCCTCAGTCTGTCTGGGCTGGGAGGGTTTTATCACCCAAACCGCCATACCGCTTCCGTTTCGATTCTGCGAGGCTATCCCACGACTCGCAAGCCTTTTAAAGGACCAGTTGTCAGCGTTCTCCGTTGTTATTCGGGTTTCTCGGCATGAACGACGGCAGCACGCAAGAATACCGACGCGGCCCGCGCCTGTATCACAAAAAGTCTCGCACTGGTTGTATCCGGTGTAAGCAGAGACGGGTCAAGGTAAGCTGAGGGGGAATGGCTCCAGATTTCGTCAATCAAGCCAACCACCACCCAACCAACCCCGTTAAATTTGAGAACTCGATTTCTCGAGTGTGCAGTTTGTAGAACGCTTTCCTGACTCTCTTCTGTAGTGTGATGAGGTTCGCCCCAGCTGCGGCTCGTGTTCGAGACATGCGGTTCCGTGCCTATACCCGAATGCGAGCCAGGTTGGCAGCCAGGCCGCAAGCCAGGTCTCGCCGAGCCCTCGTCCGGTTACTTTTGCCGAAGGCAGTTCACAGCCTGCCACCAATGTGGGAACCTCGCCCATTGATGAAGACAGCAAAGTAGTTCTATCACCGCACGATTCGACTTTTTATCCGTCGCCAGGCTCGTCTCATCGCGCCCACCTTGATGATAGCACAGATATCGAAATCGAATTACCCGAAGGGCCGTGGCGACGATTTTGGGAGCTGCGCTTGCTGCACAATTATCATATGAACATGGTGCAGCCGTTTCCCGAATCACAAACTCCGGCGATCTTGAAGTTGTGGAAGGAAGACATCCCCAATCTAGCTATGCATATGGCCCAGCACTATAATAGGTGCGGTCTGCTCTACACGACATTTGCCAACTCGGCCCTGTACCTCTGGACCCGAAGCACGGAGAGACGGGAGAGGGAGGAGCTCATGAAGTTACAGCAGACCTACCAGATCATGGTCAGCAAAGTACAGCGGCGCGATATCGACGAGCTGGACCAGAGGATCCCGCAGAACGCAGAGTACCTTTGCTTCACCAGTGTCCGGATTCTGACTCATTCCATAGGCCTGGTTCAGACGCTATCGGTAGACCCATGGGAACCTCCGGTTCAGTGGCTTCACATGGGCCGCGGAGCCGGTGAGTTTTTGTTTAATTTGGCGAAGAAACAGGTCGATACCGAGAGCAGCCCCAACATCATCAACATTAAAGCGTTCGTCAGGAGTCCGCCGGATATGTTCGATCCAACCAATTTGATATACCACGACCATAGCTCGGCAGACTGGCTCCTGGAACATCCTGCTGGTCCAGGATCGATCGCAACGCAACAGGATCACGAGTTAGACGACGAGCATGTCAAGTCGGTATATGACAAGGTTCTATCATACATGTGTAGCATTCATAGTGCGATAGAGCGGGGTGAGCAGGAGTATGCCATTCTCAGGAGAATCGGCGGGTTCGCGATTTGGGTGCCGGCGGACTTTATTAGGTACATAGAGGAGAGGAGACCAAGGGCGATGGTGGTATTGGCGCATTTCATGGCTATTTGGTTGGAATACGAACACGTCTGGTTGATCGGCCGTGCGGGAGAATGGCAGATTAGGGGCATTCATAAGGTGTTACCATTGGAGTGGTGTTGCAAGCTGGACTGTCTATTTGCGAGATTCAAGCAGCCAGATCGGCCCACTCCAGTGTATCACTAGGTAATAAGACCTGTTCGTCTACAGGTTGTACGGTCGTCGGGCTCGACCATCTTAACTCTGCCCGTTTCCCGTTGATTCGGTAACTGGTCCTTAATCGAATATCTTGCTTCTGGCTGATCTCAGCCCTGATGTTCTATATACCAAATACCAAAACAGCTCCGAATACGAGATTGTTCCGTAGCAGGACTGGACTTCGCCCCTGTTGGAGACAGATCCTTTGCAGTCTTCAAGAAGCCCCCTATAAGACTAAAAGAGGATATAACCTGATAAGGAAGTCTTTGGTGACATTGAAGCCACTCGGAATTTGAGACATGCATGCCTTGCTGTAGTGGGTCTTCTTTAAATGGCCGAGGTGACAACCACAAGCCCCCATATGCATTTATAGGTCCTATTGCATACAGCTCTATGCTCTATTTGGGGAGCTTCCCAACTCAAACAGAAACCTCAACTACCTCTCGCAACCACCAATCATCGTCGTACATACTACCAATTCTCACTCCTCTAAGAGACCTACCTCATATAAAATGGTCAGTTACCTACCTACCTACCCACCCAGCACCTATATAGCGATTCTTGTCACGTCCAAGAAAGGAAGAACGAGCAAACGAACACACCTAGCTAACACCCAGAAAAAATGACGTAGCCCCCGAAACGCAAAGCGCCCACCGGCGGCACAGCCGACTCCACGCCCAAGGAGCGGCAGTCCAAGCTAGCAAAAGAGCACGGCATCTCGGCGCGCGAGGAGCGCGAGATCAAGGAGGCCTTCGCGCTGTTCGCGGAGCCTGCCGACGGCGAGAAGGAGGGCGTCATACCGGCTAAGGACGTGCGGCGCGCCATGGTGTTCGTCTTTTCGCTCCCACCCCCTTACTTTGCCCTCCCATCCCCTCCCTCCCCTTCCCTCGCTCCCTCACTCTGTCTTAACCCCCCGAAGTTCTCCGCCTGCACCCTGTCGATCGTCTCGTTATGCTAACCGGGGCCCTGGATTCTTCCACGCAATATAGCGCCCTCGGCCTGCCCCCGACAAAACCCGAGCTCAAGGAGTTCCTCGAGATCCTGGACCCGGACGACGAGGGGTACGCGTCGTACGAGCCGTTCGTGGCCATCTGCGCGCTGAAGCTGCACGCGCGGGACGATGGTGGCGGGCCGGCTTCCGACGAGGTGGACGAGGCGTTTCGGTTGTTTACTACCGGCGCCGGCGGTGGTAGCGGTGGCGGTGGTGCGGTCCTGACGCTGGCGCATCTCAAGCGCGTGGCTATGACGCTGAAGCAAGACGTCGACGACCAGCTCCTCAAGGACATGATACTCGAGGCCAACGGCGGCGCGGGCGTGGGCAAGGGCGTTGATAGGGCGCAGTTTGAGGAGGTTATGCGTCGGGCTGGGGCTTGGAAGTGAAGGAGAGGGGAAAAGTGAAGAAGAGGAGAAATGAAAAGAGACGAAATGAGAAGGGATTATAGGCGTGTATCCTTTGAGGTCATGTCCTCAGAGATGTACATGGGGCGGCTCTTACTCAACGTATCAGGGGTGTATGACACGATGCGTTTACCTCTCGCTTTTCTGGCAGGTAAGCAAAATTCGGAATAACATGTATACTACCAGGAACTCGTTTAACAACCGTGCAGGGGAGAGGAGTAAGAGAATCTACTCTTCGAGTCGAGCGTTGAGGGAGACATGGAAGTTTAACTAACCGAGGGGTTAACCCCTTACCTGAAGCCTCCTTTAAGAGTAACTTGGTTATTATGAGGGTTAGGGCACAAGCGTTGAATTGGAAGTTGCAGATACTGTTGGCAAATGGGCGGTCGACTGTAAGCGTAATCTGCTTCCTCGCGTACATTCAGATCAGTAGATATTATTCTCAGACAGGCCAGTCACCTATGAGGAAATACGAGTAAAGATACTGATCACATGCCTCGATTGACACTCGAGAAACACATTGCCGTGACGGAACTCGCTTGCTAACTAACCCAACTAAATCTTTATTTCTAACCCCAAAATCTCATCGTGTTTGGTATTCATGTCCCCTATGAACTTGCTAGTTATAATCATATCCGTTGCGAACGCCAGAAAAATGCAGCCCGGCCTCATATGGTTTGTTGGTCGATGAAGAGGGGAAAAGAGATGAATCGTCTGAAAGAGAATGAGTCGAATCCATCCAAGTAGTAGTTCCAACCAGATGTGCATGCGTAGATCCAGATTCATCCCTACAGTCCATGAAACAGGGCAGTTCATTTGTGAAGGAAATCCGCTAATCCCTCACAATCCAGATCCTTTCTTTCCTTCCTTCCCATGAACGGGTCATCTTCTATCTCAGGCAGGAACGCTTACTCGGCCTCCGTAACGGTGACGTTGGCGTTCTTGGCCGCCGCAGCCTCCTGAGCTTTCTTCTGGGAGTCGAGGACGGCCTGGAGTTCGGGCGGGGGGTTGAAGCCGGGGTGGTCGGCGTGCTTCTTGTAGAAGTAGTTGTCGGGCTTGGGGGTCAGCTCCTGGGGCAGGTCGTCGAGGACGGCCTGCAGGATGCCGTCGATGGACTTCTGCTTGGAGGCGTCGCGGTGCCAGACGGAGACAAGGTGCGAGTTGAAGCGCACCGAGAGCCCGACGCCGCAGATCTGGTCCCCTTCCTCCAGGCCCTCCTGCAGCTTCTCGCCGATGGCTAGCAGCTGCACGCGCGTCCAGAAGTCCGGGCCGGCGCTCTTGGGCACGCGGAAGGTCCAGCTGCCGCCTAGCACGTTGCGCCGGTCCTCCCAGATGGGCCGGAACCCGCTCTTGAACAGGTAGATGGACTCGCGCATCTTGATCTGGTCGACGGGGGTGTTATTGTTGTACCGCCAGAAATCCTGCACCGACTCGATCTGGGTTCCCAGCTGCTCCAGCGACACCTGGTAGGTGCTGTCGTCTTCCTTCTTCTGGTCCTTGGCTTGTCTGGATGGACGTAGGTAGATCTTTAGACAAGAACAGAGAGATAGAGTTATGGTATTTGGTAAGTAGGGATCTTACCTGTCAAAGTAGACGTTCCAGTAGTGCTGGGTGGGCAGCGGCCGCATGGTCTTGAATAGGTTGCGCTTCGCATCGTCTCGTTGCTCGGCGGGGGAACTGACGTTTGGCGAGTTGGCATCGGTGCTCTGGGAGAGAGAGGAGAGCCCTCTAGTAAATAAACTCGGTCGTGTAGCCATGATTACCGACTATGAGTAAAAAAAAGGAATGGTCAGCTTTCTTGACTCCAAACTCCAAACTGTATATTGAATGCTCCCTGTCTTTAGGGGTCTTAAAAAAGGAGTGAGGGGTTGGAGAAGCTTCATTGTTCTGTGATGGTGGGGTTCAATGTGTGCCAAGAAGTGCAAGAGTTTCCCGTTCCTGGCCGCAGCACGTTGATGCAAAGCCTATTCGCTGCGTCGGGTAGGTGTGTAACCTCCAACCTCGCATTCTCCAGGGGAAAAGGCACTCTGGGGGTTGGCTAGTACATACATCACACACGTGCTGAACTTGCTCGAGTCTCAAGTCTTTGTTAGATCAAGTTGCAAACAAAGACACAGCCTATCACCTCGGAAACTTCGAGGCCGCTACAAAGAGGGACGAGACCAAGAAGCAAAAAGGGTGAAGATACGGTATTAAAGTAAGTAAGTAATTCAGACTTATACACCTATTCAGGCATAGGAGGGACAGTGCTTATTTTTGATTCAGGAGGCTGCCGTTGCGATGGTTCTGAAACAGGCACGGTGGGTTTCAAGAGCCGCTGTATCATGTATGATCGCTAAACGAGCTGCACCTCGCCATCTCAGTGGCTGATAAGTGAAATGCTGCGTCCTCTGTCCACCAATTATTCAGTTGTCAGGCAGTCTACGATGTATTTGCAAATTGCAATAGACACATGTACGTGATGAAATACATATAGCTTGCTTATTGGTCTTTGAAGGGCTCGTTCTTGACGTATTAGACACATTAGAATACCTACCGACCTACAACTAGCTGCCCAGATTACAGTCGGGTTGTTGGGAAGTTGAATTACAAGTCAACGGACACTTCTCTAGCAGAACTCCAGTCGCACTTTGTCTCAAACATCATCTACAGCCACCTCATCACCACAAACATCCGGAGAGTCGATTAGAAACACGACAACTCAATTGGAAACAGTAATTCGGTCTAAGTTGCGACTCCGTTCATCTACTCTTAGTGTAGACTGGCTTACGAATTACTCAGACTTACATCCTCGAGTCTCAAGGCGTTATTCAATATTACTATCTGACTAAAATCCTTCCCCCTTAAATAATAAGACATATTCATCTCTATCGCGATGAGTCTCTTCTTCAGGTAGACAACTCCCACCAATGCACACTTCAGAGTGACTCCTCTTCTCGGGTCGGCAGAGGGCTGCTTCAACCTGAGACCTCGGGCCACCAAAGTCAATGCCTATGTCTAAGACTGCGAGGCACTCATATGAACCTCTTACATAGTCCCTAATCCTCCAAGTCTCTTCTTTCACCGTTAGGTATGTGCCCAGAGGGGAATATAGCTTACTCGCCGATGGGCTTCGACTTCACATCCCCGAAAAAAGAAGTTGATCCGTATAACACCTCAATTTCTCGATATCTATGCTACACGAGGAAGTGCAGAGTAACGAGGACGAGTCTCATCAACGAGAGAAGCGATATCCACAAGCCCATGTTGTCTTCTTAGCTGTACATGATATCCCCATCATATTCCAAGGGACTATACCAGCGAGATGCTATCTTGAGCACCTGATATCAAGTGATACCAGATAAAGAGCTGCTCTCAGTATAGGTTCATCGGTAAGACCACAAGGACCCTAGATAAGCCAGCTTCTATCGATGTTTGTTTCCCCGATGTTTGTTTCCCCGTCCCAGTCCCTACGGACAAGGAAACCCCAATGGATTATTCTCAACTCCAAGTGCGTATCCCAAAATCTCTCTTGTCTCGTAAAGCATCATATCTAGGGGCCTTAGATGACGGTAGATGGAAGAAGGCAGAAATCATATTCATACCTTCCAACCCGTAGATAGCAAAGCCATTCTACCTGACCGTACATATGCTCGATGACACATCATCCCTATAAACAGTGACCACAGCGTAGTGAGTTACTTGTACGTAGACTTCGTAATATCCTCCCACGCATGACGATTCAGATAGAAGGCCAGGACGGCAACACCATACATAGCATTCACAAGGAACTGTCTCACAACACCAAGAAGTACCTAGCGGCACGATACAAATATACCAAAGCTGCCCACCTGCATGCTGAGGCAGTATACATAACCATGTACCCAGAGTAATCTGACGCTGACCAGAGTCTCCGAGGAGATAAAAGGGAGAGCCCCAGAGCCTCATCCATCCATCTGCACTTTTCACCGGGCATCGACTAAGCTTAGTCTTTAGATCTCAGCTTAACACATACACCGTATTACCCAATAACTTACCTACCTACCTACATACCTACCACCTAGGTACCTTAGTCCTTGTAGGCCAGGTACCTTAGGCAGTGATACAATGACGCATCACGTATACCTCGACTCGTTACGCTGCGCTACGAACTGGATGCTTACAGTGCCTACCTATCTCATTCCATCAAGTGTCACATTTGCCACAGCCTCAAAGGCTATAAGTCCCCTCTAAGCAGCTGACTCGGAATGGGCCGCCTTCGTCTAGCACCCTCAGCATCATACAGCTCACGTAGTCTGTGTACCGGTCGTCCAACGGCCGTTATGCTTATGCTTATAAATCAGGCAACATGCCAAATAAGGTCGGAAGGAGTGAAGAATATTTGTACTACGACATATCACACAACGATCACTATCCACAATACTAGGTCGTTCGAATATTTTTGAATCGGTTTCATTGATCTTTTGGTTTGTGTAAAAGATACAAATCGAGAGTCTGGAGCCATGACAGGGTCGCCTGCCACGGAGCAACTATACGTAAGGTAGCCGTCTATGACGGTTTGACTATTCCTTGCTTCGGCCTTTCCACTCGAGTGGCCGCAACGTAGAACCATCGTCCCCCACCCAGAACATCTTGCACCTTATCCTTAGTGTGCAGAGAGTTTTGGATATCTCTCCTCTTCTCCCTCCTTAGCCATCGTGATGCTTTTATATAGAAGCAACGGAACCAGAGCGATTCAAGAGATCGAAAACGATCCCAATGGGTGCGTGGTAATGTCCTAAAGTAATGACACTTCCTCCCCAACTGCGAACCGATCCGGGACCCCAAAACTAAAGGAAACGAATGGGAGTGGCAATCCAGAAATGCTGAAGAAGCTTGCCCTGTGGCATGGATAGGCGAACGGTCGTAAAGCCTGAGTCTACCTACCGGCATCGAGGCTGGAAGAGTAGATGGCTTGATCGGTACCATTCCATCACGGTGTCGTCAAGAGCCGTTTATGTACTCGTTGGAACCTGAAGCGGCATTCCTTATGCGTGACCGCAGATAGTTGACCGTGTATGGGATGAACTTTTGGAGAAGGGTGGGAAAGGGGGGCTGCCTTTCATAACAAAAGAGAACCGTAATGCTAAGCAAAATCAATGGTATCGGAGCGCGGACGCCATGTCTGTGCTATGCTTGCTTCCGCCATGCAATTCAACTCATGAATGAAGTCGATCAAATAGACATTATGCTGGTAACGCCATGGAAATGAGATGACGTGAAATCGGTGACGGTGACGGTGGGAGGCATGGTCATTGAGAAGCAGCAACACACCAATGGCGATGGAAGGCCCAAGCGCTCTTTTGGCACTCCTTGCTGCAGTATTTGGTTCGCCGGCACCGGCGGCACTTAGCGAATTGCCGCGTGAACTTCTCCCATTTACCACATTGGTAATACGCACACTGTCGGATGCCACCCCGGGTATCGTCCTTGCGGCAGAGATTGCGCATCACAACCCCAGCCCAGTACTGCATGTCAGTGCTGTGGTAACGCACCGTAAACTTCTCGACCAAAGGGAAGATGTTGAAGTCGTTGGGTAGGAGGTATTCTTCCTCGTACTCTTGCTGGCCCAGCGATTCCAACGTTACGTTGTCTCCGTCCAGCAACTGTAGTTCTTTCCCTATCTGAAGCCGCGGTACCAAGTGACTCTTCTGGAAGTATGACCTAAGGTTGCAGTATTTTGAAACATATGCGAGTAATTGGAGCGACATCAGCACGTCCTCCTCTCTGGGCATTGCTGCGAGCATCTGCGGGTTCGGGGGTAGTGGCCGATCCAAAAGGTAACGAGGCACGCTCGCGTGATTGGGGAGAGAAGGCTGAGGCGTGGGGACGATGGGGCGATTGGGAGAAAGACCCAAAGTTGGCCCAGGTGTCGGCGTGTTGTTCGGGAGACTTCCATCCAGGGGAGTTCGATGTGTTATGTTGAACGTCCCCGCGTCTGGGATCTCGGAAACTGTCGGAGTTGCCAGGTCAAGACCCGTGCCGGCCAAAGTACTGTCACCCTCCTCCATAGTGATGTCTTGAAATCCAACTGCGGGCGGAATGTCATTGGTACCAGACATCTCGGCGTCCTGGGATTCATCCGACTGTACACTATCAGTCGCGTTCAGGTCATCCGTATCATTAGTCGAGTTTTGATGACGTATGGACGGACGCCGCCTGGGCCGACCATTCGGGGCCAGAATCGAGGTTGGCCGAACCGTTGGAGAGCGCATTTGCGGTGGAGGCAAAGGTGTGGTCGGTGATGAAGGCTGTGAGGAAAGGCTCGGGTGGAATACCGGCAACATGGACGGAAGTCGGTCAATATCCCGAACAGGGCGAATGAAACCATCTACGGCTTCCATAGTGGGAACCGCGCTTGCCAAGGGCTGGATCACCTGCCGCGATGGAGACGCAATGCTCTGACGGCTGTCGTGTCTGTGATGATGGTGGTGATGGTGGTGATGATGGTGATGGTGATGGTGGTGATTGGGGAAGGCTGGTCGCTCTGGAGGTGACGCAATGGGGAAAGATGGGATGGATGGAACAAGCTCAGTACTTCCCTGCTCAGCCGCTGCAGAGGTACTCGCAAAGGCAGCAGCCGAGACATCTATAGATGGCGGCGGAGCCTGCCGACGGAAAGCTCGTTGTTCGAGATCAAGACGGCTGGGTCGGTTTGTGAATGAGGACTTGAAAGGAGGATCGCGATGGCTGTGACTCCGGTGCCGATGCTGATGATCGGCAATTTGTTTCTGCTTCGCCTCCTCTGCTTTTTCGCGGCACTTCTCGATAACTTTGATGTAGTTATCGAGTATGGTTGCGATGACCGGAACCATGTCAGCCTCAACCACCCGAGTCCTCACCGTCTCGGTGCCGCGAACTCCTATGTTCACCACACACTGGAAAGCGAGATTCCACTTCCACATATCCATCATATCCTTACTCCGCCCTTGCTTGAGTATGCATACTAACCTCTCTATGCCCCCGTCCACCGTCAAAATATCGCGGATGCGAGCTGACGACGTGGTAAGGTAGGCGAGATGGTTGAGGGAGTTGATCAGGGGAAGGGTGGATGTGCAGTCAAGGGCCCGACGATCGTACAAGGCAGTGGTGATGCCCACCGACGCCTTGTTGACGTTGGGGATGCTGAAATTGACTTCCCTCATATTGCGTGATATAGAAATTATGGCGTGTCGATGACTGGGAGGGGTTCGAAGGGAGGCTTTGGAGTATTTGTTGGATAGTACGGAGAGGTAAGTAGGCGGTAGGCGGTTTTGGCTTAGTAGGATAGCTTCGACCCGGGGTATAAGCTCCTCTTTTGGACGAAACACAAGGCGCCCCCTCAATGAATCGGTATAAACGCGTTGGGTTCGATGGGAACTTCAATGCAGAGTAGGATAGAGGGTGGTAAGATTTGTACGAGTGTAAGGGAAATCGGAAACTGATGTCCTTGAAAAAATGCGGAATAATGAAACCCCAAGTTTTTCTCGGCGCAACTTGGCAGATCAATGGCAGTCGTGGATGACGGGTGTATTTTCGAATGACAAGGATGGAATAGGACGTCGGCCGTTGTCTCTATTGTACTACCTGGTTCGAGTTCTAGGACGACGGTGAGGAGGGTAGGATGAATTGACGCTCGATCGTGTCTCTCCCAAATACCTCAGACCGCCTCCCGTATATGGCTGGCTCTGATTAACTTTTTCCTAGATGGAAAAGACGAGATGGAGGCCCGAATCTCCAGCGCGGCGGACTCTAAGGAGTGAAGGAAGTCTCCATCCAGATCGGTTAGATTTAGATGAGAGTCAGAAGTGAGGAGAAGATGATGATGATGATTAGAAACGTCGCAGTGCTACTACTAGGGAAGAGGAGGATGATGAGGGAGAGGCAGTAGCAGAGATTCGTTTCGGTTTCGGGGGTTAGTGAGATGGTTGGTGTATCGGAGGGAAAGATGACTATCTAAGACGACTAGGGGGGGAAGAAATTCAAAGTTGGGAAAAGGAAAGGGAAGTGATTCCGTTCCGGTACGTACAAGTTTTTAATGCAGCGGAGAGGCGAACGAATAGGCGTGCCTTGTCTGTCAGGTTTAGGGAAGTTACCTAGGGAAGTTAGGGAAGGCTAGGGGTTGCCCACAGGTATTAAAGGTACCTAAGGCTAGACTGTATGTACCTTCTACACCTGTCAACGGACCCGTCAAAACGTTTTTACTGCTACATGTACATATGTACATACTAAGGTACTAAGGTAGTCACCTTCCTTTACGCTAATGCTCCTAGGAAACTGTTAGGGAAAGCCTGCCTACAGACTGTAACTTCTGCTGATAGAGAGCCCTTCTCAACCCGGACTGGGTTTAGTTGCTAAGATTAGTGCTGTACTGTACCTCTTACATGTATCCATCGCCTGAACCTCTTCTGCCACCATCAACCCACTGTATGTGCACTTCAAGTTTTTTTTCCCGGTCGAGACTCGATCCAGTCAGCCAGTGGAAATGCGGCGAATCCGACATGACATAATTCCGTATATATGTAAGTTTTCAAAAATTCCTATCGGTCAACAACCGATTCTTTATCTTTGGTTCATAGTTTTCTAGATTTGTCTTATATGGCACCTTTGTTTTCGATTTGAATTGCATTGTATTGCATCTGATAGCCGGCTGGAGGTTAGTTGTATGTACCAGCATAATCGAATTTCCAGTTCTCGTAACCTTGCCCTACGAGGTTCCACTGAAGCGGGAGCGCTAACTTTATGTGCCTCCATCAGGTTTGTATTGTACGCCGTACGGTACGGATTGCATGGACCTCAGTCGCTTTGACTTACTATTTGACGGAGTGCTTTCTCTATAATATTTCATGGACCCGTGCGAAGCATTTGGTTGTGGCCCACGAATTGTCAGATGCACGAGAACGGCACTGCCCTTTTGACCGTTTGATAGGTACTATCCAATTGCCAGAAAGCTATATCCTAACTGTTGCATTGTGTTATTGTATGAGCACGTAGGTATAGTATAACATACATATTAGTATGTATAAGTGATTACCGAGAACTGATTTTGACCATAAATGCATACTACCGCGATACGCGACCGTTTTCGCCCTTAATCATGTTGTCGTGGCGAAGAGTTATATCGCTATGGGGTTACGATGGCCTCCGGAACCTCACACGTGCAGCGCAATCCAAAACCACCCGACATGTCACGTTGCGGGTTGCGTGCTCCTTTGTCCCTTACACACTTTACCGACCTACGGGTGAGATATATTGAAGGTCGTTAGTTTTTACAACCAAATATTTCCCTGGGCAACCAAGAGGACGTCTGTCTACACATATTGTCCTTGGCTTAAGGTAACTGCATAGTGTACTTCGTACATACAAAATAATTAATAAACGCTAAAGCTCAGGGTTGCAATAACCAAAGGGAGACAGATGTAGGGAGGTCGAATTGCCCCTTCGCCGACATGCCCCGTCCCCCGCTTCGGAGGAGTCTACAGGATGAGGACCGGAGACGAGACACGACCGAAAAAGGAGGTTGGCAGCTAATTTCTCCATTGGGTTCGCATCGTGGACACCCTGCTAATATTGGGTAGAAATAAGCCGCTTGGTATTCTGGAATCGCCCGTGTTTATTCTATGATTCCCATGCCCGGGCCGACGGGTTCGCTTGGCCTTTTATCTGATCGGTGGTCTTTGACTATTTATGGTCTGTGCAGTCTGGTTGCTGCAGCTTGCTGCTTGAGAGCTCTGATGGTAGTTCGAAATTTACCATTGGGCTGACATGCTTTGAGCTCCCCAGCCCTTAGAAGATCCCCGCCCAGCTCATCAAACAAAAGATCTGCAATTTACCTGCCCTCTTGTCATTGTGCCGGTCTTTGGATATATGTATTGTATGATCGTCAACTATGCTTGTTGGTCAGGTCATTTGCATGAGTGAGTGATGGCGATGGGAAGTGAGATCTGATGAATTTTCAAACTCTTTTGCCTCCCCTCATATCTCTTCCCAACTTGGACTTGACATGAGGCAAAGCTGCTATAACGCCAAGTTCGGTGGTTGGGCCAGCCAAAAACATCATAGTCTAGAGCGTCCAGGGTTGCATCTCAACGCATGCACTACTGTACGTGTGCTGAATCGCGTCACCAATTGACTCTTGGCACGAAATGAGTAGTGGTTCGGTTTATCAGAAAAAATCGGGAATTCCGTCAACAGAGTGAGACGGTGAAGCTATAGATTTCCGTCTATCTAGTGCTGGACCTGCTTCACTCTTTTGCCTAGTACTCAGTCTATCTTCATGATTCAGGATTGCCTTTCCCTGCTAAAGAGCTATAGGTATGTATCCATCCATCCCATTCAAAGCTCGGTACCTGCATGCAGAGGCACATGTAGTCCTGTGGGTAAGGTACGTTGATTGGCATTTTATAGGCATTTTGCGATGACTGAAGCATCAGTGGAACGCACAGATCCTGCCCGTCGCCCCGAAAGTCTATGTCTGTATGCATATTGGAGGCGGGAGTCAAGTTTATGTTGGAAGGGCCTTCTTTTTCATGTTATATCATCATCCTGCATAGAAGTCTAAATATACGATACTACTAGGTATTTAGTACGTACATGATAGTACAAGTATTCCTTAGACTGGCAGACTGGTAAGCAAGAAATCTTCTCGTCGGAGACAATCAGCGGCTTAGATAAACGGAGGTTGGTCAACGCAAGCGCGGCTGAAATTGCTCCATCTTTAGAACAACCGAACCGCCAGAATGCAACATTCGTCCTTCGTAGCGCGTGGTCGAAGCCAACTCAATGAACATTATAAATCTCCTAATGGTTCATTGGACGCCGAGTGGACGAGTTAGACCGTTGGATTGCTGGTGTGGAAATCTGAAGTAGCTTGGGGCAGATGAGGCGTCGAAAAGGCGCACTCGCCCGCGTGCACGATCCTATGGTTCATAGAAACGATTGGTTCCCGACGGGGTGATCCTCTAAATACCGGCCCCCCCTACGGCGCTTACAAACTCAATTCACATCCCTAACTTCTTCTTGTCCTTGATGACGGCCTAATCAGCCGCGCCTTGGCTAACGGCCTACTTTTTTCTTTTTACTATCACCAGCCATTCAGACACGAAAATGCCAACCGTCTCTCCGCTGACGTCGATTGATCGTAAATGTCTTAGACTAGTCTGACTCTGTGTGCGTGGCGCTCATCATGTGTCCAGTGTGTTCGGGCCTCTCGAAATCTGACGGGCTGACGGGGCTCTGACGGGTTTTCGGGAATGGACAGGAAGCTAAGGTCAGTGATTACCAAGATTAGCCACGACCTCGCCGTCACACGTTCGCGTACCTACTGTGATCCAGATCTAACGTCGCATCCAGTGAGTCTCCTGTGACTGTCAGCCACCCTTAACCGTCTCATAAGATTTACAATAGTAATAAAATATAGCACCACAGACTCCAGAGTCGATCGCTCGCAAGCGTCCACTTAAGGTTTCGAGGATGGGAGCACAAGCCACCCCATTATTAGATTTGCTGCAGTTCAGCCTCGTGGTTTTCAGCGCTACCGAAACCGCTGTACTATCTACGGATTAGATTTATCTAGCACCGCCTGGCGTAAGGCTGGCGCTCTTGGTTGCGGTGAGTGGGGTGAAACACCACTTGTCTCGATGAGATTACTATTTGCATGGACATAGCAACGATTTATGAGCGAAGCATAAGTCTCGGTACCGACATCCGACCAGAATCCCTCTCATCAGGGCCATTTTATCCTATACTAGGCATTCATTGCGAGCCAAAGAGGTTCTTGAGCACTCACGACTCACGAGCTAAGACGTTCTGGCTAAAACCGTGACTAGGACAGTAGTCTGTTTGAGGATACGTGTATATGTACACCTTGTTCAGACTGTAGAGAGAGATCTATGTACATGAGTATGATAACTCCGTTCAATGGAACTCGAGATGCCGCTGCTTATGTGTTATCCAAACTGCATGAAGAACCTACACCTACCTGGGCGATTTGGTGTGTCTTGAAGGTTATAATATCTCATCTCTCGACATTTACACCGCCTCCCCCCAGCCTAAACATCACCAACAATCCTTTTGTCCACTTGATACTACTAGCGCCTTTCATCCCACGCAGGAGCAGCGCCACCCACGAGGGAGGTGATACACACCATGATGGGCATGATGCCTATCACCCATATTAGTAACCAGTCCCTCATGAGTCCCTCATGCATAGGTACCTGGCAACGATTGTTCACCCCGGGCGTAATCATCCTATGGCTTTTTGTACATGACCTTGTCGTTGACCTCTTAAGCCGGCAGGAAGGCAGGTATGTACTTGTACTCCCTTGGCAATGCGGTACGTATGTAGTATCGCTCTCAACCACTCGACAAGTATAGTCGCTATCGACTCATACCGCATCAAAAAAGCTATCCCAGGTTACACAACCAATTGGTTGGTTAATTACAGCGATCTTGGGGAGCATCCTTGGCCAACATTAAGGACAGCAAGCCCGGTCATGCGTGTCACGATACAGCGCCAGCCAACGCCTATTAAACGCTTCTCGGTTGAGATACTGGTGAGTATCGAACTGCTAGCATTGAAGAGTGCAAGTTCAGAAGCCACTGGAATATATTGACCGTCAGGGGCAAAGCTTCCGTGAGACTCTCCCAGGTGTAATGCATGAGAATACAAATAAAAGTAGCCTTGTTGATCCTAGGATGCATTGATAGGAATCTTCTTATCCTAGATCCCTTGAACTACTCCCTTTCTGCTGATCTCCACACTCAAGAGTGGATGATCAAGATTGGCAGCTGGTCGTGAGCACATTACGGCATCTTCAAGTACTCGAGAGCCACATATCTTGCGATAGGGTCCAAATAGAAGGCCTAGGTAATACTATGGAGCGTAGCTGGCTATTTATTATACAGTGTCTAGCAGGTGCTGCTATGCAACGTGGAGAAGGAAGAAGTCATCTCGAAATGTTCTATAACTTATAACCATATCGAGCGGAATGTACAATTTGTTAAGAACAAGGCAAAGGTGGCTCTAGCAGTTATTTGCCCAGATCCCACAGCCTCCTCTTTTACTATCGAGGTTCGATGTGAATATACAATTCGGACATGCGTACAATTCTATCACATGATATCAAACCAACGCTACGTATGTCATCAGGGTATGCTGCCTGGACCTATTCGCCGCTAATCTTCGCATGTCTAAAGTACTTCATTCCAATCCACGCAACGACAACCCAGACCCATGCCATGATGCACGTCAATATGATCAATGAGGGATAGTAACCGACTATCGGAAGCGTGGGGTCGTCTTCGAGCTCCGGGGGTGCGTACGGAGTTGTTCCTACATCCCAGGCCCAGGTCCAGATATTAAGGCAGGACCCCATGCCTATCACGAACACGAACCATGTCACGATCAGTACCACCCATCCCCACCATTCCGTCTCGCTGTAATCGTGGTCTTCGTGAGCTGCTGGCAGAGGGCTGGCTGCCAAGCCCTGGAGGGACAAAGGGGATTTGGCATGCTTTATAGAGCGCCGTCGCTGTAGAGAGCTGATTGGTGCGCGGTTCGGGAAATAGGACTCGGAGCCGGACGATAGGGAGGAGAGCTCCGGGCGGAGGGGAGACGGAACTCGGATAGGTATTGAGAGGATATCTTCCTCATCCGTAGTCGAGGTGTAAGATATCGTGGGGCTCGTCACTTGCGACTCGCTTTCGATGGGTGACGGGGAAGCTACCGGAACATTGTCTCTAGCAGCATACCCGTCCATAGATGGCCGCGGTGTCAGGTCCGAGATGCCTAGGCCGAGGCCTTCTTCTACCTCCATTGTTGGTCGTGGGATAGCATCACTCCCGGACTCGACGGGAGGCTGCACGGCTTGCGACGTGTCAATGGCTAGAGGTCTCAGCTCCCGCCTCTCTCGTGCGGCGCCGCGACCCAGGAGGGCGACCTTTCGCAGGGATCCCTTCCGCTTGCGAGTTTTTTGTTGCTGGGAAATGGCGGCAAGAGCTCGGGGTGGCCTATTAGAGGAATCTTGAGTAGCATCACCATGCCGAGATTCGTTGAGGCTTGATTTGCTGTCTGAGTTGCGCAGAAAGGGGAATTTCGAAAGAATGCTTCCGCCAGACCCACTCCTTTTGCGTCCTCCGGTCGCTATCTCTGGTGATGGTGCATTACGGTTTTGGCTCTGAGCTGGAGACGTGTTCTCCATCATGATATATCGTATTTTGCGCTTTGAGGTCGGTCAAGCTGAGGGTAAGCTGTAAGGTTGCCCATCATGCCTCATTGAGCAAAGGAATGCATCAGGGCCGAGCAGTCGTTCATTACGGTGATATATGTAGTTAGTTGCTTTCAGGGTGGACGGTGCCAAGGACCTGGTATTCCCCTTTTAAGAAGCAAGCAGGGCCTTCTTAATAATCGAAGCCGGGAGTTTAACGAGGGTCATAGATGCTCATATATCGAATATTAATTCCGAGTTGTAAGTTCGTAGTGTAGCTTGAAGCACATACATTGAGACATTCATGGGTAGAACAGCTAATGAGAAGACGTGTGGCGGCTCTTTTAGTGTGCTTATCCATGGTCCGGCTGCCCCCACGGGTGCCCCAGGCTGCCCAGGTACCTGCCATAAGGCTCAAGCTGCCGTCGCGAACCCAACTCTATACAAAACACGCCAATGAGATAAATGGCAATACTGGTGGGATAAGTGTGTATAGTACCTGATATCACGAATATTTTATTGCTTCTTCCCCTGAAGACATATGTACAGTACAAGACCTAAGCACTATAGATGCATCCACTGCGCACTTGTGAAGTCAATTCATTGATGCGACGGCAGCTCAACCAACTTAAATCCTCCCGCATCCTAAAACTCAATGTTCCGATCCAGGCACCGCTAACCATTTCTACCTACCGCCGCTTGCGTCCACATCCAACCAAAAATCCAAAAACTTGGCTCTTGTCGTCTGAGACAAACTTGTCCCATGAGAAACCCAGCCGAATGATAAACCGAGATGAAGTCGTTACAACGGCACAGCTCTCGACACCAATCCAAAGCAATACGAGAATACGTTACTATCTATCTACTTCTTACCTAACGTAGGTAGATAGATAACAAAAGTAATTAATTCTCCGTTCGTTATTTATTCCTTCTGAATCGGGACAAGCGCCAAATCAACTGGCTTGGGGATGGCTCCCAGCTCCTGTCGTCCACCACCACAACCACCACCACCTCCCATATCTGTCACTCCCACCATCCAGACCCCGGATGACCACGACCACTACTTCGGCGGGGACGACGACGGACAGGGTAACGCCAGTTACTTTGCATACGAGGGTAACAGTCTGCTTACGCCTACCCGGGACGCTTTCTACGACCCCAATCGCCTATCACCTGTCGCGCCCACTTTCCAGTCCAACGTCTATTTAAGTCCCGACATGGCGTCCACTTCAAGTGGCCTAAACGGCATCCAAAGCGAGAACACGTCGCCCATTGATATACCCAATCCCAATTCCAACGGCTCCCCGAACCCGAACCCCTTCAACTTCCAGACTCAGATAATCTCTACCTCCCCAGTCAAACCAAACGTAGGCCAACGTCGCGGTCACAAGTACAAACACTCGAGCATCAGCGCTCAGCACCAGATATTTCAGGAGCCACCGCCACGACCGCCCCTCGCTCTTCCGCGCGATCTTCCTATACCAACCGTCAAGGAGGCTTGGGGATCCATGTCCAAAGACCAGCACCGTCGTCTCTACTGGTGCATATGCCACCTCCTGGTCGCCGTTACTGTCTTCTTCTCGGCTCACGGCTCCCTCGCGCTAACAGCCCTCTCCCACCTCGTGTTCTTCGACGTTGGGTCAGCACTCATCTGCGTTGCCGTTGAGGTCCTCGGCAACTTCGAGGTATGGAAACGGAGTAGCATCAGACATCCCTTCGGTCTGGAGCGCGTCGAGGTCCTCGCTGGCTTTGCCATGAGCATTTTTCTCATATTCGGGGGCTTCGACTTGGTCAGTCACAACCTAAAGCACGTTCTTGAGGGACAGGGCGGTCATACGCCACATCACCCAGATCCGCATGAAGGAGAACCCAGAGTCCCGGCGGGTGGGTTGGATATGGCGAGCCTGGCCGCCATTGTCGCAACACTCATTAGCGCGTACGGCTTGAGGAATCACGCTAGGATTAGTAAGGTCATGCGCGTGAGCTATCTGGCCAGCTTACCTAGCGTGCTCTCGAATCCCTTTCACTTCTTGACCCTCTCGACTTCCGCTCTCATGGTCTTGCTTCCGTTGTTTTCCATTCCGATTAATATATTGCTTGACAGCGCAATATGCGGCCTGGTGGCCGTCGCAATGTTCGTGCTAGGCATCCGGCTTGCGGTTGCCCAGGGTTTAATGCTGCTTATGAGTTATGGCGGACGTTCGGGGTCGGGTCCCAGCAAGGACAAAGTTATTGGTGTGGCTGACGTGGTGCGCGAGATCGAGGCCGAACCTAGCGTCGAAAAGGTCGAGGAGGCGCAGTTCTGGCAGGTACACTACGGGCTCTGCATGGCGAACCTCAAGCTTTCGGTGGCAAAGGGATGCGACGACGCGGCCCTGAGCCGACTCCGGACCCGCATATCGACCCTGATCCAGAATCGACTGGGAGAGGGGTATGGTAAGGGCGGAAGCCTTCGATGGGAGGTCAGTTTGCAGATGGGTACCGCTGGAAGATTTTAATTGGTTGTTTTTTTCAAGCACCAGCATGTGCCTCCGTCACGAGAAGCACTGCCGCGATGTGTATATTATAGGATCGGTGCACTTGCATTGCCTAGCGGCGTTGGTCTTTTGTTGACTGGACGAGACAAGACGAGACGAGACTAGAAAAGAAGATGGAAAGAAGAAGCGAAAGAGCTATTGTACCTTTATATCTTCGATATATATATTTTTAGATGGTAGGGCGAGGCCCTGTACATACGTATTACTACCTCTTGCTCCTCGTGGAGGGAAATAATAGAGACGATATCTATATATACCTCTGATATTCTCATGTTGCTGGTGATCATCGTGTTGGACATCGAGAGCGGAAATGCTATGATGTTTTTGTCCCAAGTGTAAGATGAGATGTGCCAACGAGTCGTGGGACCTCAAACACAATAGATTCAGGTGACATATTAGGCATGAATCTTGATAAGGCGACAGCGGGCTATTTATATGAGGAAGTCAACCGCAAGCAAGGCGGTTTGGATGTTTAGTAGGGAAGGACTATGTTATGTAGCACGACGAACATAGTCCCGCAAGCCGCAAGCCTCAACCACCAGTGTAAGAGATACGTACGGCATCACGGCGTCCAATATGTCTACCACCCGAGGAATCACATAAGGAGGCTGTTCAACCAGGCAGCCTATGGAGATACTTAGCGAGCCTTGTATCATACTCCTTACACATTGGGTGACCTAGATGGGTTGCTTATATACTCGAAGTCGTCACTCGGCAATGAGACGGGGGGAGGTTTTCATTCTTAGCCACATCACGTATTCTATTCCCACTTACTATGTATTCATAAAACACATATATGAAGTGAAAAGGAGTTTTCGCTCTAGCCACGGTATGGGGCACGTTGGAAAGAAGCTCCTTCTTACGTGTGTAACCGTACGAACGTAGACTTGTCACCCAGGGCAGGTACATAGTAGGCAGGTCCCATAAGACGCGGTGATAGAGCTTGACACTGAAGTCGAGGTGCTACCCGCCAACTCTATCCGCCTCGTTCCTTCGATTACCGGTATACCAGCAGCATGGCCGGCTACGAAGATCTTATCTGCAATATTTGCCGAATACTAAGACGCACCCTGGTCAACACTACTTCTCCCAACATCCCTGGGGAACTCATTCAAGTACTATCGTTAATCTAGTTCTGGCATCACAGTCTACAACATACCCGCCTAACCCTACTCACTCGTTATTTAATCATTTACAATATGGCTGACCCAGTAGAAGAAAGAGATCCAGTGTCGTTAATGACGACCAACAGCGCTTCCGACCCCAGCCTGGGCAGCGAACGCCCTGAGAAACACTCCTCGGATTCAGGTGAAGACGAAATGATATGCCCTATCTGCCGTGAGAATATCTCCACCACCTTAGCCACGACTCTCCCTTGCAGCCACGCATTCCACGCCGATTGCATTCGTGAATGGACTCAGGTCCACGACAAGGCAGAATATCAAGAGGGCAGGCTGAGGTGCCCCTATTGCCGCAGAGACCTCAAGTACAAGTGTGGAGATGTTATAACCAAGCACCACCTGCGCCCAGGCGTCAAGATCCTACCAAAGGAACTCACTGTCATGTGCCCGAGCTGGCACTGGGATAGTCCCAATTGGGATAAGCATTCGGTCTCGGAAGAGCAACGACCAATTCACCCAGACTACCTGGGTCTGGGTGACCTAAGGCAGGCCCTAATAGAGGCATGGCAGCATGGTGAAACCCCATTACAGTTCCTGGCGGGGATTGGACTCCAGCTAGAAGACCAGAATCCTGACCAGAATCCAGACCAGGAACAAGATAGCGATGAAGATGATCACAGCTCTGTGAACGACGAAGAACAAGAACAAGGAGAAGACGGCCTTGCTCCACCTCCTGGTAGCCCGCAGATATTCGGAGAGCTGGGACCACCGAGTGTAGAGTCAGGAAACGAACCATTAACCGATCTGGCAACGCTTTACTCTCCGAGCTCCTCTGGTGACGAAATAGACAACTCTTCTGATGACGAGGTAGCCGTTCGCCCGATTCACCACACCTTCACCTTCGCTTCTCACCGCGCAGAAACCGACGCCGAGCCGCACGCTGCCAATGACTAGGAAGACAAAAAAGCAACGACTGCGGGAGTTCTCGACATAGGCTTTGGCGTCAAAATCGAGAATGAGATAGAGTGGATACTGTACACGAAATTGAAGGAGCTCAAGTTCAAGTACCCCCATGTCAAGCTTTTCGTCAGACGCAGTGCCATCGATGCTCTCTACGACCGCTTGCAAGACCTCCTCCTCAGGCGCAAGGTCTTCGGTCGCGAGCACGAGGGCTGGATCGAGCTGAACGACGAGGCTAGACGGTACCGAGACGCGAAGGAAGAGGAGATGCGGCTCCTGTTCGACGAGTTCTTCCCGCTTCTCGAAAAGGTCCGCAGGCAGGTCGAGGCCTCGTGGGCGGGTGTGGCGTCGATTTTCGCTCTGGTCGATTAGCATCTCACGGCACATGGGGGGGAATTAATGGCGAGGTGGCATTTTTGGGGGCACAGCTTCGTCCGTTCGTTGATGGTATGTATGTATACCTACTTGGGATATGGCAGCATAGCGTGCTTATTTTGTTTGAGGCCGGGTTCCCCTTTTTCGGTTATACCGTGTTTCACTGTAACTCAGGTGCTTTTTATATAGCGTACTTGTTGTCTTTCCGACATTCTAGCCGACAGTAGATATAGAATATAGAATGTCGCCTAAAGCAAGAGGGTCGACCGCCTTCTATCTGGTTGATTGATGGCAAGGCCGAGGATGCTGGCTCCTCTCTCTCTCTACTTCATCTCACTTGTTTTTGTCAGTTAATTCTCTGTGTTCGCAGGAGGGCGGGGCGGTAAGGGGAATATGTGAGAGCTGTCCGCCTGGTATCACTGATGAGATCTGAATTGGCTTGTAAGTAAAGGAGTTTGTCAGGTCCCACCAACATTATGGATGGGGTTCAAGTGTGTTTGATGTTTGACCAGGCTAACTCGTGTAACTACCGAATCGCCTCAGACATAGTTAATGTCAGAAGACGAAGTATGCATAGCCTGTAGAGTTCATCGAGGATCTCATTGCACATAAGGGTACTTTTCTCGAGGCTGTTTCGGTACCGAAGAGGGTAACACAAAGGCACGCCTCCTCCACAGTGATCTGAGCCCAATCACGTTCAAATGAAGTGTGCTGATCACCTCGCTCTACATGATGCTGGCTTTACGGTGTTTTGCTTGCTGCTAGCTTGGCCTTCAAGGCTGAGAGAAAGGGTTGAGGGGAGGCGGTAGAGAAGAATATGACTAGGTGGGCGAGTATGAAAAGAATGAAGATGGGAATCAGGGAACATAAAATGTTGTCGGCCCGAGACAGGTTCTCTTTTGTCTATCGTCAGCACTTCTCCCTCGACTTCGTTACGTGTTGACACATATATTCCTCAGTCACTTATTGAGTGTTGAACAGCCTACCAAGTTGGGATACATCGTAAAAAAAAAAAGACAGTAATCGGTTGATAAGAAACTAGATAGTTACTTTCATAAAGCATCGTGATCGTAATTAGGAAAGCCCATTTGAATCTCATCGCTGACTCCATCGTGCGTTGTTTCAATCTCCCAACGATACCCGTGTATATCCCGGCCAGGTAGTCAAGAGAGTGTTCGATACTAGTAGTATATCCAGCACTAAAGTAATGAAAAATCGTGACTTCGTAGATGAGAATCGACACCAACAAGAAATTAGTGCTTCTCCGCTGTAGTCCCTACGCCGCTCCTCTCCTTCATACTTTCCAAAGGTGGTCAACTTCGTGGTGTCTCGCCAATGATATGGGATGCAGTCAAGGCACAACCCGATACTCCGCGTGGAGGTATTTACTCTTCACGTGGCGACAGCGCAAGCGGCTCCGCGTCCGGGTGCTTCTCTCTCTTGTGCTTGAGCAAAGCTTTTTGGTTGAAGTACCCCTTCTTGCCGACCCTGTCGCAACCGCGAACGTCGCAATGATAGGGCGACCAATCGTGTTCATCCCTCATGTGCTTAGTGTAGTCCGACTGTTTGGCGAAAGGGGCGTCAGTCTTCCGGTCTTCGATGGGCAGTGACGAGAACTCGTCGCCCCGATGACAGGAGCACCCTTTGACATGGCAAACGGATATGACATGTCTACCGACCTCGCGACCACGCAGCCCGGGGTATTCGGCTTCGATCGCAGTGTCTGAGAAGTTATGACCGTGCCGTAAGTGCTGTTTCAGGTTATCTTTTCTTGGGAAAATTCTAGAGCATTCTTGACAGCGGAATTCGGGAGGAGAGTCCTGGAATCCTCGAATATGTCGGAAGAGTGTGTCTAATTTTGCGTACTCCAGGCCACATTTGCACAGGAATGGCGACTTCTGAACCACAATGTGACCGCGAGCATGTGGTAACCGTCGGTGTCGAACCAAGTCCCAATCAAAGAAGCTCACCACTGTACACCCATGTAGTCCACATATAACGGGAAACGATGACGAAGGCGCAGGTATCGACAGCCAAGGTTGAGCAAGCCCTATTTCGTGTGCGGGATCTGGAGTACGCATGACCTGAGCCTCTCCATGAACGAGGCTTGGCTGAAGTACTCCGCGTGTGGGCGAGGCATGACGACTACTAATTATCGTTAATTGCAACCCCTGAGCTGCAATGAAGTGGGTCACTAGGTGCTTACCGTGCTACCAAAGCCGCATTTCTTACAAGTGCACCCTACGAGTCAGCGAGACTAAAAAAAAAATCCTCACGGGTGCCATTGGTCGCCGTTTAGCAGATGCATGTCAGGCTCGTGGGTTTCAAAGACGGCAGCCGGAGCCAGTGTTTCTATCGTGTCGCTTGCGTAAGTCGTCATAGGATAGAGCGTCTCCTGGAGCCCTACAGCATCGTAGGTTGGGAGCTCCGTATACCAGTTTCCTTCGTCGTAGAAAGAAGCGAAACCGCCGTCCATCTCGTTCGAGTATGGTGCTGGATAAGTCGGTTGATCAAAATCCATGAAGTTGGTATTCCAGTATTCGGGCTCAGACATTCTGAGGGTCAATGGGACAAGGTGACGAGAGATGATAGCTCGTGGTTGAGAAATATTATTTGGAATTCAACGTTTGCAGAAGAAGAGAAATGACAGAGTGTCCCCAGAGAGAGAAAGTCGGCGGAGTGCCATTGCTCTAGTTTGTAAGTGAAGGCACGATAGGGTGCGCAGTAGGGTGCAAGAAGGCTGCAAGAAGGCTGCCTATGCTGGTCTACCTGATAGACAAATTGGGGGGACAGCCGCGCATTGGACGCCACAAGCAAGGCTCGAATACAGTGACCGTCTACACCCATTGAATGATACTACATGACTGGACAGCTGGCCTTAGCCAGTACGATGAATCCTATCGTCGGCCACTATCCAGGGGATACACCTTAAGAAGAAGTTATGAATCGGTATCCGAGCTATAAGGCGCACCGGTTCTGATTTGCCCATCTAGGTCGAATAAGCTCGCTCAGTCCTGGCGGTTACCCGTGGAAAGGAGCACCGGAGAGAACTCGATGTGCAAGCCCTCGAAAAAACGAGGCACAAATCAAGTCCTGAATTCCGTCCCTCATCTCAACACCATAGTGTCGCAGATAGTCTTCCCTCAAAAGCAGTCCCTTGACAATTCTTCTAGCGTTTCACATCTGGCGGTGTCGAAGAAACGACTGCAGAGATAATAACACGATACATACCACCGTTACAGTGTCTTGAGTATTCTCTCGGCTTCGCTCGATCATGACATGATAGGATCTGTAACATGCGACAGGCACGCATGTAGTGGTGTACGACGGCGGGCTACAATATCCGGAGCGAGGGTACAGGTCTGGCGAGCTGTAAGCCACATACGTATACGACCAAAATTACCGCTCAGTTGAGTGGCCGAGGTGGGAGGTGACATTCGAATTCTATCCTATAAGCGAAAGGATAGATCCGTGAGACTGAAAGGGGTATGATAGGATTCACTCGAAGGGTATGTAGGTAAGTAGCGGTCAACGGTATCCCCAAGCACTAATTAGGTAGGTTTCTGAGGCGAATGCCTACATGAGGAGGATTGAATCATCCGTTTCACCGAGGAAATAATCAGGCACAACGCGGTGGCGTCGGCTGTAGGGTTCAACTGCAAGTGGCGTCTTACTTGTGGCTCGCAGATTACCTCGCACTACCAGGTAAGCAGAATCTCTGGTCCATTGGTGCTGGCATCCATCGATGCAAGGAGGAACTCATACCATATGTTCATTCCCTGATGCAACCTGGAAGTGCTCATTTGGATCCTGAACAGCGTGGCACAACATCGAATGAGGAACCTCGTTTGTGTTAGGGGATGCACGATACAATCCTCGACCAAGTCCCCTGTTGCATATCAATAAGCATGGCCTAATTCAGATCCATCTCACGTATGTATGTATCGTGCCTCAATACCCGGGCGCAGACTCCAATTTAGGTGGTGCAATTCTACGAGACTGCCGGGAAGCAATATGTCCTGACATGCCCAAGGTGCTCCAGAAACTCATGAGGGACTAACCCGGTCGTGAAGTCAAACCTCACCTGATATCATGTTTACCAGATGCTGACGCACCTGCGACGCCAACGGGAGTGGGCTTCTTCAGGCCACATATCCTCGTAGATTCATGAGACGCGTATTTTGGGCGCATCATGCGGAGGGGGTCAGTAGCTACATCATACGTAGCGAAAACACTGAGGGCCGCATCCTCATCCTCTATGATCTACCCGAGGTGACGATCGACGAATTTATCGCTGTTGCCAACGAAGTCGGCGACGATGCTTGGTCCCACTTTGAGGTACGCCAGCCACATGGACGGTTGGATCGTGAACTGGAAGGTGCTCCGATCTAGACTCACCCCGGACAATGTACGGTGACGGTGACGGTCGACGGATCCTTGAAACTACGTCGCAATGTATTCGATATTTGGAGTAGTCATTTCCTAGCCTAGAGTAAGCGTAGAAGTCGAAAAACCGGGCCGAGGTGGTGTGGAGGATTTGGCGGCTGAAGCGGACGTTCGTTCTGCTATTCGCGGAGCTGGGCTGAAGTGAGTCAATTGTCATGCGAAGACGGCGGCAGAGAAATCGTAGAGTTGGAGTTGATAGCCACGGTCTCTTTTTCCCGTCTCTGGAGTGAGCGGTACCAAAGTGCTCAGCAGTGCCTAGGTGCCCAATCGGGCGTGGCCCGGAAGGCGTGAGTTGCATTGGTCCTGGTCGCTAAATAATGCAGCACAGCGACACGCTGAGATAATATGGTTGCAGGTCACTCCTCTGTACGTGGGGTTTGGACGGTTGCGTCGTGTCTATCACTTCCAAGTTCCCAGCAATATGGCCGGGTCTTGCCCGGCAACTCTTCCTGGACGACCCAACCCATTTCCGTAGTAGTGGAGTATGTCAGACCGCCGGCGGAGCTCTGCAAAAGAGGCAGCCCATAGCCGGCTTCAGAAATCGTCACTCGAAGGGGGGGAGAAAAAAGAAGATCGTAGGCTAACGATATCCCTGCGTTAGTTCAGTGGGAGCAGGTGACACCTTCGTTGCCGGGATGCTGTTCGGGATGCTGTGCCACCATCAGGATATCAGGACTGGAACACCGAGATGAAAGTCCAGTTTGCTGCACATCTCGCTACGTACGTGCAAGGTGCGACAGGACAGGACGGATTCTGACGGCGTTGGGGCGGTCGTGATGAAGCCAGCCGCCTGGAGTGGCGCATCAGTGAAACTGGACGATCGGTAATGAGATGTGACTAGCGACCCGTGGTCGTGTGACAGGTGACTTTCCAAGCATGCCAGCGGGCCAGGCTTGGACACGAGATTGATTTAACTTCGGGGCCTGTCCTGGCTGGGATGGTCAGGTCTGCCGGACGCGATAGGTTTTAGAGGTTGCAGAACTAGGTATGTTGCATGTATTGACCGAAACATTCAAACGTGTAAGTAGTTCGCATAGTTCGGACGCAAAGCAAGAAAATGCCATCCATTAAGAAGGGCTTGCATGGATCGATGACTCGTAATGGACGTACACACGTACATATCCCCAGGACCCAGGGGGGGAACCCCATCCCTTGGATTGGTAGGGCGGTGTTATTGCAATGAGGTAGTGCGTAGCAAGGCCGATGTGTGCTGTAGTATTTGTTAAGTGGTAGGTGAAAAGACCGGCCGAGACTGGGACGATCGTTCTGCAAAGGGGCGCTGGAATTAAATGCTAGTATAAGTCTAGGGGACAATAAGCGGTGAAACTGTGGATCAGCCAACCAACCAAGTAAACGACAATCAATGGTGTGTGTGTGTGTGCGCGTATGTTGTGTGGGTGAGATGGTTTATTTTCTTGGATTGGTGTTTTTGTTGGTTCTGGATAAGAGGATCCTGGTACGGGTAATAGCCCGTTATGTACTGTAAACGGTAGTGACTGGGCGGACAGGGAACACCTACGCAGCACCTAATCCGTTCAGCACATTCAATTTACGCTAGGTACATGCCTAACTCCCTATTTATCGATAGGATGCATGGTTACTTGTTACCTTAAGGTAGGTGTTTGCTGTCGCATCGCATCGCATCCCAATTATGTATCGCGTACGATCCCTTACGAGTGGGAGCGCCGGAGCCGCTCTCCGTGCTCCGTAAGTCTGGAACGCCGTGAGTCGTGGGTCGATGGGGGACTACCATCGAAGGATGAGTCGTATTATCGAGAAACTATTTTGACGTGGGATTGGGCGTTGTAAAGCTGACACGAGCGACTTCATATTCGGCCCACCGGCCATATGTAAGTCCAGTAAGTCCAGTAAGTCCACAGCATCTCCCGTTTGATAACCCCCCTAAATAAATCTAAATCAAATAGCCCGGTCCTCCGTTCTCCAGGGCTTGACCTGGAGTTACATACATATTGCACGTCCTACGCCTACGGATGTTGACAAGCCGCATTAATACTTGCGGGCTTAGGAGACAATGCTGTCATGATTGGCTTCCACCCCCCTAACGAGACTCGCACCGAAGATCCCTTTTTTGACGGACCTACTTACTACAGTACCTAAATAGTAGATACGCCCAAACCAACGCCGCCACAAGACGAGTGGGTTTGCGGGCTGCCCCTCCAGGCAACTGAGATTATGTAGGTTACAGGCAACATGAACCTAAGCGATTCTCGCGGAGGATAGATGACCGCTACGGGCATTGGCCAGCCTTCGCGAACTGGCGATGGTCATGACGCAAGCGCCTGCCTACATGGTACCGTTTGTGTCGGTTTACCGATCACTTGCTGAGTTGCATGTAATGTAATCGTGTACAATTAATAGGAGTAGGTATGCATGCATTCATGTCGGATGCTGGACGGCAGGTTAGCGTATTCGTACGCGCTCGATAATTGTCGTCGCTGAAGCGGCGATCAATCACTCAGAACATGGCGGCAAGTGTCTACTACAATACATATTTAGGGAGCTCGGGCATCTCGGCTAGCAACGATAATTCCTACAATCAGACGATCGGGATCTCGACAATTGGATCATGTACGAAGTATTTACGTATGTATGTACTATAGGTATAGTACCGTGCCTAGCTTATCCTATTGCTCGAACGGGCGTGTACTACAGATGATCCTGTAACAGTCTTGCCGATTTGAGACCCTGTTTGCGTAGCTATTTCGTGATGGATGCGACAAGAGATGATGTGTCCGGAGATATGGATTATGGGAGGGACAATGTATACATAATATTCCTCCGCCCACTCAGGTTTCGATATTGGTTTGCGCAAAGATTAGATTACCCTTACATACATACTTCGCACATGCTGACGGCGCCAGGGTGTCCAGGGACGCATGTTTGAATGTTACTAACTGCTACATAGTACTAATTGCTAGCCTTGGAAGGAAGCTCGTATGCTCCCTTGGTAAGAAGCTGACCGGAGTTCGAGCCCGATCCTTCCCGGCACGACGTTATCCAGTAACAGGACACGCAAGATGTGCCAGTGTGACATGGAAGCGTCGCCTAGTCACTTTGAGAGTTGCGGCGACGGTACCTAATTCAGGTCTAATACACGGGATGCTCGACATATGTTGCCGTGTATGGCACGGCTCTCTGCAATATAGTGTTAGGATAGGCATCGTCAGACGGGGAGTAGGGCCTTCTCGACCTTGCGCACTTCGCTGCACCAAGGCTTAGCCGTGGCTCAAGTAGGTTTGGTGGTTAAGGACACGTAAGTTCTAAAGGTAATGTAATGCGAACCCCTGAGATGGATTCTCCCGCTACTGTCTTGACTTCGAGGGATATCCAATGCCTCCGAGCCACGCGGCTTATACTAACCCTTGGATTAAAGAGCGCTTTACACAGAATATCGCAGTGAGGATCTATTATAATATGGTAATGATGTTATTTTCGACCCAACCGTAAGAAACGTGTAACAAGTTCCCGAGGTATCTGGTAATATCGGCCCGAGCTTCAGCAGATCGAGCCGGCCACTGCCTCATCTAACTTTTTATCTACATCTATTTCTATTCAACATTACTTAGTCGATACCAAAGATAAGAGCCGGACTTCTCACTGCCATGCGGATATTTCTATTTTGGAACTTCTTTCAACTGTAGGGATTTAATGCACCGAAGATTTCCGGTAAGACCCATAAATCCCGATTCTATATGCCGGGAAAGTGGAGATCACGGGCTAGCATGCGCAACGGAAGTGACTTTCCTAACCGGGCGATAAAAGTAAACTGTGCCTTTTCCCAACAAGACGGGGTTTACCCGGGCACTTAAACAATCTGACCTATCCCTCGGAGAATCTGAGGGGGGAGGCGAAAAAGGACATGACATGAAATGGTGATACGGTGAGACGAGAAGACTCGGCCGGATAGGCTCGGACTGTCAATCTGCCCACCTTCAGGCATTTGTCATTACGGCTAAATTTAATGATGACGAACATTAGAGGCAAGATGTCTGGGCTTGCACGTCCTGGTGAGCTCTCAATTCTGATGCTGTTGGCCAGCACTACAGCTATATCATCCAGAGAGGATGAATGATTGCCCTATTGGTTACCATCACTCGCAACTGAAGGCAAAGTCAGGCATCATGAGCCTTCTCTCAAAATGTCTCAAATGATCGGCGTTACCAGCGCTTCCAGTGCTTACAGCGCCACGACCTATCATCAGATAATATACCTGGACTCTAAAAGAGCGAGAATGTGTCCTCGAGCACCTCCACAACCGTGGGGACTGGGCGGGTTTCTGTTATCACTCCTACATGCTTCTGAAGGCAATCGAGGTACGCCAGGGTAGGGTTGAGAGTTGGCTCTAAGAAAGAGATTGCCCAAGTGTCATTGTTGCCCTCAAGTCCCAAGGCTATGAGACGGTACCTTACTTTGGACTTCATATTGGCATCTGTTTTGCGAGTACGCGCTTAAACCGTAATCCACTGTTTTGGAATCCCGTTTCCTTCCTGTTCGTGAATCGTATGGATGTACGGGCAACGATACCTCGACTTGGTAGCGAGACGCTAGGTTCGATTCGACACGAGCTATGAAAAGTTTGAAGAAGAACAGCCTCCTTTTTTGACGATGGGATCTAACATCCAGTCGCAGCAATAACACCTACCCACTGTACGTACGCGAATGCTGTCTGATTAATAGAAATAGTCCACAATTGGCACGGTTGGCTCCCTCTCCGATGCGTAGCACTGGCGAAGCTCGAAGAATCCACTTACACTTACCGGATGTATGCCGTAACCATACCACTGGCCATGCGCAGCACATCTGGCTGTCTAGGGATCCAAGGCTCTTGATAATGCGACTAATTAACCAATGTTGCAAGGTATGAGGAACGGGAGCTGTCACTCCTTGGCTGCGGGCTGAAATTGAAGTAGGAAGAGGAAGTTGGACAGACATGGCGCCTAGGATCGGAACCCTACCTCGTCACAACGGAACATGGCTGAACCCGAGGTCTTAGGGGGTACATGCCGTAGTCTGTGAAGGGTTCCCCTGAGGATTGATGCTGAGTTTCCAGGTAGGGAATGTAACGCTTATGTATTGTGCATGAGGTAGGTAGCCAACATTGAACAAACGACCAGTGACACAAAACCCCCACACCACATCAACAAGGAGACGGATAGGTCATTGGCAAGGATTGATTGATAACCTTGCAAAAGTTGCGAGATCCAGAACCAAGTGGTACTAGGTAGTATGGTATGTACATACTGTGGTACCTAAGCCAAGGCAAGGTTCAGGCTGGGCCGCAGCCCGCAGGCAGGCAGGGCGGGCCCTTGATCGGGGTTTACTGTAAAAAGAAACAGAAATCTTCCAGAGAATTCCCTGGCACGAAACCCGGAATCTCTCCCCAAATCCCATCCCGTAACTTTAGCGAAGATCTATCTGAGTTCGGTAGTGTGTACGTACATATATACGAAGTACATACATTGAATGCAAAGATGTACTTTTTAAGTACTTGTGTATGACCTTTGATTGCGAATGCCATTGCACATTTCGATGGTATTACTACTGATGAGACTAAATACTGCACTTGTTGCGCCGTTTATATTTCGCTGTGACGTACAAAGTACCGCAGTAGAAGAGAATGATCATTTGACTTATGTATGTATGTAGGAGTATGATAGGCGTGGCACGCGGATCAACAATTGTCTGTTATGTGGTGGGATCAAGTACTGTGGTGGGATGGATCATGGGCAGGATGAGCACCTCTAAGCCACTGGCATTGACCGTCTTATTACATTGCGACGATGACGATGGTGGAGTAGAGAAAAACCTTCAAATGAAAAAAATGCAAACTACTCCAGTAGTTACTAGTATGTACCTTGGGGCCGACGCCTCTCGGCCTCGGGGCTGCAGCGCCACACATTCAACAAAATATGGGTATGAAAAACTGTTTAGCGCTGCCCCCGGTCGAACACAAGCAGTAGCTGACGAGTCGTATTTCATGGTGCCGTGGTAGACGGCACGAAGGAATGGTCCGAAGGTTTCGAGCCTGCAATTCGCACAGATCGTCCATGAGCTTACCTCAGGTATAATACCTAGCTGGCCATTAGGTAGCTGGCCAACGTAACCACGCTCGGTTAAGTGGAGTCTCCTAGGAACCTGACACTATCATCTATGTAGATGTATGTAGTAGTATATGTAGTAGTATGTGCTATGATCTTCAATTGGCAAAAGGCTGGCTGGCTGGCTTGCTCCGAGTTTTGTCCACTACATTATTAGCTTACACGATCCTGCCGCTCACCACGGCTCATGCACACGGAGCTCAAATTCCAAGGGATCGGTCGCCCTGCTGTTTCGTCCTTTGGAGGTATGGGTGGTTCTACTAGTGGTTCTACCAGGCTCGGCTACTTGTCGCAACGGAATACAGATGATATATTGCGTTTGACTTTTGTAAATCTCGTGGAACAGCTTCTTGGCTGCCCAGCTGATAAGTTTCACCGAGGCTCTTTAGACCCTGTGGGCTTCTATTAAAATGTGACCTACGACCCGGGATGCAGGAAGCATTTCGATCCCCACCACCAAGTATGTGGCCCGTTGCCTGCAGGTGTGGTGATTCGTGAAGTATGTATGAGGTGGCTCTCCGGAGCGAACGACTTGGCTTGCACTGAGGTTTAGTGGAGAGGCTTTAGGAAGGTTACTTTGTTAATGATGTGGGACTCTGAGGATGGTATAAGGATGGTAAAGCTACGATCTCTGACTCGCAGCGCGTTTGCATCAATCCTGTCCAGTGTCCAGTGTCATCCATACCCACGTCGTTGGACGGAGTCCTGTTTCAACAGGAATAGCGCGGCTGACCGAAGAAGATGCGAGATGAATTACTATATAGTATGTAAGGTAGGGAAACTCTGCTTGTCAAGCTCATCACACACGTCTGTGCAACACCCAAAATACTGCATTAGGTGATGCCCTAACAATCCCTAACAATCCCGGCGGAGGATATGTTGTATTGGCCGATCAGAAGCTCAGAACAGTCATGAATCGTAGCCTGTAGTGTAGAACAAACATCAGCCATCCCGGATTGAATCCTTGGAAGGGATTTGGTTGGTCGAGACATGTCGGGTGCTGTGTTGTAAGTTGTAACGCACTGCTAGCCGGTAGACGCTCCGCTGATGAAGGAAATTGGGCAACTAGTTTTCTTCGAGACCAGGATCATTCCCACCTGTCTGGGGACCTGACCTAACGGCTCCAAGCATGGAGGGTTTCATTCTGCGCACCACTTACAGTACAAGTTGCGCACCCTACACTTTCGGACAAGAGGCTAATAAGGAATAAGGACAAGTGAAATGTGTTGATCGGTGGCTGAGTACGAGTTACCCCGTACTTAAAACATGACTACAAGAGGGTGTCGTTCCATATTGCAACCATGATGTTGATTGTTATGATGCCTCTGGGCGGGCCAACCTGTACTACCGGCAAGAGACGTGTCGAGTAACGAGTTTGCCCGCAAACACCACACTTGACTTGGCTACCTCCTAGATACCTGCTCCTAGATCATACATACCTGGGGTTTTATATTTAGCATGCGAGCAGTCAGATTCGCCTGTGCTCTTATTTTCCGTGGGGATGTTGGTGCTAGGTAGATTGGGCCGCCCGAGGGAACGTGGAATAAAGAGCGCGTGCGGAGTGAGCGGATTAGGTGCATAGGATGGGATGTGTGTAGTAGTACTTTGTATGGTTGTTTGAGATGAGAAATACCATCCATTACATAGGTAGTAGCTTGCTATGTGTTATCCACAATGCTCATGTTGAGGGATGGGTAAACGGCTTTGATGGTTGGTCTTAAGATTGTCTGCCACATGCACCTAGCCAGGTAGGTAGCCACCAGGTAGGTAGCCTGTTCTGCCTGTGGCCACTAGGGATGGTTAGGTACTGAAGTTTGAAGCCATCGTAAATTGTAATGGCTCGGATACTACGAAGATACGCGCCATGCCGATTAAACTAACCTAAAACGACGTGAGGCGCATGTCACCGTACGCAAAATGCCTACGCAACATAACAAATGGCTCGGCAAATCAAGATTCAACAGGCTTGTCGTGCCATTGCAGGGAGAAATAAGGAGGCGGGATTCTGATACATAGTAGTACTATGTAGTGCAAAGAGCCTGGAGGTATCCTTCTAGCGCCTGGCTGCATGACATGACATCCTAGATATTGGCATGTAGTAATATTTAAGAACAACATGAATACTCCGTACGTATGTGAAGGAGGCGTAAGGCGCAGTGTACTAATTTGTAGGCCTCTACATATGTAGGTATGCAGGCAAGGCACGCATCCATCTAGAAGGTCAGGTAAGGAGCATCGTTTGGTCACCGGAAAAGTACCCTACTGCGCAAGGCGGGTCTCACGTCTGATATATTACAGTAGACTACCTAATGTACTCTGCCTCTGGATGTCTATACTATGGCACTACATAATACTAGCAGCATTACCATTGGAAATGAACCCTGTCCATAGAGACGGCTTTGATTCAGATCCAATCACTGTTCCGAATATAGTCCATTTTGATGGGCTCAGGAGAACTCGGCCGTCACGACTTACAGGTACGATCTCGGACCATGTCAATACGTAAAGCATCAATGCTAAACTTCGCCTACAAGTATTACGTACATCCATACATTTACATGTAGTACAGTACTAGGCTCCGTACGCATGCTACCGACGAGAACCGCAAAGACGCCCTTGTTTGATTCTTGGAATGATTCCCTTTACTTCGCAAAGAGGCATACTATTGTGTACGCGATCTTCCAGTGCGTACGTAGCACATACATAGAGACCCTTGTGCTCTTCAAGTACGAAGTACTATGTAGCGTACTACCTTGATGTATACGTACTTGCGATGTGTACGATAAGAAGCGAGGGTATCGGATGCGATCTTACTGCTCTCGTGGTGACTCTGAAAGAAGGAAGAGTAGCACATGATGATGCCGAGATGCCTTGATCCTATGTGCGTACACTAATAAAGTAGAAGATCCAGCTTAGTTGAGGTATAATGTAGCGCTATAGCATGTTCTACTATACTATGAATGTAGGTATAATAGTAGTATCCATAGCAAAGAAGCGTACCAACGGTGCAAACATGAGTTCGCCTCCACGCACTCCCCACACATTCCGCCAAATCTTACCCCCTTTTCCCTCCCATTCCGCCTTTAGGAAAGCGTTTCATGTCTTGGCATCGTAGCCCGGCCTGGAGAGCCTGGGCTGGCTTTGCGGCCCATGCCTTTGGACCGCCTGCATTATCCACCGGGCAGGCTAATAGTAATAAAGCGGCTACGGAGTACGTACTGTGGTATGTGGTGACGCTTGTGGCAGAGTGGTAATCTAAAGACCCCCTCGGGTTCGGCTAGTATCGACGGATTCTATTTGTCGGCAGCAACCCTCTCTTGAGTCTTGCAAGGGTTCTTCTCATTGTGTACGCAGATACAGCAGTAGGGTGGAATACTTGTGTACGTACTATGTATGTACGTACACATGTAGTGCCATTATCGAGCCAGTCGTATCAATGCTGTCTAGGGTTACCTTACCGATGGAACCGCCTCGGATTCGAAGAAGCATTTGCTGGATCTCACCGGAACAGTTAACTCGTCCTCATTATACATAGATGCTTGGTACTTACTATGTATATATGTACGTATGTATGTATGTATGTACGTGCGTACCTTAGGCAGTCTCTTGGATCCTGGTATGGTCAGTCCCCTCGCCTGCGAAAGCGATTAATGAGTTGACACGCCTCCATTGCCTCCGCCATCGACACCCCTCCCTGGACATTCTATAATGAGCGTATCAGCAAACGTTGTCAGGCAAAGACATCTTGCCGAAGCTAGGATAAGCACACCTCCTTTCCCCATACCAACGCACCCTCCCGTCGAATTTCTTTTCACGTTCTACATACATATCACACAGCGGTACGTACAACCTTGCTTACCCCCTTTTTCTCTCTTATACACCCCCTTCCCTGCACACTCATACAGCATTCGTTTACGCCGCAGAGCATGGTACGGAAAAGGCAAGGCGATGGGGGCCAAGGATTACTGCTTCAGGCGTCTGGTGTCTTTGTTCCTTTTAGACGTCGCGCTCATGGCCAAAATCCCCGTTCCTTTGACCGCCCACCCACTTGAAGGTACTATGTAGTATACCTTGCAGCAGGCAATGGGAAACTCAAAGACTGCAACCTAGTCTAGTCCAATACGCCAACGCTCCCATCACCATCCACCCGTCCCCGGTTATCAACACAATGAAGGATCCCTTTTTAGACCGACCAGATCCCTACCGGAACCATATGACGCAGGAAGAAAAAATAAAACAACTAAGCGGGAACCGTCATACAAGTGAAGCAGACGCGCAGACACACACTCTCTTAGGTACATGCATACACATGCCAAACCGGACCATGTCTCTAAGTAGATATTGTTTCTCGGCCCTACCGCCCCAATATAACCATCCGTATGCCATCTCTCATAGCATCTATCCCCACGTTTTTAGTTTGATTTATCCTTCTTGATGAGCCCTTTGCTTTCTCATCATGCTACATTCTTAGACTCAGTAGTAGGTCAAGCTAGACCTTTGAATAGAATACATATTTTATCTAGCTTGTCTCCCTCTTGCCTCATCCAACGTCGTCCCTCAGAGACTCGCGGTTCCATCCCACATCTATCTTCACATCTACCTACTCTATACTGTTTCCCACACAAGATCTTCCCACCATGATGCCCTCACTGATGGGGGTGAGCATGCCTCATATCCCACCTCAGAACTACCCATCAGGTCCAACTTTCGACGAGCTTTCACGGCAGCTCACCCTATCCGATTCAATGCGGAGGATATCTCGTAGTTCTGCAGGACAACAACGTACGGCGGGTTCCATGCGTATTGCTAAGCCAAGTAGTGCCAGCAACAGCCCGCAAGCTATGATGGCACGCCGGAGGACCATGATGAATGACAATAACGTTACTCGTCGACGCCAACATGCTCTGGACCACGCCGTGATGGCGCAGATGCAAGACTGCACGTCATACTCGACCCCAGAAGACCCTGTGAAGAGGAACAGCCGTCCAGTCAGCTGGCATCCAACCACACACATCCAGCAGCAGCAGCATATGCATATAACTATGCCGCAGCCTGACTTCTCACAATATGTTATTCCTGCACCGACGCCATACCACCAGACTGATATCTACTCTGGATATCAGAATCTGCCGCCAACTCCTGCGGTTTATTCTGGGCAAACATCTCCTATCTCAACTGTGTCGCCGTTGTGTCTACCATACTCGGCCTCATCACAACCACATGCCAGTCCGGCGTACATATCACGGGAAACGTGGAACCCTGCACCACAATATGTACCCAGCACTTACACGACGAGCGAGAGCCCTGGGGGTTTAGAGGCGTTCCCGTCGTTCGCCGACCAGGCTTCTTTTCACTGGGATGGGCTTGCATCCCAGGGGTTCAGTGTTTGTACAGCACCTCCAACGCCGGATGAATTTCAACCGGCCCAGCAAACTCAGCCAACGGTCACCCCTGAGGAGTCTATACCATACCAACCACTGGAAGATTCAGAGGAGGAAGGAGAAATACTAGTCGGCATGGGTCTTTACGATCAGCCAAGTAAGGCGGAAACGGATCCTGGACTGGTCCACTACCGAACAACCACAACTCAGCTACTGGGCACGACCTATAGAGGAAGGGGTCAGGGTTGGAAACTAGAGGAGGCGTGGGAGCCACCAGCAACAGACGACGAAGACGATGAAGGAGATGGTGACGGCGAGGAAGATGAGGAAGACGATGCAGAGAAGGACAGGACGACAAAGTCAACCACGGCTCAGGAAAACTGGATTTGAATCTGGTGTTGTTATCTTGTGGGAAAGGTATGGCATGCCATCCTACCTGTGAGTGCACATGAAGAAGCTATTCAAAAAGCCCTTGAAGGACTATCTGGACCTGGAGAAAGCACTGTATGGCAGATACAAAAAATCATTGTAAAAGACTTGATAATCGGTCGAAGGCTACTTAGGTGCTCTATGCATAGAGTCACAAAGCGCCCGGTCCGCTCTTAAAAAAATCAAGAAAAGTTCATATACCTTAATTTGGCTACAAGAAGAATGTGATGAGCCGATCTTGTGCCTGCTTACCCCGAGCACTAAGAGCCAACAATTGCGACTAGAGAAGACTTCACGATATTAAATTGAGTACATGTACCAAGGTACCTCTAAAGATCTCTCCACGCAGGTTGATTATGCAGCTAGTAGCTAAACTTGCTCTTGATAGGCTAGACCAGCTTACGTTTGGCCGATATGCAGGGGTGCAAGCTTGGGCCGGGCAAGCTAAGCAGGGATCTCCAACTATTCTATTTGGGGCTCTGCGTCAAGCCGACGTTGCACATGCAGAAATGCAGAAGTACGTACACACCATGTAGCTACGTCGGCTGTGCAGCTCCGTACCCTAGCATCTAGCGCATAGGTACCCACGCCCTGGCCCGAGACGTCCCATGTGGGCTTACCCCACTCCGCTCACTGAGATCCCCAAGTTAGAAAGATCCGTGTGGGGCCTTAAAGAAGCTGTGGATCTTCCTAGCACCCTGCCGCTATGCTTGCGTCACATGTATGCATGTATGCATGTACTAATGTATGTACTATGCACGCTTGGAAGTTGTGGAATTTGTTGGTGGCCGGCCTGGATCACGATGGCCACTCTGCCATTTACTACTACTACGAAGTACTATGGTAGATAATAAATCGAAGCAGCTAGATGAGGGGTGCTAACTACTTGTAGGGTGGTTGAACCAGGCAAGCCATTGTCAATATTCCAAGTTCTAAAAGTGCTACACAGTACATGGACGGCCTAGATTGTAAATTCCAAAAGGAACACCTTTCTCCCTTGGGTACTTGGAGATTGTGTGATGCGGCAATAAATATGAGCAAGTTGATTGCCCCTGACATTCGTTACCTAAGCGATGGACCTTGAATTATGGGTGTTTATTTGTTTCAGGCGGCCTAATATTATTAATTGACAATCCTGAGGAATGCTCAACTGCGTCTTACTCTAATTGATGTACGTAAATGCTCTGTTGCAATAAAGTTCCAAATGTCGGCATTGTGAGTCATGTCGTTGTAAACTTCGGTATCTACATAGTTTTGGTGTTATCGATAGCATGTATTCCGTAACCGGAATCCTGCGCACGAAGTACCCCTCCAAAACTCAACACTTGTATGTATTCTGTTCAGTAACTTTCAGAGGGCGTTCAGCATGTCATGCCAATCTCCCTGGACGTGAGCACGACAAGGCTTTGGATGCTCAAGTTGCCGTGTACGACCTGGTCATCACTTGATCCCTTACGCCTTCCATGCTGCCATCATCAAGTTTGCGATTCGCTTGAAGAATCATGTTGTTACTACGAGCTACGTAACTCCGGCTATGAATGGAGTTGGATCAACACGCCGGTATCACTGTCATGAATGAGATTGGCTTGAATTAGTCCCACTAGACTCAGTCATCGTTTATTTGATGAGGTACTTGCCTGAACTAACTTGCCCAGATGCTGGCATCGATTATCTGTATAATATTAAGACGATCGAGGAAGTCCGCAAAGCTGGTAGCAATATCCTAACGTTCCTCTCATATTGCGGCGGATTACGTCGCCCGAAAGCTCGGATGAATTCTTAGGATATGAGTTCTCTCGTGGCGCTCCCCCTGGCCCTGCGAAATGCGGCCAAGCAATAGAAGGATGGCAAGGCGTTAGACGTTGCGTCCAACGATTTGATGGGTACGGCCAAGCCCTACTTCATCTTTCCCGGCTACGCTTTCGTCGCCTACCCGAACCGAGGATTGGACCCTTCTAAGGAACGGTTTGTCATTCCAGATACGCAGACTATCATCCGTGGTGCTCTTCGATATCAGGGAATCCCCGAGGATATCCGAGTGTTGGTCGACGCCGAACAAGACACCTTCAGGCAATCCGTTTCATGGAAAGAGGCGACTCAGAAGATTGAGGGTCCTCGAAGGCACTACCTTTGAGAGGTGCATTCTTGTTCCGGTGAATTCAAAGATCAGTAACTCCTTGATGAAGGAGCTGAAGGAGAAATATGGAATCTTCTTAGAGAAGACCATCTTATGAGTCAAAACAAGCTCAGTCTCTTGGGTCGAGGTAGGTAGGTAGTTAAGGCCGTGAGAGGAAGTCTTGAAAAATGAGCTGATTGGTAGACTTCGAAACGACGCTCGACTTTTCTGATGCTGGACGGATAAGTTGGGAGGAAAAGGGATAGAGAAAAGTCCACTCGGACGTATCTGTAGAAGGGGGAGGTTAAAGATACCCTTAGTCGAGTATAACCCAGCAAGAATTACCTACCTACATAGTACAGGAATCGTTCGTAATTATTGCCTACTGATTACCAGTAGATCACCAACCGTTGTGATGGATGATTGTGTGTATTGAAGATTGGATAATGGATAGGAGCCAACTTCTATTCGTAAGTGCAAGCATTTATTGCTTAGCGGGGCTTGGGACCTCGATGTGGGCCAGCTGATGAACCTCACAATTTTCTTCCACCATGGACTTCTTCAACGTTGGAACGTTACGTTTACTACTTCGTACCACCACGAGATTAAATTCATGCAAGCGGGGCTTTCCCAATCCTTTCGCAGGAAAACTTTGCAGGCCTTGCCGTGCAGTCACCATTGATCGTTACGGTTTGTAATGGTCCAGTATATCCACACACCCTGGCGGGACCGCGCAGAGCTGCTGAAGGTTCGGCAGCAATTCTATCCTTCTGCCTCCAGCAGCTCAGCCGACAGCCAAAACGACCGGGATGACGGCGACGACGACGATGAGACGAGAGAAGTCAGCGAAGAGGCGGCGAAGCAGCACGCCGTGTCGCGTGTCTCGATGTGGATGCAGCGCGGCGGCTGCCCCCACATGGTCGAGTCCACGGCCCTTCTGATGGCTGCCATCCTCAGCGACGCCCGCGAGACCAGGGCTAGGACGAACTCGTCTTCGTACGCCACCAGGGCCGCTTACTCGGCCGCCTTCAGTCGGTACGTATCGTATTGATTGTGACGCTTATTTCTTGCCGTCTTGTCAGAGTCAGTCTATCACGTTCTGCTACGAGATCCAGCCCAGTCCAGCCTCGCTAGCGGAGAACCGCCTCCGGTTGCCTGTATGCTGGCACCGGCGTCGCGTGGCATCGCGGATGGCTGGTCTCGTGGTTTTGACTCATGAGTTCGGCTCAAGATGGGGAACGGCCCGGCCACACCCTAAAAACCCCGTCATATCAGAAATCTAGGCTGCCGAGTAATTATATCCGGCTAACGGCAGTGATTTCCAATTATAGGTTTGTGACCGGTCTCCTGGACAGTCAGCAAGACAAGCAGCGCAAGATGAGCATGTACTCGATAGCCAAGACCATCGGCCTGCCCGCGACGTTTGTAGAGCTGCGGCACCAGGCCACGCATGAGCAGCTGCCCTCGCTGTCGAAGCTTAGGACCGCTGCTAGGAAGGCGCTCGCGTGGATCTGGGATTACTACTGGAAGAACCTCCCGGGCGACGACAGCGGCGCTGATGGAGACAAGTCGAACCTTTGTCAAGATGTGTTGGTACGGTACCTCCAAGAGGAGTCGACGGCACAGATCAAGGTGCTGCATAAGCAGTTGAAGCAGTGGGACGAAGCCACCTTGTTGCAAGTCTTGGGCGAGATAGGGGATTCGTCGCAGGACACCAAAGTCATCTTACGGTCCGTACGGATGTCTCAGGCAATACTCGACGGAAACTTCTCGCCGTCATCTCTTCTTACAGCAAAAGGTTCCGAGAGTTTATCTGCAGGGCAGACCCTGGATTATCTGAGGACTGATACAAGGAATTTGAAGATCGAACTCGGCAAGATAGGTATTGCAGACATAGGCCGCGAAATGGCAGAGGAACGCGTCCGCCGGGAATCGCCGGCCCCAGCACAAGGATGGACGAGATACGAAGGGTTGTGGAAGCCGAAACCGATTGGTGTCGTATAGGAGGTACATTTATCACGACTAAGGCATCATGCTATCGGCATAATATACAGGACGCTGCTTTTGTCTGTACCTTCAGCCCTCTTCTCGGGGTTTACATTATATCCATGGTCGATATTTAACCAACCAGCCGAAACATTTGCTGACCGTAGATGTAGCCGTGTTACCGTCTATAGTTTTCTTCTGGTGACCAAACTGGCTCTGTAGTCTTACTTCTGAGTCTGTTGAAGTAAGGTACATAATGCTGAATCTAATTTATATACCTACGTACTTGGTAATCTTCATAACTACTAATCATAGCACTTTAATTCTGCCTTGTGTATCAAGCTATCCAATAACTCTTTGAGACTCTATCTACTTGTCTACAATAGGTATGTCCGCGACTCCGCGTTGACAAATTGAAGCAATTTAATAGGCTGCGCAGAAGACCTTGAAGATGTTCGCCAGCTGCCTACGAATCAGACAGGCTTTCGCCGGGCCGCTCAATCCCAAATCGACGTCATGGAAACTGCCGTCGATTCGGAGTTCATGTCGCAATCGGAGTTTGTAAGCAGACGAACGAAGGAACAGCGCGGTATGTATGTTGTATGTACGGTGAATCACGAGCCATCAATCCTTAACCTACGCGCCTTATGAATTTCCTTGCAAGAGCAAGACCATCAGCCACTCGAAGAATCGGTTCCGTAGCAGCGGCTGTAAGTACTGGTGCGCCATCAAGGTCCCCTCATCTACCTAACTCCATTCCTAGCTCGCCTTCACCCGCGCAATGCATATCCAATCAATTCCCATGTGTAGGTTTCCCTCGTGGCGTGTAGCATTGGAGGGTAAAGGGGGAGAGGATTGCAAACTGAGACATATTTAGGGACGGGCACCAGTGACAACTATGCCTACCTGCTCGTCGACGATAAGTCTAAGGATGCCGTCATTGTCGATCCCGCGAATCCCGACGAGTAAGCTTAGTATTGTTCTACAACTATTCTTGTGCCACGAGTATCTGACCTCTGGACTTAGGGTTGCACCCGTCCTGAAAAAGGCTATCCAAGGCGGCGAGATCAACCTTACGGCCATTGTCAATACACACCAGTGGGTATCCCCTCATACTGCTATTGATCCGCTTCACTTCACACTGACTATGTCTGTAGTCACTGGGATCATGCGGGTGGAAACGACAAGCTCGTCAGTGTTTTCCATCATATTTCTCTCTCCCCAATGCACGGACGGTTGCCTAATATAAATGCCCTTACAGCGGACTGAGTTGGGCACTCTCAATCTCCCAATCATCGGGGGAAAGGACTGCCAAAATGTCACTCAGACGCCTGCGAACGGGGAGGGATTCAGTCTTGGAAGCATCGCCGTGAAGGGCCTCTACACGCCGTGCCATACACAGGATAGCATTTGCTGGTTTGCGCAGGACGGCGATGACAAGGTCGTTTTCACGGGCGACACCCTATTCCACGGCGGTATGTCTCCACATGCTTCCCTAATGGACCGGAATAAGAGTGCAACTAATGATCACAGGATGCGGTAGGTTCTTCGAAGGCACAGCGGATGAGATGCACACGGCCTTGAACAAGACGCTGGCTTCTCTTCCGGATGATACCAAGGTCTACGTGAGTTGTAGTTGCTATCGCGGATCGAGTAGATCCCATTGTGCGTATTCATCTACTTACTATCTATAGCCTGGCCACGAGTACACAAAGTCCAACGTCAAATTCGGTATCTCGGTCCTGCAAAACGAGGCAATCAAGAAATTACAATCGTTTGCGGAGAACAACCAGGAGACGCAAGGGAAGTTTACGATTGGGGATGAGAAGGTAATGGATATCTTCACCATTGGAACCGAAGTCCAAGTGCTGACATATTTGTTGTAGCTGCACAACGTGTTCATGAGAGTAGAGGTAAGTGATGCAGGCTTATCCGAAACTGGCAGAGCGCGGCGACCTAACAATCTTTGTAAAGGACCCTGAGATCCAAAAGGCCACCGGAAAGACGGACCCTATCGAGGTGATGGCTCAGCTCCGAACGATGAAGAACAACTTCAAGTGAGCAAGTAGAGGTTGCCAATCCGAACGAAGACTCGAAGCACGTTGTACGCTGACGAGTCGTAGACCGCCAGCGGAGAGTAAGATCTAGACGTTAGGACACAGATCTTCACTGAATGCAAATCACTCTCACGTATCGACGGGTTGGGAACTTGGACTCATCCGTCACCATAGTCTAACAGCCACTCAATACGTGACGGCTGGCCTCCCACCATACTTGTCTATGCGACATGATCTATTGACTACCTAAACATCTATCTTCGAACATGGTATTTCTCCAGCAAGCACCAAGCCTCAGCCCATCTAGAAAGCGGATTGGATGCAATAAGGTACTTGCGGAACGCCGATCTATAGTTAGAATCGACGCGGGTTTTTAATCTTGCTTCACTGTCCACACTTGCGCGCTGTCTGTGTATCGAGACGGCAAGCTCTAGCATATTTTGAAGCGGTTACGGCTGATAAACACCATGGAGTCTTAAAAGACAAGGGAAGTACGGGATATGAGGTCGGTTTGACTGACCATTTTGCTGCATCACAGCACAAAGCTAGGCCACGTACCTACCTTGGTCACCATCCGAGTTTTCCAGTGCGCCTAATCAATGGGGGCTATTTGGTAATGTGCGAAATATCTATTTCGCCATCTCTTCGACGGATGGGTTAGTTGATATCGGTGATATCCAGTGCTCTGTTCCTATGAGTTTGAATTGGCAACTTCTTCGTGTTATGATGGTAAGAAGGAGGAATAGAAACGAAGCAACGACGCGCAGAAATTTTCAGGCAATTTACCGCACCACTGCAGAATAGTGGGGGCTGTTTTGTCAGCTGCGGGCAGTTGGCAATCGTATTCCTTCATACACTCTTGACACTGTAGTTATTCCAAATGCTACGAAGAGATTGATATAAATGCCATTGATTTCTGAATTGACTGGTCTGTGCAGACTACCTGACTGTTCTTATTCACTTAGGTACAGTGAGACAGGCAATCCACCAGCTTACTGCAGCGGCAACGAAGAGCGCTGACTATACCTAAAAATACGATGGGCTACAGGGCGTAGCAAGCGTGAATAGAACCCAGCCAGCAGTGCGGCACGTTGCGCCGGCCGCTGACCAAGGTGTAAGAGTGCGAGTCCTTGTACGCCACGCCTAGGCAGCTACGACACAGAGAAAGTCATACAGAACAGGGGCTGCGGCCGCCGCGGGCAATGCACGAGGAGTCTGTAGCGCCACGCCGGTAGCCAGAACCTGGTCTGGCATGAGGCGCGCTGTCATGACCGGGTATGTGATCGCGGCCAGGAGCCACCTCCGCTGCGAAGAAAAAGAAAGGGACGCAGGGAGAGGAAGAGTGAGAGAAAGAAAATCCTAACATCACAGCCACTTCGCCCTTACACAATCCCGAATCTCGATATGATGTACGGGATGAGAGGACCCAGCGTGCCAACGTTGACGTCGGCGCAGAAAGAACGAATAGCGAGGGACGACTCGTCTTAGAAAATGCGTAATCTGCTCCGAACCAGCCACCTATTTCTAACTAACCTAGAGCAACCTGATAGGATCACATAATCAACTGGATCTTGATACCCTCCTCCACTTATTAGCCTCTTCGTATCCTCGACTGCTATCAGTAGAGGATCGGATTTTGGTAGGTTAAGCAGAACTGCGTCCAGACCGGCTTCTCGGAAGAAGCTATTCTCAAATGCCCAATAAGATCATTTCTTTGCCCGAGTTCTGGGTATTCCCATGGGTTACGTATGGCGCGCATAGCGAAAAGAGGTTTGACTGACGTGAATAACTACAGCCCTTCCTAGTTCATCAGGTAGACACAAAATAAACATGTAGGTAGAACATGCAGGTATGTAGTAAATTTTAAAACGATTCGTGACTAAAACGCTATGCGTTGAATTCCTTTCCTGACAAGCGAGACGAACTGAAGTTCATACAAACTCCTAACCTCCACCATGAATGGATACGTGTAGCGCATGACGTACATTTGACATACTCCCTATCCGTAGGTTTCCACCACCACAATGCCATCATGCTATGTGGTACGCTGCGGCGGCAGTCCGGGAGAAGCCGGGGACGCAGGACCGCCCCTAAGATTAATAGACCCGATCCTCGACACGATATTACTGCCGACGGCGTCCACCGCTCCACGGGGCGATGCCAGGGTTGGGCCCTGAGCCGCGGTTTCTTGCACTTTGAACAACTTAATCGCGGTCCCGTTCCAGACGCCGACGGTGCCCTTCGCGACCTGCATCTCGCCGGCGAACACGAAGCTCCAAATCAGCGACTCGTACCAGCCTAGAGCCAGCGGTGACCACTCGAACGAGTGAACCCTGACTGGCGACGGTTCTATGGCAACTAGGTCCGCGTCTTGGATAGCTTTCAGAGCCGCCGACGATGGCACGTCAGCCGTCAGCCCCTGACGATTAACCAAGACCGTCAGCTGCTGGATGACCGTGAGAATCGTATGCAGGGGAAGTTCGGGAAGCCAACTTTCGATCCAGTCCACAGATGGTTCAAAGACACCGGTTAGGGATTGGCCAGTTGCAGAATAGCTAGCGAGACTGGTGGTGCTGTTTTGCCTTGAGAACGTCGCTACTCCTGCGGGCATTTTCCCTCTGGCTTTCTCGGACATGCCCCTAAGTTGAGTTGGTACCGCATCTTCTACATCAGCAACAGAAGAGGCCTGAGATGGATTCTCTGGAGTCGACTGCGCCGGTGTCGGCCGATCATCATCGTCACTCTCATCGTCGGCATCCCCAATAGCAAATGTGCCATCCTCTTCTGGCACATCGCTCAGCGTTGGTGTTCTCGGCTGTGCTGTGGTAGGACTGCGTAGGCTGTCTAAAGAACTTCTCCTGGAAATCGTGTCAAACGGGTCTGATGGCTGTCCATTTTCCTTTCTCAGACGATGCCGTCGCTCAAGCTCTTCTTGGCCGCTCTCCAGCGTGAAAGTTCGCAAGGCCTCAAAACGTTTCCTGTTCTTCAGTATCGCATAAATGAAATTGGCGTTCTCTGTTTCCCCGTTAGTATATCACGATACCATATGCCAGACAAACACTCACTCTTGTATTGATGCTCGATGATAGCGTTCATCGATTCCAGGAGGGACCTAAGGAGACTGTGATTGCTATCATTGACAAGGAGGAATGACGGAGAGGACATCGAATTGAATAGCTGCAATAGCTTTGAACTCGTCGTGCTACTGATGCCCTCCAAGTAAGCAGCTATGTTGTTGATCACGGCAAGTAACGCTGGATAGATAGCGGAAAGCTTGCCCTGGCTCCTCGTAATGAGGTTGTAGATCGACTTTTTAGGAGTTAGTCATGGAATCATCCCGACTTCGCAAGTTGCTCACCTGTACTAGGAAGTCGGCATATGTCCCTTTGAATCCGGGGATCCTAATGACAACCGGCAGCGTGTCCTGCCCCTCGAAGGGCTTATTGAGATTAATACCGAAGTTCTTCTCAACACTCAAAGTCTGCAGCAAGAAAGCGCACATTCGCACGACGCCTTGCTTTGAGGCATCTGCCTTGTATTCCGTGGCGTAGAATAATATGAGGATGACAAAGTCATGTGCTCTTTGCGTGTCGATCATGAACGACCTAAACCGCTTGTTGCACTGAGTGATCTCCCAAAATAGCATGATAATCTCGGGAGAGAATCTGGTCGCGGTCTGTGTTCCGGGAATATACGAAACGTTGGCCTGGATGGGCTGATTTAGTATCCGTGTCATACCATCGACGATGAACTGAAAGTCCTGAGGGCGGTGTAATCGTCCTAGAAAATGGCGATAGTAGTTCTTTGGCGCCGAGCCGGTGTCAGGCTCGGGTATCGGGTACAGGAGAGTGGCCAGCAGAAACTGCAGGGTGTAGGTGACGAGAATCTCCTTGGGGTCTTTAAACATCAACGTGTTATAAGGGACACGCCAACTTGCTGGGTTATATTTCAAGGTCTGGATGCGAGGATCAGCGTCTCAACAGCAAGCTCTCTCTCGATGTACCGAGGTGAACTGAACAAACTTACTGTATTTAGCAAAGAGCACAAGACGGACAAGACAACTTGTTTATCCGGACATGTACAGATATAAGTCAAAGCTTTGGTCCCCTTCGTTGGTAGAATGCTAGGGGACATGTACATGCCCTGACTTGCAAGAGTTAAGAGTAGGCGCAGTATCTCGCACCGGTTGCTCTCGTATTCTTTGGTGGTGGCTACGGCAGTGTTGCAGCCGACTCCGCTTTGCCAAATGGCATAAGTGACCTTTGGCTTGCCATGGGGCTGCTTTGGAACAGTCAAGTCGGAGAAGAACAACAGGTCGACGAGGGTGTCTATGAGCTCCTCGGCCAAAGGCTTTGTCTCCTCGAACTCGTCGGTCGGCGGCTTCACATCTTCCTGACCTTCGTCGAATAGTACCTCGTTCGCGATGACAGACCGTCTCGTTCGTTTCCTCCTAGAGCCCCAGAAGAACTTGTCCTCCCAGCGTTGCAAGTGGTCGACTTCGTATAGATATGGTAGAACCCGAGTTAGAATGCGAATGCAATTCAATGCATCGCGTTCGGGTGCGAATTCGGGATCGGGGAAGGAAGGATGGTGTCGTAATATGAACAGACGAGATGTCAAGGCGAGGATCAAAGTCTCTAGGTTTTCAATGGCCCTGTCGCGTGCTCGACGGATATCTGCAGGCGCAAAGAGACTAAATATGTCCTCCGAGGACTCGGGAAGTTCCCAGAACTGCGAACCATCAGTTTACGAAGAAAGGCCGTATGTAAACAACAATGATGTACTGACAGAAGTCCAATAAGGGTCATCGGCAGGTATGTGGCGTTCTTCTGACAATCGAAAGATGCCCTTCTTGAAGACTAACTTAGAGTCGCTGGCACCCATCGCAATGAAGTCATACCGTGTCTACATTGAGCGTCGTTCGTAACTGGATCGTATAGATGGCGAGGGTGGGAAATTCGCAGCTACCTTCAGTTTCAATTCAGGCCCTAGGAAATTACCGAGGAGTTCGTTGCAGTGGTGCTACGGAATACCAAGTTGTACCAATTCGGGGGACACTGGTCTGGCTGGCTGTCTGGTTCTAGAATCTCGTCCTGGATCAGCCAAGATGCAGCTGTTAACTTCAAACAGCCTGAGATCTGTCTGTCTATCTGCTGGAGTCTGGACCCTTCCCTTATCAACTCCTTATCGAGGAGGATGGGATACCTGGCACCTACTGGTGCCAACTGACGGACAGCTGCCCCACTTAACCCATTATGAGCATGGAATGAAATTGAGCCTTCACAGTTTTGAACTCCCCTTTTATTTCCATCAATGATCACAGTATTCAACAATCTCATGTAGGTTTGAATACCCGCGGGTTGTGGTCGGAGTAGAGTTAAGGGTATCGCAGTTCTAGATGACCTTCCTCAGCTATATACATACACCTGTTCGGTCCATGACGGCCAAAAATCCTATCTTTCCATCATTCATCATTGTCATTGATAAGGTATCATTAAGATAGTAAGAAAACCCGAAAAGGTATGTCCTCGCATCCCTAATTAACCCAATATTCTTGATCTCGTCAAATCATGAGTCGGAGCGTTTACGCTCTGGCACTATCCGACTGCTCCACAGCAGTATCGTCGCTCGCTTCTCGACGTGGGTGTGTTCGTTCGTCTGTGGGCGGTGCAAGGTGCGCCGGGCTGTGCGCTTTCGGTGCCGGTGAGGGGGTCTTGCCGGCAACGTTCTCATTACTCTCTACTGCAGTCTCCTCGCTGATTTCTCGATGAGGATGGCCGCGCTCTTCTGAAGTCGGTGGTGCTAGAAGTGCCGGAGCTGGTCTTGCGGGTTCGGAAGCTGGCTGATCTCCAGTCGTGTCGCTGTGCACAACCACGTGCTCAAGAGGAGCCACTGCTTCTGAGGTCGGTGTCGGTTGCAAGCGGGAGTCCCATTTCAAAATCGAAGCAGCAACCCCTCTTACACCAGTGGCGATGATTTCAGGTCGTTCCCATGCTAGGAGTCCTGACAATCCCGTGGCGCGATTAGCATAGACGACGCTATACTTCGCATTGGCCCAACTGGGACATGTGTAGCGGTCCTTCGCCTCGTCTTCTACCATGTCGCCTGCCTCTGGATCTGCTTCCGCCTCCGCACCCCCATCGATACTCGGCTCATCGCCTAGAAACACCGTTATTCCGATTTTCGGTCTTACGGTCGTCTTCTTGTGTTCCTCCGGGTGTCGCACGCAATATGCCCAGTATCTCATTGCTGACTCTGGACCCGGTAGCCAAGCCAATTGAGTAAGATTAACCATTTCCGTCGGCGTAAAATCTTTCTTTGGACTGAGCAGTCGAAGTGTCTTCAACACGAATACCAAGAGGCCAGTCGGGGAATCGCACAATGCATAAGCCAGAGTGTTCGGTTCTCGAAGGCCTAGTTGGTTTAGTCCAAACTGAGCAGGCGTTGGGCCTTTCTTGAACGAAAGTGCATAGCCGCTCCGTTGCAATGCTGAGAAATCCTCACTGCGGTAGCCGAGAATAGGAGCTTGGAGCAAACTTGCAATGGACCATTTTGCCCATTCTATTGGCGCTTCCTGGAGCTTAGGCTGTGCCAGCGGCGGCGAGATAAAGTGAGCGCCTAGACAATGGTCCTGATGATAAGTTGCTAGATGATTGACAATCTTGTAGTCAATTTCCGCAGGCGAAGCAGCTCCGGAACTGGCATTCGTCGTCAGATAATACTGATACTCAAGGCGGGTCATTAATGAATTTAGAATATCTGCTGTGGATGAAATAACGGAGGTATTATTCGGGAGCGAGTCGCTAAACCCCAGGCCCGGCAGAGACGGTATGACCAGGTGGAAGGGTTGATTATTCGCAGCATCCTCTGGTTCGGTAAACAGCTTGATGAGGTGTCCAAAAGAAAGATTTGTGAAAGGAAAAGGTGGTATCAAGAGAAGGGGTATCGCATTTGAATGAGATGAGCGAGCGTGAATGAAGTGAATCCTGACTATTGCTTCAGAAGAGGGTATTGCGAAGCCAGTGCGGAACTGAGGTAACCCTGAGTTCAGCAGTTCCTCTTGTGCCCGCCACGAATATTGTTCGAGCCTGTTTGATGTTTAGCCGTGCTGACACTGGTTATAAGAGGTAACAGTCATAGACGAGGACGAGGAATATATAATATGATCGCAAAGTCTTACCAGAAGTCGATGAGTGGCTCTACTCGGGACTTTGGCTCCCACCAATCCTTCGATTTTGGTTCTGAAAGTTCATGAGGTAACCTTGTGACTTCGAGTTTCTGTTTCGTGAGCTCGAGATATTTCGATGAGACCTGATGTTTAGGATCCGCGCGTAAGCCACACACAACTCAGCTCAAAAGGACGAGAATGTGGCTTACGTGTATTGTGTATGGTTTGACCTCCTCAGCACCGCTAGCGGGAGCAGCCTCTTCAACCTCAGCAGTAGCCATTTTTCCAAGTACATACAATGTTACCATCCAACAGCAACGGGTATCACACGACAAAGAAGGACAACACAAGTGAGAAAACGAGGGATCAAACGAGAAGTAGCGAGAGAGACATCAACAATTCACAGAAAGGAAAAACGAAATTACCTTTTCACATCATATTCATGCCCGCTCCAGCGCGCCCGAGAGGAGGACTTGTTTTAATTATACTTTCGTTTTAAGGGACCTGGGTGGCTTGACCTCATGTGGCTAAAACCCTTGGTAGCACATCCGAAAACAAGGCAGAGGCGACAAGGATGATGCTGGCGATAGGCCAATTAAGAACGATGTCGACCCCGAATTCAGACTGACAAGGAACAATCAGGGTCTCGACTCTCGAGGAACAAGTGGCGGTGCACACGTATATCCTTTGGAGAAGCGGGAATGATCGCCACCGGGGTGTCACCCTCTATTATCCAGTATCGATGATTGACTTGACCGCTTGCTCGGGGTAGATTCTGCGAAGTAGTACACTACTTGATCATACAAGATCGAAGATGCAGCGCTCTGTTGGGACTCGGGACTCGGGACTCGGGAGGCAGCTCGTCTACCTACTGCCCTCGCGTCTACGTGTGACACTAGTACGTTAAGCTTCTCCATAGCTAATTTCATAGAGCCTATTAAGGCTCAGTAGGGCTCCGGGTGGCGCAAAGCAGTTCTTCAGTGGTGTTACGGCTGAACATGACAACAACCGGCGCCGGAGTTGGGCTCAATTAAATCTGCGGTAGTAATTTCCCCAGACGCGCGATAAAGCTGACGAGGTCGGTGCATGCTCGTCCAACTTCTCCATGCTTAGAAGATGTACATAATAATGATATAAGAGGGGCATCGCGACTCGCGAGAGTGGTCCACCGGCCGGGTTAGGCCAGGATAACAGCCGCATTGCAGCAAAATGCTTATGTACCAGGAGCACTTCCCCAAAAAGCCCAAGACGCCGTGCCGCTCTGCATTCCATTGGCTAGCCCTGTCATTTTGACGCGTAAGAAATTCGACCCAGCCAAGCACATCTTCTGGAAGGCGACGTTGAGGATTCATGAATTCTTGGATGAGCCGGCGGTTTTAACTCTTCTTGGATGCTGGTATAATACAATATATATGAACGGTAGAGTGGAGGGAATGATGGGGCCAAGTAAGTCAGAAAGCAGAGTTAAGCTTATGTCTTGCTCTCCGACCCGCCATCCTTGGACCCTTCGAACCAACGCCAGATCCATCTGATGTAGAAAAGAGACTCCATGGTGCCGTATATGCTCAGGATCACGATGACGGCGATTTTGGCATTCCGGCTCATGCCTAGGCCTTCAAAGCTGAACCCCGGAATATCGGGGTTTTTCGAAGGGTCCTGCTTGGGAGGTTGTTTGGACTCGAGTACTGAACGAGTAGTTGAGAACATCATAGCATAGGCTCGAGTTGATGGTCTTATCAGATGGGTATGCGAGTTGAAGCTATACGAGTATGAAGAGACGAGCCGCCCACGACCAACAGCGGTAGCGCCGTGACGAAATGGCAACGCAAGGCGGGTAGCCAGCATTTTGGAGAATGTGGGCAAGCCGAAGGAAACGAAATGAAAACACTCAACTCTGATTTAGAATTGTGATATTCTAAACAGCTGGAAACAACGTATATATACCTAACCAAATCAATCACTGAGAGTCGGATGTAGTTGAGTCACGATGAAACAGGCTTGCCGAACTTGGCAGTGAAGATACGGAGGAATACGGCGTATATGCTTCCAGTCTTCTTTTCGCCCCAAAGAAATACCATCTAGCCATGAGAGGAATCCTTGATAGCGTTGGCTATCGAATTGAATAGCGCTGCCAGTCTATATCTGTATCTTGGCATTTTTCTGTCTATACCCAACATAGAATGGGTGCGCGCTCCCGAGGTCTTCGAGGCTCGAGATACGATACGGGCGCGAATATGCGAAGTGTATTACTCAGACAAGGAAAGGAAAAGGTTCGGGAATGTAAAAAGGAGCTAGCCTATATCCTATATAGTTGAAAAAATCGCTCGTCCTCTCAAGCATTAATGGGGTAGTGGTAACCTCGGAGTTTCCCATGTCAATGAGATTGCTTACTCTGGCCCCGTGTTCGATTCACGGTTAATGCATTAATGCTTATTGATTTTTGTCGTTTTTGTTTCCCTCAGACTCGACTTGAAAGTGCAGTTTGCTAGAATTCTATTTTTTTCCCTTATGTCACATTTCGAGTTATTAGGTAGTATTATTCTAGATAGAATATGATATCGATTACTCCTAAATGCTCAGATGAATCAATTGTTTGAAAACCCATCTGCTTGTGGATCGTAGTGGTAAAATCCAAGGAGCTTGGACCACCCCTCTCAGTGGACTTGTCAGTTCTGATGTCTTCCATTTCAGTTACTTAAGCCTACAGTGACAGCTCCGACAATTAAAACGTTACAACCTTTCGTCCCTTTGACCCTTTTCACACATACCGTCCATATGCTTAAACTCCGTTCCTATTTTCCGAAAAGAAACTCCTGAGAAAATGAGTGCGAAGGGCGACAAGATCGAGAAAATCATCGCTCGCCTCCAACAGCGAATCAGTGAGGGGCAGTTCTACGAAGCTCAGCAGCAGACCCGAGTGGTCGCGGCGCGGTACACGAAAGCCGCAAACTGGAGTGCAGCGATCGACATCATATACAATGTCGCCCAGTCCCTTCTGAAAGCAGGTCAAGGCGGTAGTGGTGGAGATCTCTGCGTACTACTGGTCGACACCTACAAACAGGCGGAGCTGAAGCCTGATTCCGCTACCAAGGGCAAGTTACTCACGTGTCTGCGCTTGTTCGGCAGCGAAGAGCCTACTCGCAAGAAGTATATTGGAGAGATGATAGCGTATGTCCCACTTTGCTTCCCCGGACTTGCGTGAAGCTACCCAGCTACTAACTAACATGTTTACGTAGATGGTCCGCCAAATTCGGCGAATACCCCGCTGGTGACCCCGAGCTCCATCATGTCGCAGGTTCCCTGTATGCCGAAGAAAACGAGCCCTATGACGCCGAAAGACATCTACTTCTAGGTACCAAGGACTCGGCCGAGATCCTGGCTCACTTAGAATATGAGTGGTTCAAGGAAGACGACGCGCACACTGCCGCATTATACGCTGCTCGGGGCATCCTACCATACCTCCTTACTGGCAACGTCCGAGCCGCCAACACCTGCTACCGAATATTTACCAGCGCTTTGAACCAAGACAAGCAAGGCCAGCTAGGCGTTCAGGATGTCAGCAGCAATAGCGCCGATATACGAGTCTATCCCAGCATACCTCTCCTCAACTTCTTAGGCCTCCTCCTACTCGCCATCCAGAGAGCCAGTCCGGACCTGTACAAGCAACTGAACAACAAGTATGCTACTCTTATTGAGGAAGTCGAGGCATGGCATGAGTCCTTGGAGATGATAGCCGAGATGTACTTCGGGATCCAGAAACCCCGGCAGAGCAACCCTCTGATGGATATGATGAGTGGTTTCCTCGGCGGCGGCGGCGGCGGTGGTTCGGCAAGTGGAGGGGCAAGGAGACCGCCCGTCAAGGCTCCCACATCGATGCCTGCTGCTGAGGGTTTGGATTGACGGGTCGGTTTTGCGTTGTCGTTCCAAGTTCTGCAGCAGCATAGCACTGTCATCTTCTAGACAACCCTAATGATCATAACCCTTCATGATGAATATTATTGCATCCGTAGCTGTTCTTCTGGCTCGTACATCCAATTATCTTCGGCTAGCGCCGTTACTTTAGCTCTCATGCTGGCTAGAAGCGCGTCCATTACCTCTTCATCTGGTGTTAGCGTGAACTCCTATATTGTTTTGTATTCATCCTACCCTCAGGCTGTGCCGGCGTGCGGTTGTGGTTTATCTGGTGGTGCTTGACAGCCTCTGCAAGCTTCCGTCTCTCGCCTACAGAAAACATTAGCCACCTCATACCAGAGACGAGGAGTCTCGTTCAAGATCCTCGCAAGTCAGACAGGTTGAAAATGCGTACGCTCGCTTTCCTGCGCTTCATCTAACGCGCGGGCCTCTTCCGGGTCATCTAGCGGGGGTGTAGGAGGATCGCCAACATCGAACTCGCCATTCTTGTCGCGGATGACGATCTCAGATGTGTCGGACAGCACTTCGACGTCGGCGAGGCGTAGGGTCTCAGCCGAGTTGTTGGAGGAGGACGTGGTGGGGGTTGGCCGTCGCGTGAGCTGGCCTTGGAAGAGGTTGCGCCGTACTCCGGTCGTGTTCGTTCGCGCACCTCTGTTAGGGCCGGGACGCGCGTGTGGGGGCGGTCGGTCGGCCATTAATACCACTTTGGCTGCGATTGGGCAGGATGAAGTGATGAATTATATAGGTGCCTAAGTATAGCTTCAAGTGGTTATGCTGAAGATGTTTGTTGAAGGTTGGAATATTGTAGGTACATGTATGTAGCAGCTAATAGTGATAGAGCGGGGATAAGGGCCTCCCGCCGCCCAGGTGCTGTTCTCACTGTGGGGTAACCCTGTCTTATTTAAGTGGCGACCTAAGGTAGGGGTCTCTTTCTCGAGCTGCTCGAGCAGTTCGAGGTAGGTCAATGGAGAGCTCCCTACATGCATGGACTCATGGAGGCATGTAGGTACGGCAGCTTTCATGAGGAACGTGGTTTTATTCTATCGACGTCCAGTACTTCCTTACCTTACAAGCAGTTTTCAACGCCAGACTGCAGTCTTATCTACTATGTCGACTGCATTTGAAATTCAGCCCGTTGGCCGGTTTGATGGCGAATGTGAACCCGTCAAAAGGCCCAAGGTATAGATGCTACCTATTAAGTCACAGCTAAAACAACCCTTCCAACAATACTCTAGTCCAACATGCTATATTTAGGGGGCATTAGAACTTGTTACTAACCATTTCGTTTGCTAGGAAATAGCCTGCTTTTCATATGATGATAAACATGAGTTTCACCTGGACGATCGCTCTATGCAGTGGTATTATCCTCCTGAACTTGGGGCAGACCTATCTAAAGGATTCGACCAATTCGTCAAACACGATGACTCGAAAGATGAGCACATAGATAGTCTTCTTAAGACAATCATAGCTCATGAAGAAGAGGAAGGAAAGAAGGTTGACGCTCAAGTTGTCACTTGGAGGGGCATGATGACCAAGGTATGATAGTAAATGTACTTCCAAAAAATCTAACCTGTATCTAAATTGTACAGATCATGGCAGCCCCATTCGAAGACCGAGATGGGTACGTAGGCATGCCACTTATGTCCACTACCGATGAAAATCTAATCGGACATCTATACAGCTTCGAAATGAATGCTACTCTGTACCAAGTGCGCAATTCAAGTTCTCCTTAATGACACCATGTTAGCTGACTGCTTGCCAAAGGATTGCATGTACGTTCAGAACCTGCTTGACTGGCATGTTTACATTAATCTAAGGATGACCAAGTTTCATCGAAGAGAATCATGCTTATAAGCAGGCCTCACAACAAGAGCAACAGCAACAGCAACGCCAACAACAATCGCGAAGGGGCCAGTTCCCGCCGGATGTCATGACATATTGGGGTAAGCTAGGGCTTCTGACTCACAGTTCACAGCAGCTTACATGCCATAGGCTACAAGTTCGAGACATTATGCTGTCTTCCACGTCCTTGGGGTGAGATCACTAGGGACTTCATCGAGAATAGGGACAAAGAAATTGTCAGCAACAAAGCTCAATACTGTTCCGTAGTTCGTACCGGGATCGGTAAAACAACATTGTGTCTAGGGGGCGAGGTCGACGCCAGTAAGTTCACATCTAGGTAGCTGTCTCAGGTGTGCATTACTCACATTGGATTTTTTTTTTCAAGTCTGGGATTCCAAGCCTGCGCAGAAAGGTGCGCCAATAAATTGGATCGAGCTCAAGACCAGCGTCGAAATTCGCGACGACAGGACTATGCAAAACTTCGAGCGCAAACTCATGAAGTTCTGGATTCAGAGCTTCCTACTTGGCGTGCCAAGAATCATCGTCGGCTTCCGCTCGCAGCAGGGTATCCTCACAAAGCTTGAAGAAATCCAGACTGCCAAGATCCCCGAGACAGCCTCTAAAAGGGGCGTCAGGAGCTGGAACGCGAACATGTGTATCAACTTTGCCAGCGGCTTCCTAGACTGTAAGACAGAGCTAAGGCTCCTCCGATGCTTGACGGCTGCTGATTTCATTCCAGGGCTGAGAAATACCATTGACGACGAAGGGGTCTGGAGGATACGGAGACTACCCCGATCTGGATCCATCGAAGTGTTCAAGGTCGAAGAAGTCGGGCACGGAAGCATACTCACTGATGAATTTATCAACTGGCGTATAAAACTGAGCCTGGGTAGCGGCAGGGAGAGTACTTGAGGTGATTCTATTCTGTTGACAAACTCTGTTAAATCTAGCATGTACAATTGCATCCTCTAGATATGCCAATTCCCTTCTATATGTAGGTAGATACCCGGATATGATCCTCTATATAACCCGAACCCGCTCACGGCATATAGCCACATGCTCTAAGTCTACGACCGTCTCATTTGTTTAGATTTACATGCATCTTACGTCGCAAGGGGTCATAGTGAGTTCCCGACTCGGGATTCCCATAATCCCGCTTGCCGTTGACCTCGTGGTCTATGCTGTCGAGTTCCACATCAAACGCCATGTGGTTGAGGAAGTTGCAAATCTGTCGACATTTTTAGTAGGGGTTTTGTTTCATATCTGAGAATTGGATTGTCTTACAGGCTTCACGTGCCATCGCCCACCTCCAATCTCAAACCAGCCTAGATGGCCGCCAAGTGACGTGGTACAGAGCACGGTGTATGGATTCGTCGAGGCCTCGGCGTACGGAAGGCTTAGGTACGAGGCAATAGGGTCGTCTACGGCGTTGATAGCCAGAAGCGGGGTGCGCACGGCCAGTAGCGAATCCGAACTTGACGCGTCTCTGTAATAAGCCTCCTCTGTTGGATATCCCCATGTAGGGCACTGGTAGGCTCTGTCAAACTCATAGAGATACTTCAGTTTAAACATGCTTGCCGTATCTATGTTCGTGTACTTGTCGAGTTCCTCCTTGTGCCTCATTGCCAGGGTCCTCATGGCACCTGGAGGCGAAGTTTTAGAATGCGTCTCGAGGTCTGGATGTTGTAACTTCTTGTGTACTTACTGCCGAGAACTGGCTGGTAGACGTGATGCCCCATAAATGTGCTCTGCAGCATTTTCGATGATATGTGAAGGGCCCAGGGGTTTGCGATTACAACCGCAGCCTTGAGCAGAGCTGCGGAGCCTTCCTCACCAAGATACTAATGCATCGAGTTAATGAGCTCCATCGTCGCTTTCGTTTTCGTTCCTTGGATTTAAAATTACTTACGTTCGTGAGTATGCAGGCGCCCAGTGAGAAGCCCAACCCAAATAGTGGTCGGTTAGGATACGTCTTCTTGAGCCACTTAACAGTCTATATCCGCGCTGATATGAGTAGGAAGTCACTTAGATGCAGGAGTGCACCAGAAAACCTACTTGTCTAATATCCCACGTCGCACGCGCATTGTAGAGCAAGCCCGTGGTGATCTTGCTTCTAGCACAACCCCTCGAGATAACTACGCAGGCTTCCCATTTCCCGCCGTCGACCAGCGGGGCGATTGCGTGTCTCAGATAAACCTCGTGCGAGCCTCCTGACAGACCATGGAGGACCACCAGCATGGGCTGGGTGTCGTCAGAACCCATGTCCGAGAGTTCCGCCTCTGTGAAATAAGCCGTTCGCGGGGGCAGTGAGTCGTCGGCCTCCTTTTTGTGGGATGGATCTGTCACGGCGAAGTCGACGGCAAAACTTCCGTTGAACTCGGCGTGGTCCGCCTCGAAGATCTTCCGCTTGTAGTGTAGGGATGGCGCTTGGCCTTTTGCCGCTGTCCACATCGTCTGAGCATGCCCATTGAAGAGCAGCGGGTTGAGTTGGCATGGCGGCACTGTTGATTCGCAAATCTTGAGCAAATCGGTTAACTTTCCATCCTTCTCTTTCAAATCCAGCGACTTTGGTGACGTCGTGAAGTTGATGTTGGCTCGCCCAAACCACTCCATCTTGACAACCGATCTATAGTATATCTGCCTACTATTTTGAGCAATTCGTCTCAGACTAGGATAGAATTCTAATATAGAAATAAACCAATTACGAAAGGATCATGGATCAGGTATAACTGTCTCAATTTACTAAAAGGAGAGGTCTATGGTTTTCAGTTGTATGACTTTAAGATTGAATGTCAGCAACAATGCCCCGTTATTGAGATACGTGCCTACCAATCGTATTCCCCACTTACCTCGGTTTGACCCGAATTATACGACCCTGTGATAGTATCGGTAGTAGTACATACCTTTAAAGGGAAGTCATTCTTAATAGGTATGTTGGTCAAGCCTTTCATGCATCAAGCAGTGTCATGAGAAATGCAGCTTTAAAGCTGCAAGGGTGAAGATACTAATACTAGGTATCTCAACAGCTAACACATGGTCTTGCACAAGATTAAACCCGTCGGTAGGTCAGTAGTACTATTGTTGGTTGGTTGGCTCGAGTAATGGAGCCTTATATACTCCGTACCGTGAGGCGACCCCCGATGTATCATGTGTAGCTCCGCCGGACAAGCCAACACGGTTGTGATGAAAGGATGTGTTTGCTCCTCGCAACGAATGGCATGACCACCCTGCATAATAGAACAAAACTCAAAGTCCGTCTGTTCCCATCAGACTGGGATATTTTTGATGATGTGAGAATAGAAAGAAACGTCCAGGTCCACGTGTGCCAAGCCACTTGGAAATCTAGCAAATAGACTACCCATGCAACTTGTCCAATCACGTGACGTTGCTTCTTAGAACAACCTACGACGTCGCGGCGCGCCTCAGCCGATCTCTGCCAACCGAACTTGAACTTTCCGATGAGACGAGACGTCACCCTTACCCATCGCTTCGAACGATCGAGAATTTCCTTGCGCCGATGAATGAGGGATGGTTTGAAGGACACTTATGAGTGCGATGAAATTATGACATATCGCGGCTCGATGCCCTATGACCATGGCTCGGGGTTCAATGGCCAGCAAACTCAATATTCACAAGCCCAGGCACAAGCCCAGCCCGTGAACGACGGCTACGACAGTTGGAGCGATCCACGGCTACAACAACCTAGCCAAAGCAATGTCTTCATTAATGTACCCTACCCTCCATCGCAGCCTCATAATGTGCAGCAACATATGCACCTGCAGAATGCCGACTACCAGTACCAGTCCTACGACCCCTCTTTCGACCAGCGGCCTCCTCTCCAACCTTCGATGCAGAATGGCATAGATCCACCACCCCAGGTGGCCCATGCTATGCAACAACAACCTGCCCAGCAACCGACCCATCACCACCAGCAACAATACGCCCAACTCAACAACGGCTGGCAACACATGCCACCGCCCATGCCCTCGCCCATCTCTGTGCCTTCGCCTTCGCTCTCCTATCAACCCACTCCACCGCACATGACGCCGCCCGTCACACCCCAACTCATGCCACAACCACATCCTCAGCCGCAAGAGCAACCACAATATCAGTATCAACATCAGGTGCAGCATCACCCTCAGCTGCAGCATCACCTTCAGCAACTTCATCAAAATCAACAGCATCCCATGCCGCCGCAGCACGTTAGCCCCCGTTTCGCTGCCCAGTCGCCTCAGCTGCCAACGCAGTTCATCCCGCATCAGAACAATAGACATGGTGGTACAGGTGCTCGGATGGAGCATGCAAATCGCATATCGGCAAGCCCTCGCTTGTCAACCCACGGCGTCACGAGAAGTCCGAGTGTGGGCTCAGCCAGGTCGCCCGCTCCAACACCGGGACTACTACCACATCATGCTGATACCAATTCCCTCCTGATCTGCCTCGCCGAGGAGTTCTTTAGCAAGGCTCGAAAAGAAACCATCTCGACCATGGAAAACGACGATGCACAGAGCCTGCACGATTATCGGAAGCTTGTTGCAACCGGATTAGGCTGTCTCGAAGTTGTGCTGGACAATACAAAACTAGCGCCTCGGTTGGAAGCCAAGATACGATTTCGATATGCCAGCATATTGTGTGAAGAGACGAATAATGTAATGGAGGCTGAAACCGCTCTAACCAAGGGCATCACGCTTTGTGAAAGAGTAATACCGCGCTCACCGATCCCTAGGATGTCTGATCGTACGCTGACTACCAGTCCAGAACCGATTTGACGACCTAAAAAATGTCATGCATTTCCTTCAGGTCAAATTGCTATTTTCGCAACAGAAAGTAAAGGCGGCCATGATCTCTGTAGATGGCCGTATACGGGATGCCGAAGTGTGCGTATTCAGCCCTCTTTGCTTGGTACGTTATATGTCTTCATCTACTAACCCGGAAGTAGAATGAAACATCACCACTGGGTCTACGCTTTCCGCTTCCTGAAGACATCCATGTATCTCCAGTCTGCAAATCCGTCAGAGATGCACGCACTCGAGAATCTCAAAGCCATTACCAACCTAGCGAACCAGAGAGGTGACCGTGCTATTTTTGTGGTGGCCTCCTTGCTAGAGGGCCTGAGTCTTCTCAAGACAATGAAGGACGATGCTGTAGTCCGCATACAAGCTTGTATTGCCCAGGCGCTCAAGTATCAACTCGAGGAATCAGTCCACATCCCTCAGCTTGATATCTTGGCACTCATGCTCGACCTTGCGTGCAGTCTGCAACAGAAGTCTGGCCCGGAAATCATGCAGAAATTGAAGAACCTCCAGGACCATATGGACGCCTCCATTAACGAGGAATCATGGCATCACGTCGAGACGGAACTCCTACTCCCAATCCGGAAAGGCGGTGCACCTGCAATCAGCCAAGACACCTCGGCTATACTGAAGCCTGGACTTGACGACGATTCCTGTGACTATCTCGTCATGTCGTTCTGGAGCAAAGTCGAGGCATTCACCATAACGTCAGATGACCCATCCGAATTCTTTTCTTATACTAACAGCGTCTCCAGATACACATATAGTGGTCTTGCGCTTCTATACCAAACTCCTCGCAACGACAAGAGGATATTCAAACTTTGGGATGAGGCTCTGTCTCAGCTGCAAAAGGGTAAGACTACTGTGTCTAAAACTGCATTGCAATGTCTAACCTTCTCCATAGCTGGTATTAGACTGCGAGGACTACCGACCTCCCTAACGGATGCCATTACAAGAGCGGATTGGCATAGAGAGTGGATGTGTTATCTCTACATTCTCCAAGCTTTACACTCTGCAACCTATACCCGATGGGCTGATGTTAGGCATTGCGTTGTGGAATTAGAGACTCTGGTTAAACCTCCGCTTGAGGGCATTGTCGTGCTATACTCCAAATACCTCTCAGGAGTATATCACCAAGGAATCGGGGATTTGAAAACGGCCATCTTGGTTTACCGTAACCAACTATTTAGCCTCAGCGATAACGGGCGGAATGGGAGTCGGAAAACTTCCGAGGTGGATGTGTCGATACTGGCGGCTTTCAATCGAATATGGATCATGCAGCACCCGGACTATAAAGACGACCAGCTGACACTAGATCTCTTGGAGCAACTTCGTCCGCTCTGCGTGGATCACCCCAACATTGAGATTCGCACGGCGTACAATCTAGTGCTAGCGGCGGTCCAGACCAACCCGCCAATTCCGATGATGGCGGTCAAGTCACACATCTCGACGGCACTACACAATGCACAGCAGCTAGGTAACGTGCAGACGCTATCGATCGCGCTGAATCTCATGCGAGCCAAGCTCTTCCAGAGCATCGTAGGCGATCAGGCGCTAAAGAGCGCGAAGGCCGCTTCGAACCAGGCAAAGAAGAGCGGCAACACGCTCTGGATGAGCGTGGCGGATGGCATGCTTGCGCAAAGCCACGACGTCCAAGGACAGGCTCTAGAAGCTCAGAAGGCGTGGCAAGATGCGACGCAGTATGCACAGCAGGCTTTTGAAATGATGAGAAATGGGGGTTCTATCTGAGCTGGTGTGGTAACGGGTGTAGAAAATCCGGGTCTATTGAGGGCAGGGCGTTATGTACAATACCATGGCATTGCATTTTATGTAGGATTTGTCTGGATCGGGGGAAACGGTATGAAGCTGGGCGTTCTGATGGGTCACAAGGGGAGCCATGTTAGATTCCCGTTGGCCAGCCCGGAAGGTCAGCAATATACCCCCTTATCGTTGATAGGTCACTCGAGCCTTTTGACAAATTCCCAAGGCCGCACAGCATCCAGCATCTATGTACAAGAACTCGAGAAGGGTATGACCAGCTTGAGGTTACTCGGCATACAAGAGCCGCCGTTCGAGGCTCTTCCGACGGATCGATGATCCAAGTCTCCGGCATTTGCGTCAGGAGAAAGGATGGGGTGTTCACCTTGTATTCACCATCTCACCGGCACGGTAGCACCTCGTAATGTTTGGATCGGCAGTGTCGCACAAGCTCATTATATGACATCCGTCAGTTCCGCTACGTACTGCCGTACATACGTCTACATATATACCTACTATGTATGTAATGTAGGCCTGGCCACATAACACTGCGTAGATTACTGTTTATCATGATTACATGATGATTTACAAGAACGCTGTCTTGGATCCGGTTCGGAACCTTCCTGAATAGGAAAGCATGAAGCATGTGTGATATTGCGAGTTGTTGCTATCAGAGAGAGACTGGCAGAGTGAGGGCGAGGAGAGGGAAACAGGCCAGCATAGCCCCTTAGCCACCTTAGCCTCGCTGGTAATGCCGAGCTTTTGAGCTAGATCTCCTTCGTTAGCTAACCAACCGCTCGGCGTCGTTGACGTTACACGGGTTGGTGGTGCGAGCATTTGGTAAAGGCGCCAAGGCGACGAGAACACCACGATTGAGTCTCGGAAAACGAGCCGAAAAAAGGAAAAATATTAGTATCGCCGACAAGATAAATTCTATTGCTATTTGTTTTTTTCCTCCTTTCGATGGCTTTTTCCACCACGGCCGGGCCCGGCCCATAGATTCGCGAACCATCTCCAAGCTTGACTGTATGCTACTATGTTTGTATGTGAGCAGTATATAAGCTGTCTAAGACTAGTATCCACTTCGATCCCATAGGTAGTGTATTTCTTTACTTGAGGTAGTACATATAAAAAATCTAACGAGGCGAGGCAACTCAGCTGAGCAGAGTCTAGTCAAATCGAGCCGAGTCTAAGCAAGTCGCCTATAGTACTATTGGCAATTGCCTTTCGTAGTCTATAGATGGATCGTTGATGACGCTATCGAGGAGGTCATGTCTAAGCAGCGTACCTAAGGTGAGAATGGGTATGCTGGAGAGGTACCGGGTACAACGGTATAGCATCGCATCGCAAATCCCACGCAACCCGCCCGCAACACGCTCCGCCGGCTCGAAGTCCCGCAATCGCATACATGATACATGGTCAGGAAATCATGTAATCAAGATGTAATCAGCAAACTGATAGGTATTACCGATATTACATATTACGTGCGCCCAACCATTCCCCTGGGTCCCCGCGGTGCAACCACGTTTTCTATTCATTATCACATAGTATTATTTTGTGCTAATTTATCGGGGGTTTTCCACATATTATTATTCTTTCTTTTCTTCTTCCCTCCTTCTCCGGTTTTATTCTGGGGCGTCGGTAGTAGTTGTTGTGGGGGGCGACTTGGAAAAGGGGGGAGTAGGTCGATGTATTGTATTGTACTTGTACCTGCTAACCCTTATACTATGGTAGAGAATGCATGTATTGATGGATGGAAGGCCTTCTGTAGGTCTATGTATGCATTTCGGCGAGATACGACGTGTACATACCTACCTACCTGCTACCTAACCTCCCACCCGCACGCGCGCATGCATACAGACACACTATACACACATACACATACCATGGTAGCTCTCTCCTTTTCCCACCAACCATCAATATGTAAGCTCGCGAAGCTTGGTAGCTTAGGGTATGCTGTTCATGGCACCACGGGCCTGTGGATCTTGGGGAGAGGTATGTATGTATGTATGTAAAGTAGCCTGTAGGTAAGGTAGGTCATCAACCCACACACCCACACACACACATCTGCTCTCACGCGCGCGCAAAAAGAAGAGTGCCCGCTCATCATGCACACAGGGCACATACATACATAAGCACATCCTTGCGATTGGGGATGAATGACGAACCAAGATCTAAGCAGGGTCTAGAGTCGGTCCATACTTATTGCAATACATGTGTAGGCGTCTTCGGAGTTAATCCTTACGGTGGTAATGGTAGCGATTTGGTAGCAACAGTATGTGATGGCGGTGGTGGTGTGGGAGTCTCTACCTAATAAGTGCATCTTCAGATATATACCTACCTACTCATCATCTGCTGTCACCAGTCGCGAAGCCTCTTCCTTCGACGTTGCGCTTGTGTTGCCGTCAGAATATCCTACTACGACGGGGCCATCGCTGTGCAGGTGACAACTCAGTCGTGTGTATACAAACCCTAATATCCTATGCACCGCATGTCTCAATATACTTCCTCAGCGCTCTCGTGAGGCGCGTGGTATCGGCGTACATGTACGGAGGTGACATGACGTGAGGATGAGAAAGAATCCGCGGGACGTGGTTACAATATCCCATTACACACAATACCTCTACATACATGCATGCACACATAAAAGTTCCTCCATCTGCCGTAGAGGTGTGTGCTACGCACATGCATGATTATACGTTATAGGTAATAAACTTCAACGTACAACAGCACACGGCGGCGTAGCTGACACCAGCAAGCACTACATACCTAGGTACATACGTGCAACGTGGGTTTTCTCCTTAGCTCAGCTACAGCTGCAGTCAGCCCACATGTTCATGTACATAAGTCCCGTTCTTACATGATGGCTGACGAACCGACCGAGGGGACCGGACGAAGCGAATGCGGGAGCCAACGTGGCTGACTAGGGCAGCCATGTCCAAAAGTTACGCCCTCTTACCCTCTAACCACAGGGAATAATTTTCCTTTGTTCTGGTTTTGTCCCAACTCTTACGGATTACTTCCTCTTCTTTCGCCGTATCTCCGAATGGGGATGCGTTTGCCCCCAGTTCGGTCAATGACATGGCCTACATTCGAGGTGTCTACCGGGGGGGGGGGGGGGCAGCGAGGATATCGCGGGTAAGAATCCCGTTTTCGGACCCTTTCCCGCCAACTATCCATATTCCCACGAGGGCAAGGCAAATAACAACCACCTGTGTATTTTTTATTTTTCGTACACGAGACCCCCGGGAATTTGAATACGGGACGCTTTCTTACGGCAGACGTGACTCGCTCTGCCTCTGTATGTACATACATAGAATGAAGAAGAGGAGGGGGGTAAGAAAGAAGTATGGCTTTGGCTTCCCACATGGCATGTAAAACGCGATATGATCTGACGGCGGCGATCTAACTAAGACACTGTCAGCCTGTCTATCGCCCCTCTACCCAACCATTAGGTACACAAAGACGACGTGCCTCTCTTCTCTCCGAGACACCATTGGATAATGTATCCTCGGCCAAACTGGGGTTTCCTGGATGTCTGATAACAATATGACACACTTGTCATTGGAACAGACAGTCTCGAAGGATTCTACTAAGCGAAGCACCGGGTGTAGGTATACGTTTACAAGATAGCCTTTTCGTCGGGTGCCTCCCATCTATGCACGCCGGTCTAAATGTTTAGTACTGCGTGGCTCAGAGGTCATCTGCCAGTAGATAGATGGATCTTGTTTGTTTGATTATACTTATCTTTTTACTTGGGTGTTCTCCTGCTATGGAACTGGTCCAGAAGTATCTCAAGTTGTGAGGTGAAGAATAGGGGTATGGTACAGGGTATTCTTATAGAACAATAGACAGGAAACTGGGATTTGGCAAACCAACAATGAGGCTGCAGCCAGACTGGAACATAGAATACAGTGAAACCAACAGATATAAACCGCCTAATGCAAAAATCAGGATATCTCAGCCGTCCCCGTCCCGGCCTTGCACTAATGAAGAACAAATGCTGTAAAGGCCGCCCGCCTATGATATGTTAACAATATGCGAAAATAGCCAGAACGCCAGTAAAAATGCTTTTCATATCCAACAGCGAAAATAGTGAATCAAAAAGTCCCGACGGCCGTTGAAGTCGTCGCTATACCGGTGTCCATTCGTCACGTCGTCCATTTCCTGGTAGTGAACGTCGTAGATATTAAATCGAACCGCTAGGATGAAGTCGTGTGAACAGCGTTGTCTCGACATCTCCGTTGACAAGCCAACTCAGTCCAACTCCCAGTAGGTAGCATGACAGGTTCCTCATCTTCTCACCGAGTAGGTGTTCTCAGCTGATGCAATATGCCTGTCTACTAGACAGGCGAAACTCGCAATGACTCATTCGGCGCAGTTCTTGCTCGTCGTCATCAATCGATAGCTCTCGGCACACGCTGTCCCCCGGGCCTTGAACCTGTTTATCTCACTCCCGTTAACTCCTCCGTCGCATCGAAGTGGTCGTAACGTATCCCGCTATCCTGGCTCTTGTTCATTCATCCACGCTCGAAACCAATCGGCAGAAACACGCAAGACATTGCTCCGCCGACGCTCCATACTTCGTTCACTTGAGCTGAATAATTCGAGACTGGGATCCGTTCGTTTCGTCTCCTGGTGTGTCGCCTTCGTCCGCCTCGGACAACAGTGTAGCCCCTCCTGGCCCTGCATTCTTTGATGGCTAGTCTTGCCAGTTCATACCGAATGGAAGGGTCTCTTCCACTGAATGCATCAATGCTGGACGTCCTTAGTCCCTCCCTAATCTCGCCCATTTGAACAGACATAGTCCTCCTATCTTGGCCTGGTCAGGTGCATGTTTCGTATGAGATTGGTTGGTAAACTTTCGAATCGCCAGGATGCAGATCATCCCACGAAGAGATTATACGCGAGCATGAGGTCTCCTGTTTCTCGAGATACATGAGTACTCCATCATAAATGCTTGTCATTTGAAAGTAGTTGCGTGAGATGCACCGCAAAATTGGACCCCAGCATCGTGGTGGTGAGACAATTGATGAGGAAGATGATAGCGGTCGTGATTGCTTAAGGGTTAGGAACGTACGGGTCTGCTTGCCACGGCCGGCAAAGGATATCTCGAGGTAAGTCATGATGCTGCCATGTTGGCATACCACTGCCCGCCGCCTTCCTGATTTCGGGAATCGGGATCATTGTTGGAGGACGGCTTGTCGGAGGCGGCGCGTGCCGCGGATAGTCGTCGTATGAAAGCCTCATTCTCTTAGACGACATGCCCGAGAGTAGCTCTGGGGGGGAAGGATGTCCGCGCTTATTAGTAGTTCGCGGCGACACTGGTGTGCTTGAGGCACTTCGTGGTCTTCTAAAGTCTGCCACACTATGCTGTGGCCCGAGTTGTCTGGGAATTTCGTGTTCCGCAGGAGAAGCCACCGGCGAAGTGTTGTGACCGCCACGAGGGCTAGAGGAGGAGGTTAGCACCCGCAGAAAAAGAAAAGCAACGCCACTGACAGCGCCAACCAAAGAAAACTTACGCGTTCTTGAATTTGCAGATCCTGCCAAATTTCTCGCACTGAACGCATCGAGGATAGTCGGGATCGCATTTTATCTTCTTCTCCCGACAAGTGAGACAAGCTATCGCAAGTCGCTTCCTCGGCTTCCCCGCCTTCGTAACTCCCCAGTGAGCATTAACTGGCTCTCCATCGATAACCGTCTTGCAATGAGTCCCATCATCGTAGAAATAGCACAGTCCCTCTCCGGGCACCTCGGCCTGCTTCACAAAACGAGGCAAAAAATGTGTCCCCGTCCAGATTTTAGGTCCTAGTCCGTCTTTCACGGGCGTCCCTTCCGGCGCTGCCGTGCTCGCTTGAGTTGGCGAGCGGCTCGGCGCCTCCAGGTGCACCGGGTTCTCCCTCTTGAACTGCGGGCTTGATTCAAAGCCCAGCCGCTGATGATTCAAGGGAGGCAGCGGCATGCGCTCAATAACTGGCCTGAAAGGGGGGGTTGGCGGCCGTGACTCAAACACATACTCCCGCCGCGAGTCTGGATGGCTCAGAGGCGGCCATCTTCCACTCAAAGGAGGATCGGTTCGCGGTACATGGTGCGAGTGCTCGATTTCGTGTGCCGGAGATTTGAGCGGACCTGGAAAGTGAGAGGCAACAGAGGGAAGCGTTGGCCTTTCAGGCTCCAGTCTTGGCTCATATACACTACGTGGCTGGTTTAATGGTGGAGAGTTATTTGGAAAATACGATGAACTTCTCGAATGTGGCCGATCCAGGGGAGAGTGCACACTATGCAGAGGACTAGGTCGGTCCGGGAGAGGAGAGAGTGTTGGACGAACATGGTGAGGAGGCCCAAACAAACTGCTTAATGGCGGGAGTTGCTGTCGAGGACCGGTGCTGGAGTTATCCCTTCGAGTTTGCCCATCTTCCCGCTCCTTGGTAGCTGACATGTCTGATATAGTGCTCGGATCATGGCTAGACATAGGAGGGGAGATGGGGACGATAGAAGGAGTCCAGGTCGGTTCCTCGGAGATCCTGGACGTGTAGGTCGATGAAGTCGGGCTCACCAGGCCTGGAGGAGTATTAGGGATAGTGGACGGACGATAAAGATCTAGTCTAGCTGGTATACCCATTGAGATCGAATGCGAGTCCAGATTCTTCCTTATACCATATCAAACTAGGGATGAAGAGCTATCAGGGAAGAGTTGTCTAGGTGAAATGGCGGAATCTAGAAGAAAAGGGCGTAAGAAGGAACACGGGACTCAGTTAGTTAGTTCGTTAGTGAGCAGTGTTTTGGGTATCTGCCGGGTAAAGGTCCTTCGGCGGCGCAGTTGACAGGTACAGACACACCCTCTCGAGCTGTAAGTCTTCGAGCCGTCTGGCTGGGAGTGGCTAGAATTCCGGATAATTGGCCCAAGTGATTCTATAGTGCTATCTAATGTAGAACTATTTTGTAGCCCGTTTAATAATGAGTTCGCCGAGAAGGTGGTGAAGATAGTCTACGTATCGAGAGCTAATCCGAGGCGGCGAATAAGTTGTCAGACTTGAAAAGAAGCTGACAAGAAGCGAGATGTATAGAGGGTCTGGTCTCTGGTCTCGTGTGATCCAATGGTCAAGGTCAGGTTTCAGCCAATGGAGGATGGCTGAGTGAGTGGGCGAAAGAGTTATCGTAAGTTGAGATCAAGTAGCGGCTCGAAGCTAGTGCTCTCAGGTGTCACAGACAAGAATGTATGTACAGATACAGTAAGTAATCTAGCCGTTGTTGACGGCGAAGAGATGATTCGAGGAGGAGGAAACAAGCGCCGAAAAGGGAGGGAATGGGAGGATGAGGTATTGTATGTATTGTAATTTGTATCGTGTCGTATCTTGTAACTAGACTTGTCAAGTCACATAGGATGTACATATGTAATCCATATGTAAGGTAGACTGGGCTAATAAGTCGTTACTGATTCCGGGGTCAGAGAGTATAAGGTATGTATGTATGCACATGTAGGGATGGAGAGTACCCTACTGCCTGGACTCCCATGGCCCTGCCCGTATGACAGGAGGCGTGGACGGCGGATTACCTGTTACCCCGGTCACAACTCAAGACGTCGGCTGCTTTCTATGTACTTTCAAGTCCCACGAGCTATCAGTCCCGGCGGCATGGTAGTGAAGCTCGTCCACGGGATAGCACGTACCGCACCTAAGCTAGTAGTAGCCCACTTACATGGAAGGCATGGAGGTCTAGCACGCGAAACGGCCGAGTATACCTCTCTGGGTCTGATACCGGATAGTAGGTATACACATATATGTAGCAGAGGACCGAGGTACCCATCGTCAAGGTCTGGGCCGGCGGGTCGGGTAAGTAGTTACTGTATAGGGAGAATACATAATACATGCTACGTAGTATGATCTCGGTAAGGGAAAGGAAGTGAGATAAGTCGCGGGACTAAGGTTATTACGGGGTTGCGCCGATGAGCTACATGTACTATGTTAGGTAGGGAAGTTAAGGGATGCGTGGAGATCACAGATCATAAGGCGAGACCCCGTAGATTGGAGAGGTAAGTACCTTGGTACCTATGTATGAGGTTATGGGAATGGTACATTAGGTATTGGAAGAAGACGTGAAGGAGAAGAGGCAACATTGAATGATGTCGATTTTTGAAGTGGGTCGGTACTTTTTAGTTCAACGGAGCTGATCGACAAAAGCAGACAAGGAGTAGGGAGGTATCCCGTACTACTCGCACTACTGTGTATTAGTGCAACCCGTGTAGGCGGTACTATAGTACCTATACCTGCCGTCTACTAATAACTCTAGTAAAAGATCCTAGTCTTTCTCTAGAGAGGTACGTACTCTGGGATTCGTGGTCCGTGGTCCGCAGTCGTCGTCTGTGGGCCGTGGCAGCTGGATTTACCGAAGTGCGCGTTTGTCAACCTATCATCAAAGCTGCATGGCTTTGTGAAACGTGCTATGTGTACTTATATATGGGGTAATTAGGATGCCTTTGTACGCGAGGGGCACCGTGGTACTGAATAGGATCTCAAAAGAACCGTCGGCCATATTTCCATGGGTTTTACGCTCTACGCGCTACACACTTCTACATATTATTATATACTTGCAGTACCTAGTACCCACGTACATAGTAGTAATACACAAGACGATTAAAGGGGTACGCTCCAAACTACGGAGGAAATAGGAAAGGCTGGCAATATCTAGCTGTATACCTACCTATCCTTCCGCAAATCTAGTGTAATGTCGAGAGCAAGCGCTTCGTGGCTCGGTACCTATTAGGCGCAGATCGGCCATTACGTAGAGGTATGTATGTAAGTAGAACGTATAAGCTGAGTTGTAGGTATCACGTAGCAGCGGCATCTGATGCAGTACTATGTATGTGGGAGCCAAGATGGTGTATAGTAAGTCCAGACCACCGTAATATACATACAGCTGATACCTAATGAGATACATAATGTGGTAGGCAATTTCCATTGCATAGCTCTCTTGGCTCTGCCTCATACTTTGTACAAGATACCATTATATACCTACTGCTTCGTATACATAACGCGCTTCAATAGCAAAGGGAGCTCGTGCGCCGGCACGTAGCACTCTAGTGCGATTCCAGTGCTCTGGTTACACTAGATACTAGCAGAGGTGGTTTAGTTTCACTTACTGCCCGCCTGGTTCTCGACTTCATCTACCGGAAGGGAATAACTATCGTCATTACCTACATACATAGATTCGGCGACTGCATGGACCTTTTGCAGACGGGACGCCTACAGCCGCGCACTAGATATTAATGACTGGAGTCAAGACTATGCCATCTTATCGAAAGCGCTAATAAGTACATGTATCCCGATGCTCAAGGAGTTTACGAAGTGTCCGGCACTACACACTTGCTAAGCATCCTACATAGCTTGAATCTACCTACCTTACATATCGTCATACGATCAACAACCGAGAAATCTTGGATAGCTCAACTACTAGGCCGTCTCGGGAAACCCATACGCCGATATATAATTATCACTGATGCCATTCCCCACTGGTTTCCACATCGTCGGCCTCTTTTGCAATTTTTTTTTCTTTGAGTAGCCGGTAAATTATTTTATTAGTGTTAGAAATGCATGCTATTACATCAAAGTGTGTGTTCTTTGTCGGCCGAGTGGGAGGAGCCGCCGCTCCAGGTGTTCTTCGTGGTCTAGCTCCGACAGGGGCGTTAGTGGCTTGTAATGTATGTAAAATACATACATCCACGTACATACCTGCATACCTCTATGTATGGTGCTCATGGACCAGAAATCTGAAATCTGGGCAAATATCCCGCTTCATCCCTTTGGTCCCGAATCCGCATTCGCTAACATTCTCCTCCTAGGGAATGGCTTGATGGAACTAGAAAGGGAAAGGAAGCTGGGCTTGCTGCTCTAGCCCCGCCACACATGTAATTATCGCTGCAGAAGGACGGTTGGCTTTTTGTTCCTTGCCTCGTCTGCATTGGCAGACTCTGTCGCATCGCTTTTACCAGCAAGTGGCCAGTGGCATATCGCGGGCATCCAGTACGCTGCTAGCTCTCCGCGATATGGTATGATGGAAGGCGAGCTTCGGCGGTATTCGTAGATGGTCCAGCCTGTCGGGCATGCGAGTCCGGCCGAAAAGCCCGTGCCTAGCAGCCAGGCATGAAAACAAAAGCCGACGACATGTGGAGAGACAATACCCCTCCAATAATAAGAGGATGGCATAAGCTTGGCCAGGTATCATGAACGAAGAGGCTGCCGACTGCGACCCGGCAATTGTTATCTATCACCGGCAGCTAACTCGCGGACTAAAATTGTCATGCAAGGGTATATATTAGATCAACTCTCCAAACTCACCCAGATCACCAAGATTCCACCATGCTGTGGCGCTCATCGAAAGACCCTGCTTCTTAAGCGTAACGCCTTGAGCGTTCCTGGGAGCCTTATAAACCAGGTCCATCAACGTGGCATTGGGAACATGGCCGTTTGTTTACGAGCTTGTGTTGAATCCGTAGGTAGATTTTCCATCACAAGAGTTAGCAGATCATGTTATTACTCGCAACCAACCACATCTTTTCGCCGTCGCGTTCGGCGGCGCATTAACGGGGCACAAGCTGAACAAGCTGCTTCTACAGGCTAACTTGAACCCCGAACCCAAAGTGACTATCACAATAGATTTTCTCTCTAGGCGTAGCCCACGCTGTAAGTCTTCCTGGGTACACCCGCTAGATAGATCGTGGGCTGATGGTCATCTTGGCTTGAGCCAGATCAAGTTTTGACGTTGCTTCTCTGCCTCTCATGCCCGCAACGTTTCCTGTGACTAACTCCTGGCAGAAGGAATCGGCATTCTATGATTTGTGGCGGCACTTGGCCAGACAAGAGAATGTGGATTTGATACGTGACTTGAGAGGTCTTCTCCGCGATAGTCTTTGGATAGAGGATCTTTGCAGGCCGCTATCCTTCCCCGATCCGTAGTCAAGTCTAATAAGTTAGCATGACGATTCGTAAGGACACAAACATGCTTTCAGTCCATTCATTGCACGCTCGCCGTACCAGTGAGAGCATACATACAGTAGCAGTAGTACAACACAGACAGGTCAATCTCGATGATCTACAAATTACAATACCTTTCTATCTATCTACCTACAGTGGGTAGTTTCGAAGACCAAGCCACGTCGTCTCAGCATCCCGTGCGTGACGGTGCAGCTCCTTTCGCTGCTTCATCCCATGTTTTCATCCCATGTAAAACAAGGCCCGTACGTACAGATTAGCGAAATGACTACTTACCTAGTATTCGTGGCTCAAAAATCTGCAGTGCCGAATCTTGCTACCTACCTTAGGCTTGGCCGGTCTGTAGACTGTCATACAATACGCGCTATGATCGACGCCCCCGGACGTAAGGGTTATCGCCTCCTAGCAGAGAGAACAAGGTTCTGCCGCAGACTTGACTCTCAAGGCAGATTGCACCCCCTGAGCAAGCTCGAACCAGCAGCATATTCTTGTATGTATGTATGTATGTACATACATACATATATACTTATTTGGGCTCCAGAGTCCAGACTCCAGTGCTTTGAGAAACAGGGTCTTGGTAATAAGGGAGGTCCACGGCACACGACACAGCAATCGGCGCGGCTTCAACTTTGACTCCCTTAACTTTCAAGCAAACACGAACGAATAACTGGTCGCAGTTGTATTTGGTGATGATCACTCTCCAAAATCTGGTAAAAGTAATACATAGTAGGACCGAAAAAAGTTCTACTCGCCTTCTGTCGAACCAACAAACGTCAGAGCCTCCAAGAGCTGAGAAGCAGATCGCTGATCAGGCGAGGCAATCATTCCCTTCCACGGAAGACGTAAATCGTGGTACGTACTTACCTTACTATACCTCCTAACTTATAAGCGAGCGAGGATAATAAGGTTGGGCTGAAAATGGCGCGCATTGGCGTCGAAGGATAAGCTAATCTAGGCTAGCATGAGAATGACTGAATCGGCACTTGCAAAAAATGTTGTTGACTTGTTCCCCTTATGATCTGTGCCCCGTGCACCGTGCACCATCCCCCTGCCGGCCTGGGGGTGATAGGAATGGATCTGGCTGCCGTTGCACGAGGTCAACAAGATGCTGGTCCCTGCTGGGGGGGATGACAATGCTGGTGCCTGCCACTGCCTGGCCGACAGAATTGTAGGAGTGTACTGTTACGTACATAGGCACCTACATACTTCGTATGTACTTGCAGATTAGTATTAGTTCCTGAATCCTAGGTGCGGAATAGCGTGCTGACGTTCATCCCTACTAACCCGTACCTAATAAGAACGGAGGATCGGCTGTTGGACAGGGCCATGTGGCTGGGTCGCACTCAGCTTCAGCTCCTTTCGCGGCTGCAGACGCTTGCCGAGCGGCACCCTGTGCCCCGTGCGTGACAAGTACCGGCCAAGTATCCGGTACTCTGCTACTTCGTAGATGCTGCGCAGTACTTCGTCCCTTTGTGTTCCTATTAAGGTGAATGTTCGTCATACATAGTATGCGAACGCGAACGCGAGATTGAAAAAGTTCCCACCCCCGGAACCGAAGCGGTCGAAATGTGTTGACCACACACACACACACATATGTACACACTCTCTCTGACAGCTGAAATGTAATATCATGAGGTACAGTATGCATTGCAACTCATTGTTGCTGCAATGACGATATCTCTTTCATATCATACTAACTTACATGGAAGAGAGGTATTGATGTACATGATGCGGGAAGGGTCTCTAAACTCTTAGTGTTAGGCTCGGCTGCCAAAAAACTGCCGAAGTAACTATCGTAGGTAGGTCGGGACGGTGGGTACCTAGGGTTTTGAGGTAATGATTCATTTCCACGATCTTGCATTATTAAGCTACCCTTCCGGTCGGTAACAACAAAGTCCCATCGTACGAACCAGGTAAGCAGCTCGTGAACAACAATTTTCGCAAATACGAGAACTTGAAGGAAAACTCTCTCGCGAATACTTGACGTATTTTATGTACGATATCCACTATAAGCGAGGCTCTCCCTGAAAAGGTGAGGTACGTACTACGGTGAAATACTACGTAGTACGTGATGAGTTGAGTGGTTGACAGGTTTGTATGTATGTATGTACAATAGGTGAGATCGGTAATGGTTCAGAGCACAGACCAATGAAAGCTTGACATCTCGGCTTCTAGAAGCCTGGAAGCCTTCGACGGACCGGAGCAGCCCCGGGACACGCAGCCCGAAGTCGACAGGGGTCTCCGTTCTCTCACTTTCCTCACTTTCCTCTTCAGGGCCCAACCCCGATGCGTTACCAATAGCCTTCCCAATAATCCGGATCAACAATCCCAAACAAATCCTCCCTGCCGAAACTTGTTAGCAGTGGTATTCATGATAGCTGTCTCCTAACGTATGTAGGTACTGTGTATGTAGGTATGTAATGGTAAGTAAGCACGTACAGACTTGATGGTAGAGACGCTGCAACGTATCAATCGGCCTTTTTTTTCTTCGTACAACATCGCGCCCGTCTGAAGCCGAGATGATGATAGTATCTGTGGACTTGCCTAGCTGCCCAGGGAGCTATTACATGACAGCATTACCTTGCATCCCTACTATGTACATATGACCTACCTCGGTAAGTCGTTTATCATAGTGCCTGGTGATCATGATCAATCCCGAATCCACATGGGACATCGACGGCATTAGCGATACAGGTAATGGTTGTTGATGATGGGACAAGCTACGCTGCGCTGCGCCGTGCTAGCACATGCTTTCTATAAATCCTTCATGTCGGTCACTTTTCCGTGGCGCTCAGCAGCGAATCGTATTGGCCTCGCCGCATTCATCCAAACAACGCAAGGGGAATCCTGCGATATTGCAAACATGTCATTTCCTGTGTTGCATGTACACTCTACATACAGGTCGGTAGGATATTCATTGTCATTTGTGGGTCAAAAGACGCCAGGCATACACCTCTATAAGGTATAGTCGGCAGCTGTTCGCCACCTAAATCACATTGTTAAATCATCTCTGCGTTTTCTATAGGTGAGCATCAGATGCTTTGCCAGCTGTATCGTGATATACTAACGCAATTTGGTATAAATTGATGCCTGGCGCTATTCGACCCATAAATGACAATGAATATCCTACCGACCTGTACATATACGTACATACATACATTGCCTCGCTACTCGCTATGTAAGAGGCGGGAGGGCCGCGGGGTTAGGCATGCATGTCGTCGGGTCTATTTTTAGTGATGCAAGTTGCTATCAGGTAGTAACATAATAATAAGACGGGTATTATGATGAGTGGTAACGGCTTTTATGCTCCCAGGCATCCAAGAACGGGTAGATACAGCGCCCTATCCTATAATCAGTAAGGCTTTAATACCATGTAGCCATCCGATACCTTAACGAGTCAGAAAAATATCGCCGGTGGGCTCCGGAATTTGCTGGTTCTGACGATAACCGGATCCGCGAAATCGTCAGCAGCAATCTCAATCTTTCTCAGGGTACTTAGGTACCTACTGTACATACATTCACTCCCTCACATGCCATACGGCTTGACTGGCTTCACCATCTTCTGTGTCGCGCAGTACCGAGGGATCATGTGTTTGCGAAACGTCCAAGTCAAATCCTACGAGATTCAGGTAACACATTGTCTACATAGTACATATTGGAATCTTAACCGCCGTTTCCGTAATATGTAGGCGCATAAGCCACAGTGGAGGAGTTGACCAGGTCAAAGCAGAGAAGTTGAAGATACATAGGTTCATACTATGTTCATACTATGTAACGTACGCGGGACGGGACTGCTACGATCCTCACGAACATCCGCATCCCAGCAAGGATTCGAACTACCTACGTAAGACTCGGCATTTCACTGCCGTCAGACGGTAAGCGCTTCAGCCTTCAGCCCAATTCCTATACCACCCACGCTTTATTACTAAGAACTACCATAGTAAACACTAGACAACTGGCTGACGCGGCTCGGTGCTGGCAGCGCTAGGTAAATAAAATCCCAGGTGCCGCTCGCGAGACACTCCCCAATATAGGTAAAGCTGCAGGAGCAATACCGACGCAATTTCATCTTGCAGCCGAGTCCAGAATGGAGGTGGCCGAGACCTTGTGGTTCAAGGGGCGCCCCACGATTCCAAAAAGGACCTCGCATGACGAGCCGACAAGTCCCTGCAGAGAATGGGGACGAGGAGGATGGGGTCTGGCTCCCGCGATTTATTGGTCACCCAGCTTCGGCATTCGTTTAAATACCGGTAAGTCGTGTTCGTACAATATAACGGGCGATGCCTTGAGGTTTTGTACGTATGTATTCGAAGAGAGAGCGCGTATGACTGTATGTATGTACTTACATACATAACATACAAAGTAATAGGAGTATAGGAGTATCATGAAAGCACTGCCGGGTTTCGGGACTCGCATCATGCACTAGATTGAATACCTGAGACATGCCAGAGTCCGGCATAATAAACTGGTGATAAGACCTGGGTTGGGACGATCAGCACGTGCGACGATCTCACCTAACGGTTCTGCTTCCCATACACACGGACACAATACATACATAGTAGTAGGACAAGCCACAGGAGGATCGCCTGAGACGTTGTTCGTCGAACGTCGTATGCGGCCCATTCAGCTTCGTCTGCATTCCATGAGACCAACACCGTCGCTCCGTCCTAAAGATGCGACCCGTGGCGTCATTGGGCAGTATCGGATCAACACATCACATGCACTTGCTAGGAAGGTCGAGGTAGCCAGCCGCCCTCCGTCGACCGTTGAGTTGCGGCCGGCACCCGGTCTGGCATACCTACTATCATCTCTATTATTTATGTAACTCAAGAATCGTTTTATTCATCCGTATTACTTGCCAGCCCTACACCGAAGAGATGAGAGACAGGCTTGGAGGTGACATTCGCACAAGTTACGACACCACTACGCCGCACACCGTAAGCGATCTGGTTAAAGACATACTTCATCTGAATACCTCGTAGCAAATGATCTTACATAGTAGACGACAACGAGAAGGCGAAACAGTTTCCGGGTTCGGTAGGTATCTAAGTACCATATGCGAAAAGCAAGAAATAGTAGGGTCCGGACTCGCTCTCTCTGCCCTGTCCGCTCCTCGCCTATGTGGAGATGGCAGGGTATCCTGATTCCTGAAGGCTGTACCTCTACATACATACATATGTATACGTACACGTGTCGGATACGTGCCTAATATATGTTTAGGGAAATATTTTAGAAGGCTTCGCGAAGAATCCAATTATTACCAATTACCAGAAATGACAGTAGGCCGAAAAAAGTTGAAATCTGAACCGAATCGTGAGTGTGTGTGGTAGTGCCATTCGGAGAAACGAGACGAGATACCCGGCTGCAGGTCAAAGCAATCGTCTTGGCAAATGTTATGTGCCGCAAAACCAGGGCGAGACAAAAGTCCATCGTAGCATTGCCGAGGAAGCCATTCAAGCCACCTCCGTGCTAAATACCTCGATACATCCAAGTACCCACCACACCACGACGTACCTAACCCTATGTTGACTGGATTATATTAGCGTAGACAGAGTATTGGGAACACGAAGAGCCGGGGCTTTTTCATCGTCACTCTCAGAGTCAGCCTCCTCCCTCTTCCACCTAATACCTGCCTACCTGCTTTGCGTATATAATACTCACGATAGTGATTCCTAGGTCGGTGGATGCGGAATGGTACCGCAGCCAAGGAGCCGACATCGAACTTATGGTAATTGGCAAATGGGAAGGATGATTACATGCTGTAGGGTCCCGTCACACTTTCCCTCGTGGCTTGCATGGGCCTATGTAATCGGTATATACACCATACCAATAGCCACAGAGCCCGGAAATCCCGGCCGGTTTGGATGAGAATCCTACATCCGCGCTTGCGCTCTACATAGTATCGAATTTCGACAGGTGTACAATCATGAGACCGACAATTTCTCTCATTAGCCCACTACGAAGCAGATATTTTTTCCGTCGTCGCGACCTTCAGAGACAATGTCTTCCGCCAGCTCTGTCTAAATACATCCCTACATACATACCTGGGTACGTAGTATGTATGAGATTGGGTTCAGAACATCAGATCGCCGTCGGGACGATCACATCGAGGCTACGCCTCATCTTAAATTTGAGGTAAAATACACATTCGTCCTATCCAATTTTCGCCCAGACCGACGAATGGAATAGGGACTTGGTAGGAATCTCCATGGCTATTATTAGAGGCGTCATCCTTGAAATTTATGTATGACAGTTGGGGGCCTTGTGGGATCGCAGATGGATTTTAGCACGCGGCTTTCGACTACGGGGAGCCTGGAGCCTGGAGGAAAGCTTTTGGATTGAAGGATAAACTTGTTCCGGTCCATGCAATGCGAGTTGCGACCACGGTCAACCTGTCTGTGGTTCTCGTACCGCTTTCTACCTAGTCCATTGAAGCTTGCTGGCGGTGAGTTGCCTAACTTGACCTTTACGCCGCAACTACTAGAATTATTACTGCGTACTCAGTCTCCTTCGGCGGTGAATAGGGAATAATGGTATGTACATGTCAACAATTTACATTGAATACTTCCTACATCCTAGGTAAGTAGCAGACAGCCAGTCCCCCCCCCCCCTAATAACATGGATTCTTTGCTTAGTGTATGTACATACATCGGCAATAGCCTGCTTTTGTATCCCCAACATGCTCGCTCTGGGTTTTCGATTCCCATCCCATTCCATTGGGTGTCTTCAGTGATAGTTTCATCGTGGTGTGTAAGTATGGCTAGCTAAAGAAAATCGCTTCCAGGACTGTTGAATGTTCCACTTGAAAGGGTAAAGCTGAAGATATCTTGCGGTTAGGTAGCATACCTCACAGATCTAATGCCGAGTCTCCCTGTAAATTTGCTGCCCATGTTAAAGGAATCTATGCAGTCAACATGCGTCTCGGTGTCTTTCCGGAGTAGAGGGTATTGCTGGGAAGACATGTTTTTCTTGACTGTGTTTACTTATCCGACCCATCTTCGCGCGCTTCTAAACATTCGAATCCAGGGGCCAAATTCACCCCATTCCTCGAGGAGAGCAGGTGGTGCGTAGGACGCGGTATCAGCCATCGCTGTACGTTCAGGATGAGGCATCATCGCTAGCACACGTCCGTCTTCGCTAGTCACCCCAGCGATGCCGCCAGGGCTGCCGTTGGGGTTGAGTGGATACTTCTCTGTCACGTTCAGATAATTGTCAACGTATCGAATCGGAACGAGACCGGCTGCATCAAGGTTGCGCAGAGAGTTGAGTGAGGAAAACGATGCCCTTCCCTCGCCGTGTGAAACGACGATTGGGAATGTTGAACCGTGCATGCCGTGGAGGAAAACCGACGGCCTCTTCTGGTTGTCTTCGATCTTGACCATGCTAAACCGTGCCTCGAACTGTTGGCTCGCGTTTTCCACAAATACCGGCCAGTTTTCTGTGCCGGGGATAAGCTCTCTGATACGAGACAGCATCTGGCAGCCGTTGCATACTCCGAGCGTGAATGTAGTAGGCCTCTTGAAGAAATCTTCGAACTCCTTTCGAGCGTTCTCGTGCATCAGGATAGACTTGGCCCAGCCTTGTCCAGCTCCGAGCACGTCGCCATAAGAGAAGCCACCGCAAGCAGCCAACCCTACGAAGTCCGCTAGAGAACGACCAGATATAATATCTGTCATCATTACATCGACTGGATCAAATCCGGCTGCTTTGAAGGCGAATGCCATCTCGGCATGTCCGTTGACCCCTTGCTCCCTCAAAATGGCCACTCTGGGACTCTTACCAAATAAGCCACTTAGGGAGGCCGTCAGAGGTAGGATCGTATCGGAAGGGTCAAACGTGAGCTTATAAGAAAGTCCTGGATCGGTCTGGTCGGTAATGGTTGAGTATTCTGACTCGGCGCAGGAAGGATTGTCCCGAAGTTTCTGCATCTCAAACGAAGTTTTCGCCCACCACTGTTGAATCTCTCTCCTGTGGAGACTAACAAAGGGTACCGTGCCATAGCGAATTGTCAGCGACTGCTTTGACTTCGGCTGGACACTGCCAAACTTTCTGATCAAGCCTGGAGGCGGGCCACAGGTTGCAAAGCATCTCTTGAAGTTGATCTCGTCTGATGCTCGCACTTGGAACACCGCTCCTAGCTCTTCGTTGAATAGAGCATCAACCATGTCAGCAACCGAACTGGAATTGGCAATTCCATCCATCATCAAGTCGACACCACATCTACCCGCAAACATCATCTCGGCTACTGTCGTGATCAGCCCTCCGTCAGATCTGTCATGATACGCAAGAACAACGCCGCTCGAATGCAACTGAGCTAGCGCATCAAAGTAGTCCGTGATCAGGTCCACATCTCGCACATCTGGTGCTTCGTGGCCTACGTAGCCGAATGACTGGGCGAGAGCAGACCCTCCCATGGCTTTCCTACCGCTCGCCAGGTCGACGAACATGAGAACTGTCTCCCCTACTTCTTCAACTCTTCGAAGCTGCGGAGTCCACGTTCTTCTGATATCGTCTACGATGGTAAACGCCGAGATGACGACCGATACAGGTGCAGTCACGCTCTTGGTTTTCTCAGTCTCGCGATCTTTCCAAGATGCCTTCATAGATGTCGAATCCTTGCCTACAGGTATGCTGATACCAAGTCTATCGATACGTTAATGTCATACGCAACATATCTCGACTAGAACACAATCCTCTTCTGAAGAGGGTTGGACAACAGCGTGGTTATAGATATATTGTGAAAAGGCAAAGATAGCAGAGGAAGTGGATATATGGAAACAGGGGAGTTAACATACTTAGGACACATGTCGAGCCCAATAGCTTCCACAGCCTCGAAAAGAGCAGCGCCTTCTCCGGGATGATTCACAGCTGCCATCCAGTTGGCAGACAGCTTGACCCGTCGTAGATCGCCCATAATGTCGGCAGCAGCTAGATTCATCAAGCTCTCAGCAACCGCCATGCGTGCAGATGCGGCAGGAGAAATCAAGGCGATTGTCGGCTTCTCGCCCATAGCCATCGCTTCACCATGCCGTGTCTTTGCCCCTATGTTAAACGATGAGGCCGTGACCGCAACATCTGCTACGGGTGTCTGCCAAGGTCCTACCATCTGGTCTCGCGCAGTAAGGCCCCCGACAGTTCGATCTCCGATCGTAATGAGGAAAGACTTAGACCCGACAGCTGGCATCCAGAATACCCTCTGCAATGCGCCTTTGAGTAATTCAGCATCCGAAAACTTCCCCCCGAGAGCTGCTTTCAGGACAGACACTGGGTCAAACTTGGGAAGGACTGGCTTGCGACTGTTGACTATGCGCTGCAGTCGGCGGCCTGGCGGGAATAGAGTTGACATGGGGAGATCGATGGGCCGCGAGGACACTCCCTCCCTCGCATTTCTATCCGTCAGGGTGAGTTTAGGAACGCCTTCCTGGTCTTCAGACACCACAGTGCCGACATCCGAGAAGCCACAACGCTCACGTCCTAATTTCTGGTCAACTCTAGGTAGTCAGCGTCGACGGGAATTTGAGCTTACTACAGATGCTCACGAAGCGGTTCATCCCTTCGCTGTTGACTAGCATGACATAACGTTCCTGGGCTTCGTTACACCCTGTGACCACCTGGTTAGTGATGCTATTAAGTCGGTTCGGAACCTGTGAATGGCGTATAACGACAGGCAGAGCGAGACGGGCAAGATTGATTTCCATCAAGTGCTTACAGATTTGGAGTGGACTCATGCTGCCATCCGCACTCTCGACTTGGCGGAGCTCGAATTTGCCCCCGAACCCGGCATCCTTGACTAGCTCAGGAAGAGCATTGGATAGACCACCGGCTCCTACATCATGTATCATCGCCTAACAACACCTCACAGTCAGTAGCCAACCTATTGGGGTTATTGGGCGTAGACAAGACTTGGGACTACCAAGCTGGACAACTGGGGAGTTGCACCGGAGGACTGACAATAGGATTCGAGTCCCCTAAACTGACGCATGCGTCGATAACCATCTGCGCTCGTCGTTGCATCTCAGGATTGCCCCTTTGTACACTATTGAAATCAAGATCCGCAGTCCCCTCCTTCGAAGCATTACTGGACGCAGCACCGCCACCGAGGCCAACGAGCATCGCAGGGCCGCCAAGTACAATAACATGAGCCCCCTCATGAACATCGGCCGGGTTCTTGATCGCGTGTCCTGGTCTTACTGTACCAAGTCCACCCGCAATCATGATAGGCTTGTGATATCCTCGCCAGTCTGTGGCCTCTGCAGAGTTTGGGTTGTTCTTGTTGGCGCCGTCTGTTAAGAGAGTACGGAAACATCCAGCCAGTGCAGGGCGACCAAACTCATTGTTGAAGCGAGCAGAGCCAATAGGCGCCTCGAGCATGATATCCAGACTGCTTGCATAATGCGCGGGGCGACCGATATCGATCTCCCAGCCTCGATGGCCTGGGATGAGAAGGTCGGAAACCCAAAATCCACAAAGACCAGCTTTGGTGGTTGAGCCTCTTCCAACAGCAGCCTCGTCACCTGAAGATTGTGTGAAATTTTAGTAACACATCACAAAATTCTCTCGGAGAGGAGGATAACTTGGGCCAAGATTTTGACGGCACCTGGGTTAAATCGAGGGGCTGACTTACGGATCTCTCCACCCGATCCAGTAGCAGCTCCTGGGAAGGCTGTGGATATTTATGAATCAGTATCGCTACGATCCTGGCTTTGGACGGAACAATGGCTAGGTACTTACGAGATATAGCAGTAGGATGATTATGAGTTTCAACTTTAGCTAGTACATGTACAACTTCCCTGCTGAACTTCCACGATCCGGTCGTGTACTCGGGAGCCCAGAAACTCCCAACTTCACCTTGCATCACTGCAGCATTATCGCTGTAGGCCGATACAGTAAAGTCGGGTGTTACCCTGTGCGTATTCCGGATCATGTCGAAGAGGCTTATATCCTTAGTAATGCCATCTATGGTCCAGCTTGCGTTGAATTGCCTGCCACGTTTGCAATTAGTCTACTGTCTAAGGCAGCTGAATTACCGGTTGCCCTAAGCAGAGAATGACACAACTCAATATTTATACTGGAGATAGTGCACTATATGGATGAAAAGCTATAAAAACCACACAGTAACCACTCATATGAGTTATCACATGACAAACAACAGAAAGTTTGAAGAGAGAAATGGGCTCGTAGAGGATCAGTCATGACTTACTTGTGCCGACAGTGCTCGGAATTTACCTGAGCAAACATGAAGAGCTCGATGTCATTGGGTGGTCGTCCAAGCTGTGTGAACTCCTGGACAAGGTATTCCATCTCAGATTGATCCAGAGCTAGACCGTGCTCAAGATTATATGCTTTGAGCATTTCGATGGGACTCTGACTTCCGGAAAATATGTCAACAACTTCCAGCGGTAAGGGTTCTTGCTCTATGAACATAGAGTCAAGGTCCGGCTGGATTGGAGTTATAATCTCTGTCATTCGATCAAATAGAAAGTCCCTGAACGGTATCTCATCACTGTTAAAAGGCTCTTCGAACTCCACTGTGACAGACCGTGCTCTCTCTACCCGATGGACCTGATCCTTGAGACCACATACTTCGCAAACCTTGGTTGCCTTGGAGCTCCATGGAGAGATGTTCCTCGGTACAACATAGAACGTGCGAGTGTAGCCGATATGTGTTAGAGGCGGTGGGCCGTTACCACTAGGGAGCGGGAGTAGTTGCTGGAGTTTTGGCAGTACAGTATTCTTGTCTCCTCTGACATGCGCGTAATATATCCAGGTACCTAGGATGCTGGTGACCTTGGTAGGCCCGGCCTGGTTGATGCGATCTTTCAGTTTGTTGGCCTCCCAGGGGGTGAAGCAGGACTCTCCGGTGAGAACAACATAATCCATTTTGCCAGGAAGTGACTAAATGGTCGGGTGAGACTCCAAAGGACGGACCCGAATAAGTCCTTATGAGTTGTCGAGTAACGAGTATCGTTCGCTGAGAGAAAATGTTCAGGGCAATGTGGGGTTCCTAAAATCAATCAAGATTTGTCTAGAGGGGCAGGAGGGGCAGGAGGGGCAGTTTGGTTCGGTGTTGAGACTCGAGAGACCACTGGAGAGACCCTGCATTTACATGACTTAGCAGACCAACCAATCATGAACTGAGACTGAACCCAATTCTGCATCAGACATTGAACTACTGTACCCAGGTACCGGTAAGCCTAGCGCGATAAGGCCGATAACATCGGATGTGAATTCCGCTACGCCGTGATAGTCCTCACGTGTGCGTGGGACCCCTAGGCGCATACGCATGAAACATTGATGAATTTGACACGAGCTTGTTTATGAGCAAACGAGGTCGCGACCCTCTCCTATGCCCATCGCGTTCTTTGAAGCTTACATTCTCAAACGACCCTATTGTAATCTCTCTTGCGACGCAGTCCTATTGTCATCCATGCGTTTATACGTGATACCATTCGTTTAGAGTTGGGATAATCGGTCAGGGTTGAAAGCCATCTTCCACCTCGTCCGGCGTGCGACGTAACTTGATAGATCATCAATGATGCGCTTCTTCGCCATCTTGGCCGCCTATGCGGCTCCTATCTTCCTCATAGCCTCGCCAATCCTGTCGTACTCGGATCAGGCAATCGCTATGCATAGGTCGAGATCGAGTGCCGGCTTCTCCCTCGACATTCCCTTGATTATGCTGGTCGCTTCGATATTCAGGTTGGCTCATCCCTCCCAGCATTGTGTATGGACTATTCATCTGACAATGACTATTTCTCTAGGATCTTCTACTACCCGGGCGCAAAGTTCGACATAGCACTGTTAATCCAGTCATTTTTCAATATCTTTATCCAACTTATCCTCCTAAAAATTGCTCTCGATCACCGACCGCCGCCGTCATCGAAGGGTGGGCATGCTGCACTTCCTTTTGCAGGCACACAGGATGGGCTTGGAGGATTTCAACGACCATATAACTTTTGGCAGTGGCGGTCGCCAAAGCCGTAAGTTTCTCCCAAATATCTCGTCTCCCTTGCCGCTGACCATGTTTTCTTCTTACGTTTCAGCTACTGGCAATTTTTGTTAATACTATTCATTGGCCTCACTATTCTCGAGTTGCTTATTGCGCCATTTCCATCAACATATTCTAGATATTCTGCATTCATAGGATATATTGGCTTGTCCGTGGAGGCGACTTTACCAATTCCGCAACTTGTCGCCAATGCCCGGTCGCGATCTTGTAAAGGCTTTCGCTTTTCGGTGCTGGCAAGTTGGCTGGCTGGAGATGCCATGAAGATGTTTTGGTTCTTCACATCTACAACTGCGATCCCATGGGCTTTCAAGCTCTGCGGCATCTTTCAGGCTATCTGCGACGTCATCATCGGCATTCAATACTTGATGTATGGTAATAAGCAACCAACCGTGAAAGCACAGCAGGGGTGGCCATACTCGGGCGGGAAGCCTCATCTCGCTGCACCGTACAACAACGGGCGGCAGACGCCAACTGGGAGAAGAACGCCAGTAGGAGAAAAGACGATTTGAATGATTGATGACTTGACCCCAATTTCCTATATTATTACCCAACACACCAGTGATTGCCTTTGTGTATCCGCCCATGTCTTGGTAGAAAAGTAGCGGGATAATGATTTTGATCCCTCGGCCGTCGAGACAGATCACCAGCTCTGGTTAGAACGAGGCTGCTAGATTGCGAACTGTGACGAGTTTGCAAACTCGCATCGGGGCGACCACCGCTGCTTGAAGTACCTATAGCTGTCACATTTATTAACTGACAGTATCCTTCTGAATGTTGCACATTTACTAGTTTAGTAGATACCATCCTTGACTGCTGAGTGTAGGTCTATGCAGGTGACTGATATGATATATACCCATCCGCTAGTTGCCCTTTCTATGCGGCGCTGGAGTCGTGAATTAGTGTTAACGAGTACTTACAGCGCCGAAGGTCCTCGTCCAGTGGCCAGCCATCACGAATGATATTTATATCTGGGAAATTTCGTATGGATTCAAAATAGTATATGTGCCGTTGAATAATGTTTTTCCTCAAATATAATGGCGGTGTTGCGCCTACTGAACCCCTGGGCTTCTGGCGCCATAGTCGCGGCTTAACTGAGACTCTCATTCATTTACTCACATTCGGAGGTAGGGTGGCCAGGCTACCTCTCCGCCAGAACCACTTACCATATAAAATCCCAACCACCTCTACCTTCAAATTCTGGCAAACTTCTTCTTCTTATGAAACTATGTGCAAGAGTCTGTTTCTGACCACTAGTCATACAATAAATTCATTACACTTCTGAATAACTTACAGCAATAGATACTGCATTGCACTCGTCAGACTACCTAGGTACCTACCTAATCCACCGACAGACGTCTTCAACATCTGAAAACCATTTGACGTCGCCAATAAAAATTGACGTACTCAATTGTAAGGGTATTCATGTTCATAATCAGCAATCAAACCTTTCCCACTAAGGATTGAATATAGGTTTCACGTTGAGCCCAGGCCGAGCTTCTACGAAGGTGTCCAAGCTCTACTGAGATCTCGACACCCCCAAGGACTCTCAAGGTATCTATGAAATATCTGTAAGTGACTCGTATGCGTTTCATTATTGCCCTTGTCCTCGAAACTCATAACTACTTAGAGTCTCGGGATATGTATGTTTACTTCCCATGATCAAAGAAGAATACCACCTCTCCATCCGCATCTCCTTCTCCGTGACTACCCTCAGTGTCTAGTCGAACTAACTGCTACATAATAGTACCGTTTCTTCCTCTATTAATCCTGACCTTTAGGGCTTCAGAACTCGAGTCTAGCGACTTTCAGGATCTCTGGATCAGGCTGCTAGTTGATCAGCCATCCACCTGCAACTACGAAATAGCCATCTAAGCAGCACTTAAACTCGACAGTAGAGGTCTTCCAATATTTCTACTTCGAGAAAGCAGGAAGCTAGTTTCCAGTTGTCTCTGGATCTGCACAACACTGCCCGTTACCCGGGTACGACAGTTGCCACTTACATATCGCATAGCAACCAACGATAGGTTGACCTTCGCTCGACGCGTAACATTCGTTGTGCATATTCAGTTCATCTATCAAATATTGGATCTATTTGTATCGACAATTTAGTGTCGAGGCCTCCTGAAATACAACTCGTAAGTTATTATCATGTTTTCTAGTTCTGGTATCATTCTTGCCTGTCATTCTTGCCGTCCAGGGCTTGGTGCAGCCCGGCTTGAATAATATATGCATCTTCCCGCCGGGCCGTCTACCTTCATATACATTCCCTTCCTCATACTCACTCAAGCTTCATGCTAGCTTACTTTTCACATCGCCTACTTCACCACGCCCTCCCTACCTTACCTTACCTACTCTTCCTATCACTTTGGCAAATTCTTTAACTCTTGTTTACCCTCGCCCACTCCATGCTCTACCTTTCCAACTTCTTAAGCAAGCCCTCCTCCCGTCACAGTATTTCGGATACTGTTCCAATTCCCGAATTTTCGTCTTTCTCACAATACATAAAAACCATATCGGACCTGACTCTAATCTACTATATAGTCGCTCTACAAGCATAGCCTTCACCATGCCTGTTCCACAGAACAAGACCAACTTCAAGACATACGAGTCCATCACGCGTCTGCTTGCTGCCGTACTCGCTACCACCCAAGGCAAAGTCAAGCTGGACTTCAAAGGTACGACTACTCAGCTTTCTAACATTCTGTCCTTTGAATGGTTATGTATCTTGCCCCTGCCTCGCCTTTGAATACCTTCTTTTACGATGACACGTCGATGAGCCGTTCCTTTCATCTGAGCCCTGTCAAGCAACTAGCTGAGACGGTGTGCGGATATATGGACGGCAGTATGGGACTGGACTGCATCCCCATCACCTTCGAAGAAGCGAGGATCCCACGGATTCTCCTGCTGCATGCTCTACCTCAACCCATTTCCATTCCTCATTTCATTATGTTGCTCTCCAACCCAGTCTCTGTATTCTAGAGTCATGAGCACACATCCACACTTCCAAGAACACTGCTCCATCCATTCCACAATATGCACTTCCATGAGCTGATGCGGCAGCAGACCTCGCCTCCCTGATGGGCGGGGGCACGACGGCATCCGCCGTAGACCATCGTCTGCGCCCCGTCAAGCAGCTTGCTAAGTTGCAGGCTGCCTACCTGAAGCAAAACATGGACCCCGGCACCTTGCCCGTCGACGGAGCAGGTAAACTCCTTACTCTCCCGCCTATCTTGCGTTATATCAACTCTACTACTACTACTACCTGCTACTCACTCCCCAACCTTCACATATGGTATGAAAGCAAAGATGACTGACCATCCCTCGCAGAGATCCAGAAACTGTTCGGCGAGTCTACCGCCGGCGGAATCTCCTGGCAGATCCGCGAGCTCAAGGCGCTGGGCCGCGCGCAACAGGCCGCCGTCGACGAGGGCAGGAATCCTGCGGAAGTCAAGCCTGGCACCTCGGCCCCGGCAAAGAAAACGCTGGCGTCGACGCCCGCGGCTAAGCGCACCGGCAAGGCCGCTTCGACCCCTGCTAGCACCGGCGGGAAGCGCAAGCGCGGCGGCGGCAAGAAAGTAGTCAACATGTCCGAGGAGGAAAGTGATGACTTTATCGCCGACGATTCGGACTACGAGGCCAAGGATCGTCATTCCGACGACGATGTCGAAATCACGCCCACCCCCAAGCGCCGCAACAGATCCATCGCCAGCAGCCAGACTGCATCTGTCAAGAAGAACGGCGACACCGTCAACACCGATGGTGTTGCGCGTACCCTCTTCAGCAATGGTTCCAAGTCAGCGGCCGCCAAGGACAACGATGAAGTTGAAGTAGTCGACCTCAGTGACGACGCTACTAATAACTCACCACTGTTCGTTAAGGCTGAACAGCATGAGGAAGAAGACGACAGCATGTTCAAGGCTTCTGACCCGAACCCCTTTGATAGTGACAGCGGTTACAATTACGAGGACGAAGGGATACTTATGGATGGCGAGATCTAAAGTCTGCGCGTACTTCGATCTGGATTCCCGCCGGAGCTGATTCAGAAACAAGCAGACTGGAGTAACATATCGCAGACGTAACGCAACAATTCTCATCTTTTTCTATGATTAGCAACGGATTCTACCGCGCCATATTTCCTGCAACTCTACGGCAAACCAAAAAAGGGGGGGAAAGAAAAAAAGGGGGGGAAAGAAAAAAAGGGGGGGAAAGAAAAAAAGGGGGGGAAAGAAAAAAAGGGGGGGAAAGAAAAAAAGGGGGGGAAAGAAAAAAAGGGGGGGAAAGAAAAAAAGGGGGGGAAAGAAAAAAAGGGGGGGAAAGAAAAAAAAAGGGGGGGGGGGGGGGGGGGAAGGAGACACCAAAACTCATGAAGTTCTTCTTTTGCGCTGCTCTGCAACAGAACAGCTGTAACCACATCGTCTCACGCGCTGGTGGAACTCCCGCTCATCAAGCTGCGCAACACCACAGGAGTACATTTCAGTTCCCCCTTTCATAATTATAGTCTATTTCACGACAGGCAAATGAGGAAAGGAGTTAGTGGGTCGATCTTAGCGGCGATACGTAGGAGGAGGCGGCATGACTTTCTATTGCGATGCCAGAAACACGATCCGGCTGCAGGTCAGGAGATAATGGATTCAGGGACGATCGGATGGATATGCGGACGGGATATAAGCCAACCAATATAGCCACTCGTTTCAGTCTGTATTTATTTGACAGGTTTTAGGCTTCGCTCATTGGCCTATATTCACAGACGTCGACGAGGAGTTTCATACAGTCAGTCATGCAGTCAGTTAATTCTCAGGAGATCATATCACGCAAGTGATAGTTCTTCCTTTGCGATGATTTTTTCCTCTTTTTCATAGTCTGCGGATGGATTCGATAGATAGACAGATGGCTTCGCCGCGTCTGAATACTCCCTACTCATCCACAGATTATCTCTCCGTTTTTTTGTCTGTCTCGTCAGTCTAAAAGTAAGCTCCACAGCGCGTCCTTGTCCACGTAGTCGTGGTGAATGATATTAACCAGCCACGAGTCCGTCCTGGCCTTCTCAAGTAACTTCTCACTCTCAGATCCCTTCCCGTAGACTTGTGCCCACTCACCGAAGATGCCAAACGCCTCCTCACTCCACGCGCGGAAGCTGACTTCTTCGATAATGGTAGGCGTGACAATCTCCTTGCCCGGGAATACGCCCCAGGTCACGGCGTTGGTGCTCGGCTCCTTGAGCTCCTCGTCGGCAGCCAGCCCGCCCGTCGCGTCCGACGACTCGAAGTCACCCGCCGCGTTCGCCGCGTAGAAGCACACCATATCGCGCACCTCGGGGCTCTGCAGCCTCGCCAGCAGCACCTTCCATTCGGCTGACGGGATGAAGAACTCGACAAACGCCTTCTGGAACACAAAGCCCTGCTGCGGGCCCCAGCCGAAGGTAGGGTCAGAGGACCGCAGCCCGTTGACGGCTGGCTGCGAAGCTACGGTCCACCAGCCCTTCGAGTTCAGGCGTACGAGCTTGTCGGTGATGGTCCGAGTTTCCTCGTTGAACTCCTCCTCGCTCCACGGGATCGCCGTCAGCTCGCCCTTCAGGTGACGCACGAACAACTTGTTAACATCCTCAAGCTTGGAGGGACAACCCCACAGGTTGACGGCTTGGGCGTGGGACACGTGCAGACTAGGCCCGTACCCGTCGATCTCGCCGTAAGCCGGAGACCTGGCGTCACCCCATCGGCCGTTGGGGAAGTCGTCCCACGTGGCTTCTCGACCGAGCACACCCTCCCCTTCCGATATAGCCAAGGTATTGGCTCGGCTATTGATCGGCTCTGCCGGTATACTCGCCTCGGCGGACGTGGCTTCGTATTCGGGGTGAGACACGGGTCGCCCCGAGACGATGACCCGGTTACGGTTCTCCGAACTGACATTCGACTGTCTTCGACTTCGGGAGTTTTCCCTAGCCTGTGAGTAGTGGTCGTGATCGGATCCGTTTACTTGGAGCGTCGGGATCTTGGATATGATTTCTTCGACTACCACCTCATCCTCTATAGGGGTGCTGGGAGGTATGAGATTTGTCCTTTCGACGATGAATGATACGGCCTTTTCAAGATTTAGAGTATAGAAGTGGAACCCTCTGGGGCCAGGGGTTCTACTCGTGACCTGCTTGACTTTGTCGACGATCTCGCATAAGATATCCACACCGACGCTCTTGACTTTCTCATCATCCATCTTTACATCGTCCAGCCGAGCCATTATCGTGTCGGGTATCTTGGCGTGGCTTAGCTTCGCCGTCCTCTTGATCATCTGGTAGCTCTGGATGGGCATCAATCCAGGAATGATGGGAATTGTTTTGAAGGCGCCACTGGGATGGTTCCTTAGAGTCTTCTCAAACTCATCATAAGCTTCTGTGTCGAAGAACAGTTGTGTCATGAGGAAGTCTGCTCCTGCGAGCGTCTTGTCAACCAAGTAGGGAAGATCATGCTCCAGACTCTGCCCTGAGGGATGGCTCTCATCGGCATGGCCTTCGGGATAGGCCGCAACACCAATACAGAAATAGTCACCGTGCGTCTTCCTAATATGTTTTACCAGGTCAATAGCCCAGTTAAAACTTTGGTCTATAGCGTTCTCCGGATCCTCGTCTGGGTCTTGGTATTCCCCAGCCCTGGGAGGATCGCCTCTTAAGGCTAGGATGTTTCTAATACCCAGTGCCTTCGCGTCTTCCAGCGTCCTATCAATCATCTTACGACTCATATTCGTGCAAGTTACATGGAGGCATGTGGTCAGATTCAACTCCCTCTGACATATCTCGGCTAGCTCGAGCGACTTGGTAGCGGTAGATCCTCCAGCACCCCATGTCACGTTCACGAATAGAGGTCGTAAGGCTCGCGCCATTCGGTCGAGACGGTCGCGAAGATTTGAGAAGCCCATCGAGGTCTTGGGAGGGAAGAACTCGAGCGAGATGTAATTCGAGTCAGCTGGCAGACCAGCTATCTTGTCTGTGATCTTCTCCATGTTTGCCGGCTTTTCTGAGGAAAGTTACTTATGGATAGTAAGGCAATGTTAGGGCAAATGGATAGATCGTTCTAGGAAGTGAGCTGCCCTGTTCTATCAGTCTTCGCCCCTGCTCCTGCTCGAGGTTCATCTAAGCTAGGACTTGCGGCGTAAGAAGGGATTGGCCCGGGATCAAGGCCAGATGATATCTGGATCTTCCGCAGCCGTAGATTTGCTCTTGAAGTGCAGAACCCTGTTGTTGTTGGCTTACAGGGGGAATAGAGCTGAGTAGTGTTTGCCAAAATTTTGAATGGATGTCGTCCTCACGTAAAAGGAAATTTTCAATTGTTCCAATCGGTGAGGTCTGACATCGACGCGGGGTATGTACCTTGCATACCTACTTAGCGGCGCGAAGGGGGTATTCAAAAACCCAATTATAACGGTACATGTGCGGCTTAAAGTTTAAACGGTTTAGAGCTACGTAACGGAACAATTGCCGAGTTGGTTTGGTAAACGTTTAGACTGAATAAGCGGTTCAAATTTTTTTAAACGTTTAAAAAATCTAAACCGTTCAAATATAACCTTTTGCATAATGAAAATAATGAAAGTACGTACCTACATATGTAGGTACGTATATAATGTATTTTTTATTTTTTAATATACATATTTACACTTTACTTACTTTACTTACATATTACTACTTAGTTGCATATTACTCTTTTACTTACATGTCACTTTTTTACTTGCATATTTTCGAATTCAGGACCTTGATCAATTGGGCGGAAGCATACATACGATTACACTACAAGATTACGCAAATTATTAATATGCACTGGCTGCATAGCTATATAATAGAAGGGGTTCCTGCCTTTTCTAATTACATAGATCTATTTGCACCTCCTACATTTGAATCGTATCTTGAATCGCATCCTACATTTGAATCGCATCCTGTGTTGAATCGCATCCTGTGTTAAATCGCATCCTGTATTGAATTGCATCCTGTATTGAATTGCATACTGCATCACATCCTGTATCGCATCCTGTATCGCATCCTGTATTGAATTGCGTCTTGTATTTGAACTGCACTTGAACCGGATCCTACATTTGAACTGCACTTGAACTACATCCTACATTTAAACTGCATTTAAACCTGTCTAAAACAGCTTATTAGATTGAACGTTTAATAAATTCTAAACGTTTAAGAATTTAAGCTGTTCAAAAGCTTAAACTGTTGATTATCTGATACGTTTCGCAAATTGAGCCGCTTATTCAGGTAAACGGTATATATACAGCTCACCAAAAAATAGCCGTATATATACGGTTTTTGAAAACCCCATCTGGGCGCTAATGTACCTCTACGTATCCGTACCTAACCCCGCGTCTACCTAGATACAAGATACATAAATCCATGGATGCCATTTCCGAGAAGCCTGGAACTTTGAAGCTAGAAGCCTGAGATAGAAGCCGCAGACCGAGAGCCGGGCCGGCAGCCTTTATACTAGTAGATAAGACAACCCTGAAGGTCCCCTGAAAGGTCCTCTCCGGATATATTCCTAAAACCGCTTAAGCCTATCGGCATCCTTTCCAATTTGTCATCTACACACGTACCAACGGTCGGTACCTCCGGATTACTCAACAGAAGGGCGCAATGAAGATATCGACGACCGACCAATGCGGATTATGCACAGCACCTACGTAGTATACGAAAGATAGCCAGGCCTGGATCCCCAGGCAGACACATGCAACATTTCCTCTTAATCTTGTCTTACTCTTGTCTTGCTTTGCATACCCCCTTTCAAATCCCGTGTAATAAGCTGTAGCTATATCTAGGTAATCTTCAACTTGTACAGCAACTTCATTTGTAGCACAAATATTTCAATTGTATCATATAAACGTACACTGCAGTGTCACCATCGAGTCGTCCAGGTACACAATGGAAGCGTCTACTGACAACATTGCCGAGATGGCGAAACCCATGCCTAAGGACATGTCCCACCACTACTCCGATGTGACCAAGGCTCGGGCCCCAAGCAAGATGAAGGAATTCTACAAGTACTTTCTGATCCCAGGCATAGGACAACTTGCCGGCGGTATGATATCCTGATCAATCGCTTCGACCTAAGGTAGCTGTGGAAGCTGATGATCCAATGTCTCTCAGGTCTCCCCAATCCTAATCATTTCCCCTTCGACACCATCGAAGCTCAGACCGCGACGCCGAATCGATGGACTCCGTCGCCGAACCGTCCGAGCACCGACGACCTGTCGTCGCAGATGGCAGGGACGGTCATATCGAAGGAGGCTACGGCATCCCACGTTGTTGTACCTCACGATGCGCCCACTTCGGACTTGATAAAGAAGATTGACCTTACTACTGCCCTGCAGTATGGCCAAGCTGACGGATATCTGCCTCTACGCTCTTTCATTCGCCAATTCGCACGGGACTGCTTACATCCAAACGTGCCGTACAGGGGAGGACCAGAGGTCATCTTCACCGTCGGTTCCACCGATGGCATGTCCAAATCTTTAGAAGTATTCACGAACATCTGGGTCGAGGGGAAGAGCGACATACGCGATCGGCCGGGCATGCTGACCGAAGTTTTCATGTACTCCAGTGTGCTCACCCAGGCCGAGCCACGAGGAGTTCAGGTCGTAGCCGTCGAGATGGATGAGGAGGGTATGGCGCCATATGGCCCTGGGAGTTTGGAAGATGTGCTTGCGAACTGGGACTACAGCAAGGGGAAACGACCACATTTTATGTATACTGTCACGTGAGTTTATCCCTTTCCAATGTCTCGTCCGCATGGCTGCAGAAGCAGAAGCGTGCCCTGCAAGCCACGGAACGCTGTATGACATCAACGTACCTGGAAAGGGATGTAGTTACACTAACACAATGCATCAAGAATGGGACACAACCCAACAAGCGGTGTCTTATCCTTGGAGCGAAGGAAGGAGATATACTCGGTCTGCAGCAAATACGATGTCATCATCGTCGAGGATGACCCGTATTGGTATCTTCAGTTTCCTTCCGCAGAAATCGAGGAGGCCAAGGCACGAAACTTGCCAATCCCGGAGCCGAAGGTAGCGAATACTCTTGAGAAGAAATCCGGATACCCGTTCTTAGATTCGCTCGCCCCATCCTTCCTAAACATCGATGTGGATGGCCGAGTGGTGAGACTGGACACCTTCTCGAAGACTGTCGCGCCCGGGTGTCGAATTGGGTGGGTCACGTCGACGCCAGCAATATGCGAGCGCATTCTCCGGGTCAGCGAGAGCGGCACCCAGCAGCCGTCCGGGTTTGCCCAGGTCCTCATCGCTGAGACTATCATGGGACCGCAACCCGATGCCTCCGCGGCATTCGCAGCTAGGCCTGCGAAGGATCGAGTCACGTTCAACGGCTGGAAGATGGATGGGTGGGTGCGGTGGCTTGCCGGCCTGCGTGGCCAATGTGAGTAACATCTAGAGTTCTATTTTCCCCTTTTCAGCCTGTTTCGGGAGCGGTGTTTCGCCTTTGAGGAATAGTGTGGGAGTTATTACTCTCGAGACATTGTGTCTAGTAAGAAAGTAATTACTGACCCCCGTTGTTGCAGACGAGAGGAGAATGAATCGTATGTGCAGCATCCTCGAGGAGAATTCGTACCAGCTAAAGCAGTCGACGCCGATGCGCGAGTCGGACGCCGACTGGGGCGTCATCACCAAGACGAAGTTGTACGACTTCCAGTGGCCGCGCGGCGGCATGTTCCTCTGGGTACACATGCGGTTCGAGACACACCCTCTGTGGAAGGCGCCCGGGTCCAGGGGCAACATCATCAACGGGACGGCGTTGTCGACCGCTCTCATGGTGTTCCTCACGCGTAAGCCGCACCTAGTGCTCGTCAGCCCGGGTATGATGTTCAGCGCGACGCCGCAGGTCCGCAACGAGAGGGGCTGGGCGTACTTCCGGCTATGCTTCGCCGCCGAGTCCGAGGAGAACATCGACGCATGCTCGCTGCGCTTCGCGCAGGGCGTGCAGAAGTTCTGGCGTCTTAAGGACGTCAAGGAGCTCGAGTCTATCCTGGACGAGGTTAATAGCCTGCAGACAGAGGAGGTGGCGGGTTTGGCCAACCTGGGGACCTGGATGGGCTGTTAAATGTCAGACGTTCGCACGGGATTATGGGATGAGTAAGGAACAAAGATTGGGGTTTGAATGAGCGTTATCTACATATATCAGAGCTCACAAGGTCAGACCGTACGTACATACGTATGTACATACACGGAGATATACATACAAGATCTGGCCATACCCCCTAGCCAGATTTGGACTGCATTTGGAGTTAAAGAGTTGAATAAGATAGAGATACACTTGGTCTTGTGAAGCGTCCCAATGAGAAATAGCTATACAAGGTATCATTAAAATGTGGAATGTGGATGGCTTATCGTATATCAAGACAAGTTGATGGCCAGAGATTAATGAGCGTCATAAGCTGAACTATGGCTTTTCGATACACTGGGTAAGGTATGTAGTGTAGCTCAAATTTTATGCCGACGACACAGTCTGGTCTTTACTGGGTACGAGCTTGATTGACCGATATGCCCTGGATCATTCGTAGCCGGGCTGGTACGCAAAAGGACGGTAGCGATGGCAGGCCATATCGTTTACGGGAACGTTGGGGAGGATATAATGACAATGGAACGAGGTATAGTTTGGTATATCAGGATAGTGGTGTCTGGCCCAGCTGGGTTCTACGGTGCACGTTTACAGTTGAACTGGGTGTCAGGTGGTAGTAAATTTACCGGTTCACACTCAAGGGCAAGCTGTATGCTGTAAATGATGGCATTCAGGTGGGAGGTGTGGTTTAAATCAGAATTTCCATTGATTCATGAAGCCCTATGAACCTTTACGCCATGATTATCGTAATTGATCCACCAATGCTCCCTGCCAGACTGTGCTGCTCACCAAGCCAGTCTAGTCCTCACGTAGCACCTCCAGGAAGGCCTTTGGCGGCTTGGGTGGCTTGCCCTCACCTGCCTTTTGCTGGCCGAGCTTGTTCTTGACAAAGGTAGAGTGGTAAGGGTTGAAGCGCAGCATAACTTGCTTGTTGCGCAGAGGGTTCTTCTGCACGCTGGCTCGCTTGGTCAAGGCACCACCCTTAGGAGCATTCAGAACACTCTGGATTTCGGAGCTGTTGATCAGACGGGTAAGATCGGCCTGGGCAACCAGGTTGGAAGGCAGCAGGAAGTCCTTCTTAAGCTCGGAAGGCTTCGTGGTAGTGCCATAGATGGCGTCGAGAGCTTTGAATGCCGCCGAGGTCCAGACGATGAATCGGCCAAGGTGGCCACCAGGGGCGAGCTGGAGGAGATTCAAGGCGTAGACAGAGCAAGTCTCAACACCGGGGAGGTTGCGGGTTCCGGTGACAAGATCCTTGCCGTCAACCTCGGGGTCGTAGATGACCAGGGGACCGCGACGCTGGCGGTGGCGGCGACCTCTCATCTTACCCTTTCCAGCACGGAGCTTCTTGGACTTCTTAGCCTTCTCGATATCGGCACCGGCACCAACAGCGCCGAGGATGGCGAGAGCGCTGGCGGTCTTGGCAGCAGCACCTCCCTCGAAAACGGCCGAGTCGATAACAAGAGGAACCTCTGGGACGGAAGAGATCTCGTGACCACGGGCGAGGAGCAGGGGGGCAACGGCAGAAGCGGCAAGGGCAGAGGCAGTAGCGAATCGCCTTCCAGAGCTATTAGTTCGCATGTTCCCAAAATTGATCAAGGCGTGTTGTACTCACTTCTGGCCCTGGTTGATCTTGATGTGCCACTTGCGCCAGATCTTAGTAGGGGCGAACATGCGACCAGAACGGCACATGTTTCCGAAGGCGGCTTGACCAGCACGGTGGGTACCTCCACCAGATACACGGGGAATACGGGCGACAGCGCGACCTGTGTGATGTTGTCAGCATTCGCAGCCACAGTGAAGTAAAAATTGATCAGATTTCCATCCGTAGATCGCCACAAGTATAATCAATCAATCCATCAAGCCTCCTTCACGAAAATAGTAAAGTCAAAAGGCCACTAACCAGTTCCCCAGGATTCGGCAGAAGTTTGGTGACCGGCCTTCTCGCTCACGGCATAGGGCTGTCGCTTGTTCTTGGCCATTCCGGTATGGACTTGCTGAACAATATCAGGTCGGATTGGGGAGGCGAAGACGGTAGGGATGGTGTGGGTAGCTCCCGAGGGAGTACCATCTTTGCCGATGATGGTGACGGTCGGTCTCGAGGCCATCGTGAATGTCGTGAATCTGATGAGGATTGGGTATTAGTTGGCAGGATAGGGAAAAATATAATAAGTCGAAGAGGAGAAAGAGATATAACGAGGGGGGATTGTTAGGTCAAACATGGATAAACTTACCTCGACGTTGGTGGTTGATGGTCCTTTGAGATTAATGTGTGTGGTGTTCGAATGTCAAAATTTCAGAAAAGTCCACCAGCAGATTAATTTTCTTGTGGGTTGGAGAAAGAGGGCTAAGCGAATTTCCACCGGGCCATGGCCCCTCCTCCACTTTAGGATGGTATGCATTTAAACGCTATCAGTGCTCACTCTTTGAGCATCTATGCACTTAACCAGTATATTTTATACCAATATGAAGGTGCTTGTACTCCGTACCCCGATGTCGATTGATGGAAGTAACAATTCAAAAAGCGTACCGAGTACACAGTACGATGACCCAGCAAGCAAAGCAGTTTTAATTTTATAAAATATACACACTTTTTTTCTTAACAATATAATTATAAACCTTTCGTCGTTATAATTCTTAATATAACTCAAATGTAAAAGAAAAATGATCAAAAAATGGAATTTGAAGATGTCTCCGAATCGGGGAATCGAACCCCGGGCTTGACGGTACAGAAGGTTCCGGGGAAACTTATGAGAGCGTCAAATGTTAGCCACTACACCAATTCGGATTCAAGTGGTCGTGTGTGCGACTGCTGTGAAAACAACGCTAGATTGTAAGTTTATATAGAAAATATTGTAATTCTATTGGCTGTGTGGGGAAACCCCGGGGCTGATTGTGTATGTCAAAGCTGCAAGGTCTTACCTAGTAGGTTTCTATGTAAACTGGTTGTTCTCACGATGCCGGGCAACATTCTGGCATAGGTATGTTACTATGTTCTCTTGTCTCCCCTCTAGAAGTAAATATGAGCTTCATCCCATCATCGATTATCTACGGACACACTGATCGCCCTAGCATCCGATGTCCCTGGCGTTTACGTGGTTGGGTAAGGTGAAAGACTTACGGACTACTCTCACGTGAAATAAGCTTGTGGTGATATGCTGGGAGGTTTAGACAACTGCAAACATCACGGCGAGCATAGAGCCTTGCTCTCCTTATTAGCATATATCAATACAAGAAGCGAGATCTTAGGAATGTCGTCACGATGGAGACCTCATGATGCAGACCAGATCTACCGGGGTGGGATAAAGATGGTGCCGTTGTTGCGCAAGTTCTTAACTCACCCTCATCGTCTAATTAACATATCTTCATTGAGAATGAGAGACAACATTCGTAGGACACGTCAGGAGGGAGTTTCGAAGGAATGGCCAACTCCATAGGTACAGGATGTGGTATCAAGATTTGTGAAAGCCATCATGGATACTCGCTCGCCTGAAATGCCCACGCTGTCGGTACGACCCGGACTAGGACGAGAGAGGAAGTCGTGACAACCGAAATCGAGGGATTATCGGGATAAACTAAGTACTTGCATGTTACCAGACTCTGATCCTCGTCGCGAATCATCGATCCCTGAATGCGCCCACTTAACGCACGTGTCAGAAATACATGTCACCTACATAGTACGTGGATTTGGAGATTTGATGATTGCTGATTGCGAATGCTGCGGTGAGCATGGGAAAATTTTGAAGTCTGCTTGCTTTTTGCCGAATCCAATAGTATATCACGCTAAAGCAGAAGCTCCCGTGTCTGAGTTTCGATCACGATTGCTGACGGTTTCTTGATGCTTACCTTAGTCTCCAAGCTGTTGGAGTTTACAAGACCTCCCAACGAATGTCAAATCTTCTCAGCCTTCACGAGTCGAATTTCCAGCTCTCCAAGTCACACAAGTTCGAAGGAGGTTTGGCTTGATACACATGACCGGACAAATTATGTGGCGCACCTGCACGCGACGTCGGGCTTACCCAGTGAACCTATTTGTCTCATGTATATTAGGCGAGGCTGAAAAAGCGCCCGAACCTCTAATGCAAGCCACTCATCCTTTGCAGGTCATACTAACACGAAGCAGACCACCAAAAAGAGAGAGTCGCCTGATAAGGTGGCTATTACATAGGTACCTACACAGGTAGGGACATATGATGGCGAGGTGCGACTGATGCTGTTATCTCCGTTGAACTGGTCCATCCATGGCTGGACTTTCATTTATGGTCACATAGAGTACCAGTGCGTCGATATGCGAGACCCGTGAAGACGGTAAGATTGCTATCCAGCCACGATTTTTCGAACTCTTGTAATACTTTCTGTTGATTTCTTCGGCCCCTCGTTGCTGAGTTAGACTCACAGCGCAGCCAGCTGACTGTCTTGTCGCATATCATCGTTCCATTGCTTACCGTCTTGTCAAACCGATCTCTCCAGTTGAAAGGGCTGCCAGCAGAAGGTACATAGATACGTATGTATGCTTATGCCTTCGAGTCAACTCTTGTCTCGACAAGATCACGGCTTCAAGTTCTCGCGGCTATTGGCCGATCCGATTCTAGGCGCTACCCTGGGTAACATTGCATCGCTGCGAGGCCTCGTATTATGTATGTCCTTGCAGGGGGTCTGCAGCTGCCACGCTCGGGGCGGCTCGCTTTCCTATCTCGCAAAATTTGTCGATAGATTGTCAGGCACAGTGTAGCAGTGGAAATTTCGAAATACACAAGTCAAGATGTAGATTCTCAGATATCTCTTATTATGTTCGCTCCTTATATCGCAAATTATCCTGTTGCTTTCTTCTCGGTCAAGCGTCGCGTCTGTCTCCTGCAACAGCCTCGCCGCCCCGATATTCCTTATGGCTTAGAGGTTCGTTGCTGTTTCCATGTTTCTTGGCCTGTGTCTTAATTTATAATTTATTATTTGTAATATCGCCTTTCACGATGCACTTGTCAGTCGCCTGTTGGTTGGGCGTATTCTCCCTGAGCGTCATCTCAAGGGCAGACCCGACCTGGCCATCCCCGAATGACGAGCTTGAAGAGATCATGTACCAGGTCAAGGGATATAGAGCTAGAGATTTTGGCGGGACTGTCATTCCATGTTCCAACGAAGCATCTGGGCCTGGTCGACAGAATGCTGCGGAGTGGTTACGAGCTGCTTTTCATGATATGGCCACAACTACGGACCTGGAAAACGTACGAGCCGGTGGCTTGGATGGTTCACTGCAGTACGAGTTGACCAGTTCAGACAACCTGGGTCCGGGCTTCAACACAACTCTCCAGTTCATGGCCGACTATTATACAAGCCGATCAGGCGTGGCGGACCTTATCGCTCTGGGTGTGTATTACTCCGTCAGGTCTTGCGGCGGTCCTGTGGTGCCTTTCAGCGGTGGGAGGGTGGATGCTGTGGCAGCCGGCCCCATTGGTGTCCCGCTGCCACAGAATACTGCCTTCACTTTCGAGCAGCAGTTTCTACGAATGGGATTCAACAAGACCGAGATGATTCAAGTCACAGCTTGCGGTCATTCTATCGGGGGCGTCCATGATGTCGAATTCCCAGAGATTGTTCCCCTAGGTTCTGCACCGAATGGTGAGGTTGCCCTGGACTCGACAGTTGCAGTCTTCGACAACAAGGTAGTTACCGAATATATCGCTGGTAACACGACCAACCCCTTGGTGGTAGGGCCATCTATCAAGGCCACGAGGAATGCGGATTTCAAGGTTTTCAACTACGACAGCAACGTGACGGTCAAAGCAATGGCGGGTGCTGCTGAGTTCAATAACATATGCGCGAAAGTTCTTCAGAAGTTGATCGACACAGTGCCGGATGGAGTGGTTCTATCGGATCCTATTCAACCCTACGCTGTCAAGCCAGTTGATATACAACTGGCACTCAACCCTGGGGCCAACACAATGCAGCTGACTGGACTTATACGTGTGCGAACCACCGACCTGGGAGGTGATTCAGTGGCTAGCCTGACGCTCAACTACAAAGATCGAAGCGGCGGCGACAACTGCGGGACGACAAGTTGCAAATACACCGCGACTGTCTTGGGCGCCTCCCAGGGCTTCGACGATCAATTTGTTGTAAGTCCACAAGATAGTGTCCGATTCTGCTCATGACTAACTTCAACACGCACAAAGTGGTTTCCCATTAGCGCTGCCATCTCAACCTCCACTGGAATTTCATCTTATACCCTGACCCTCAATATGGCTAGCGGAACGAGCCAAACCTTCGACAACAATGGGAATTCGTATCTTTTACAAGACGCGGTATTGATTCAGATGCCTCAAAGTTGCCTCTTTTCCGGTACCCTGACCGTGACAGCAGCCGTGGGTCATGCCTCGTTGTCTTGATCATGGACACCAGTACTGATCTGATTCCCTAGGTTCGTAATGATCGCAAGTCGTTCCCTGTCAGCATGTATCTCTCGTACAAGACACCAACGGGAAATCCGAACCGGCCGATCCCAATCCTCAAAAATGCCACATTGACCATGCTTGAAGGGACCTGTGTTGGTGATTATACCTTTTATACAGCAAACTATACCGGCCTTGGCGACCTTGCATATGCGTCCAAGATCGATGTCATTAGCGGAAGCGGCTCTTCGGCTCTCACAGACGACTTCAATGCAGCAAGCGATTTGGGAGGAACATGTCAGACTTTCCCAAACCCACCGTCGTCTATGTGCAATACGGGCCAATCGTCGACTTCATCGGGACCGTCAAGTACTTCCTCTGCGAGTACCGTTTCCTCGTCCTCGACTCTATCGATTAGCATAACTTCGTCGACGTCTTCCGCCTCGTCGTCATCTGCTACCGTGAGCAGCACCAGCACTTCTTCCACGGCGCCAACGGAGACGCTACATCACAGACAGGCTTTAGGGGGCTATGTACTTGTGGGATGCCAGAAAGAATCCACCGCGCAAGGTAGTAGGGCTCTTGGCGGCGCGGCATTCGCGTATGACAGCATGACGCTGGAAAGCTGCATGCAAAATTGTACGGGGTACATCTACTGGGGTACGGAGTATGGTCGGGAGTGTAAGTTGCTACATACAAATAAGTATCGCCCTCAACAGGCACGACTGACGATCAACCTAGGCTACTGTGGTGATTCTCTCCAATCAACGAGCGAGGTCGCGCCCTTGACCGATTGCACGATGGTCTGTGGTGGTGACGCCACGGAATACTGTGGAAACGGTAATAGGATAGAGCTATACAGCACTACGGCAAGCCAACCCCCACCGACTGCCACACTGGCTCCCAAACCAACTGTGTCGCCATACGTCCGGGTCGGCTGCTACAATGAAATCCCTGGGGGTAGGGCGCTGACCGGGGCCTCTTACGCAGACGACGCCATGACATTGGAACTGTGTGCTTCGAACTGCAGTGGCTTTACGTACTGGGCGGCAGAATATGGACGCGAGTGTTATTGTGGTAACACTCTGGATATTCTTAGCACGCCTGCTCCCGAAGCTAATTGTCAAACGATGGTGTGTGCCGGAGACCGTTATGAGTATTGCGGAGCTGGAAACATACTTGAGCTGTACCAGCTGGCGACAGCCTCCTCGGCTGTTTCCGCAACCGTGACACCAAGCCCGGGTGTGTAGAGGTTGGGCTCTTGGTGGCTGACTTCAACGAAAGCTCATGATTGAAAAGAAATTGCGGTGTACGCTGCGCAGGTACATACCTAGATATGTACGCGATAATATACTTCGTACGTGGTCTGATAACAATTAGAGGACGGACGTATGATTGCATGGCATATATATATAGACGATATCATATAAGCAGGCATTCTTCGTTTCTCATGATGTACAGTGAAAATTATTTACATCCCAAATGACAACACAGTATTATTTCTAAAAGGGATTGAAGAGGTTTTGTTTGTCTACCTACATATTACATGTACTGTAGGTAGCAAGCCGAGGGTGCTATCCCTGTCTCTGGGCCGTCTATTGCGCGTCACCCGCGTAAATTGGCCAGGTGGGTATGGAGTATGTACCTGCTATGTATCTACACAGCAGAATTGTAGCTTTATATACATAAATGTATGTACATACTGAGGTTAGAGGTATACCTTCCTTGAAGTAACGAGGCTACAAAAAGTACATGTATGTATGTATGTACCTTAGGTACATTACCTCCTAAAGCCGTGGCCACCTCAATTCCCCCAAAACTCCAAATATTTTAGGCCTTGTATGTACCTACTTCGTAAGGAAGGCCTAGATCACGACTCTCGCAAAATAACCCCTCCACTCTGCGTTTTTTCCCTATCTGAGACAGGTGAGGCAGTTCACGACAAAGTCTAATCGTACTCTAAATTATTGCTTGGGTTGCCCGGGTATGTAATCGACGATAATTATTCCTTTCTCTTTTCCCTTCCTCTCCATATCCCGTCAGACTGCATCCAACCATCTCACCTTACGTCCCCTGCTGATTTCTCTGCAGCAAACGCCTACACCTGTCTTTGTCGACGTCAAAGCCCAAGCCACATAGTGATGCACCTTCGCATAGTTTGGGGCCTATCGGTTTACTTAGATGCTGCAAACGCGACAGACTGAGGTCAAGCATGTCGACTGGTATGCCTCTGGGAACCTAGCTCTGCTCTGTTTGACGAGACATTCTTATGGTAACTGACTGACCGACCCCGAACCAAAGCGCCACGCCCTTCCAAGGTCCAACCTCGCCTGACATCATTTCCGAGATCGCCGGGGAGGTTTAAACAGCCTGACGAACGATTACCCTCCGTTCAGCCCACCGAGCCACTCGCAACATGAGTAACAATACTGTACGTTCCAGCTGTTGGTATACATTCTATCTATGCGGCCAAATTCTAAATTTCGTCGTAGATGAAGGGAAAGGTCAAAGCCCTGGGTGCAGTCACACCCGTAAATAACCTCAATAGAAGCAACCAGATGCCTGCCCGATATATCCCACCCGTCTCTGCGCATTTTCCTTTGAACTTGCCATCTTTGAAGCGTCAAAAGGTCGCAGAGCAGCATACACACACCAAGGCTCATTTTATGCTCGCTGACTACCCCGAGTCCCGCAAGCGCTCTATTGACGAAATCAGTGATTCTCAGCGCACAATCAGATCACAATCCCTCGGTGCCAGAGGACCCCAATCGACCCAGGCAGTAAAGGAATATCGAGACATAGAATCGCATGTGAGGGCACGGCCACGGAAGAGGCCTCGAGCTTCTCACGAAGCACGATCTTCCGAACAAGTCGTTGATGGGACGCCACTTATAGAGATGGAGGATAGTGATGGGGAGGTGTCTCTTGTCGCGGGGCCTAAATCCGCTGCAACTTCCCAGACACCACAGAAGAAAGATCAAGAGCATCCTATCAGTTACTTCGTGGGACGTTTCGCCGGCGCCGGTCCCAAAGGAACCATTAAGGGCAATCTGCGAACTCCTGGAGCCCTGAAGGTAGAGAATATCATTGACAAAAGGGGATGGGAGAAGAATCATCACAAGAGCATAGACTCCAGCCCGGACGAACTGGCCCTGGAGGCACGAGACACGAATCAAAGGGTTCCGGCTAAGCGACCCGTCACTCTCTCGCCAAGCTTGTCGAAGAGGGGTGACATTGTGGGGACAAAGTTCCCCGGCTCATCCCATCCCAAGCCACATAAATTGAAAGGGACCACCGATGAGATGGCTCGCGCCAATGAGATCATTGGTACAAGACTTCGTATTAGACGGGCTGTCTCAGGTCAGTTCAAGTATGAAGCAGACAAGGCAGACAGTGTGGATGAGTGCTTCCTCAGGCTGCGAGAAGTGTGCCACCTCCTCCACCCGACAAATTTAGATGGCGAGGTTATGAAGCAATACTCCTATGCTACAATCAATCTAAAGAAAGTCGGCCACATCACGTTTCCATCTGACCCGGACTGTTGTACGATCTCGATATCTCGTATGGTCGACGCTACGATCAGTGCAGGCGCAAAGCTAGCCATCGAATTCAAATCTCTCGAAGATCTTCTACACTTCAGGAGCTGGGTCGAGATGGACAAAGAAGGTGTGCAGCAACCTGAAATCAAACATGGAGACCAGTAAGTCTGAGACCCTTTTCTATTCATCGCGATATACTAAGATGTGACACGCAGGAAGCAGCTTGAGAAGGAACTCAACAACCTGATAGGGTTAGCAACAAATGCCAAAACCCTCAGAGACGAAGATGTCGGCAATGACATCAAGCTTATAGAGCATAATCTTGCGAAGGCGAAATCTACAGACCGGTCACAAGTTCAGACCAGAAAGAAGAAGGACATGATGAGGCCTTCCGTATTAAGGCCTCCATCGGCCCGCGAAGTGACGGTTATATCTGACGAGCCACAGCATCGCGATGCCCGACCCCAACGACAGTCACGAACGACCCGTTCTACGTTTGCGGTCAAGAGCCATTCGAAATCCCCCGAGATTGAGGGCTGGACGGTCCAAAACAAAGGCTGGGAGGGAAGATGGCGTAACTCCCTCGTTTTCCCTCCTCACGGGAAGAATCGCGCCATCGTGGATAAGGAAGACATCCCCCGATTAGACGAGGGACAGTTCCTGAACGACAACCTGATCATCTTCTACCTGCGCTATCTTCAACACTCCTTGGAGGCTGAAAAGCCCGATCTGGCTCAGAGGATCTATTTCCAGAACACGTTCTTCTATGAGAAACTCAAGTCTACCAAAACAAGCCACGGCATTAACTTCGACAGTGTCAAGGCATGGACCTCTAAAGTTGATCTCTTTAGCAAGGACTTCATCATCGTTCCGATCAATGAGTTCTCTCACTGGTACGTTGCGATCATCTACAACGCACCAAAACTTCTCCCGTCGGCGGACAAGATGTCGCCCGACACTTGCCATAAGGAAGCAATCACCATCGAGGAAGACGCCGCCGATGATTCCGGGGGAGTCTCCAGTGCTTCTCTCCTCAATAAACAGCCGGTCGACCCCGCAGCCGCAGAGACTGTCATCTCCACGGCACACATCGATATGGCAGGCCGCATGAGTCGTATGTCTATATGTAGCTCAGACCCTCCTGATGCCGAAGCTAAGCAGACGATAGCGACCGATCCGCTGTCCACCGACACAGAAGGGCGGAAGGCAGATGTGCAATCAACTGATCGCGAACAAGATATCGAGGTAATCCACGACAAGGATGATTCCAAGGCGGAGGTGAAAGAGATTCCTTCATCGAGTGGGAGTCTCCAAAAGAAGAAAACGACAAAGAAGCACGGTATTGGCCCTCGGAAATATAGCCCGGACCAGCCGAGGATTATCACGCTGGACTCTTTAGATTTGACACACTCTCCGGCTTGTAGTTGCCTCCGATATTATCTAATTGAAGAGCTCAAGGATAAGAAAGGCGTCGAGATCCCCATTCCCGGACCCCTGGGTATGACAGCCAAGGGCATCCCTCAACAGTCGAATTACTGCGACTGTGGATTATATCTGCTGGGTTACATACAGGAATTCCTGAAGAATCCCGACAAATTCGTCCGTAGCCTCCTTCAGCGCGACGTCGAGATCGAGTGGAACCTAGACCCGTCGCGGCTTCGAAGCAACATCAGAGATTTGATTTTTGAGCTTCAGAAGGAACAACAAGATCGAGAAAATGCCCTCATCAAGGAGAAGCGCAAAGCTGGCATGCCACTGAAAAGGAAGAGGTCGGTGACCGAGCAACAGCCACACCAGCAAAGTGCGTTGCCGGTGAAGGAGCAGACTGCCGATCAACAAGTTTCTGCACCCCTAGGGGAGGCGAGCACACCCAACCGGGACGAGAGTATGGTCAGACCTGAGACAAGATCACCAACCCCCGAGGTCTCCCATTCGGAAGCAAGACATGCTCCTGACTCGGCTGAGAATTGTCGTATCCCCGGCTCATTTCCCCAGACACCGTCTCCGGTCATCGAGCGCGTAAATCTTACGGACACATCCACCGTGATCGACCTCGACAGTACCAAAACCGAAACCCCTAAGTTTGTTTCACCGCTTTCGGTAACTGATTCTGGCTCTTCGGCGACAGAGCCAATGTTCGTTAATTCAGAAGCTTCCCAGGGTTTCCCGCAGAAAACCGCTCGTAGCCATGGCGACCCGAACCAAGCCAGTTCACGAGTGGAAGTGATCAAGGACTCTAGGCAAAGTCTCCAGAATTATAGTGATCCAAACGTCAGATCTCGAAACCAGAAGGGGTCACCAACGGAAAGTCCCTACTTCGCGGGTCGACAGCCTGGCGACAGGATGCCCTCGGCCAAACTACGCGAAGTGCCGGACCAACCCGCCGTCGTCGTCGATCTTTCGGACTAAATGTCGTGTAGATATCACGGTTACGTTCTCAAAGACACGCTTGGGTGTCGGAGAGGTCGGTAGGGAGGTTGGAGTTTAATCGGAAGTGAAAGCGGAAGCATAGAGTGGTGTATGATTGTCGCGGACCTCGTACATATCTGCATGAGAAAGGCGTAGGTTAGGTTGTTGTGTGTTAGTAGCTTTGCATGGCCCCATGATCCATCTGCCCATATACCCCAGTTGACAGCCCATTTGGCATCTTTCACCCGAAGCAGGGGCATTGTGTACATAGGATGGCATAATTGCGAAGTAAATACGTTCACCGAACGTACCCTCTCGTGTTGTATTGGGGCTACATGACAGAAGAGTGTGATCTGTTGTCCACATACATAGAGTCCCCCTGTAGCGACTAGCCGATACGCTCTCCTGAGATGAGATATATGCGGGTTCGCTGAGAAACTCTTGTCACTGGTTCGCTCGATAGCCTGTTACTTTTACAGCAACCCGTACCTGAAATCCTCACGATGATGATAGGTAGGTAGTTAAGAGTCCTAATCCGTGCTTACATTCCTCCAAGAACACTTATATGAGCAACAAAATACTCGGAGCTGCTCAGCTACGTGCTTGACCTATCAACTGATACTGATACGGTGGTTCTATCAATCAATCTTGAGAAGTGGCAGGTCACGAGGGAATGCAATTGCGTGTGCCAATATAGGAGAAGCATCAATCACTATCTCATTAGTTCTTTTTCCAAGCTGCTGCTGTTCTACAGAGCACAGGCCCTATCTCGACTTGCTCTTTGTCTCGGCGTCCTTCTTCTTCAGAGGCGGGAGCTCGAAGGCCCCGCTCACGCCGCCGACCATCTTCTTCCACAGGCCGAGGTCGAGGGCCTGGGTCCAGGTCAGGGCGCCGACCCAGGGCTGGACGTTGTAGTGCAGGTGCAGCGTGACGTCGTCGGTCTCGGCGATGCGGCCGGTCGGGTGCGTGATCTGGTACTTGGGCTTCTGGTTCTTGAGGGAGAGGATGCCGCGGGATGGGTCGACGGCGCGGCCGGCGGCGCTCTTGCGCAGCTTCCGCAGCGCGGCCGGGCCTAGGTTGCCCAGGTGGTCGGCGCTGGGGCTCGTGATGATGGCGTCCCAGATCACGGCCCGGTTCGTCTGGTTCATGCTGTCGGCGCCCGCAGGCGGCACGGGCCACTCGGCCGTCACGTACACGAATAGCTGCTTCGTGTTCCATGTGAATAGCGTCGACAGGTCCGCGTCCAGCGAGAACCGGATGATGGCGTACTCCTCCTTCTTGGTGCTGTAGTAGTGCGGCCGGCCCTTGACTCTGCGGTAACGCCGTTTGTTTGTCAGCTACACCTAGAAATAATTCCCCCATCCCCATCTTTCTTTCTTTCTGCCTGGACTGGGACGGAGGGAGGGGTCTTACACCTGGACAGTGGTCGCTTTCACGGTGGCAGCTGGGGTTCGCGGGGCCGTGAGGTCGGAGGCGGCGATGAGAGCGGCTATGACGAATGCGACGGTGGTGAAGAAGCCGAATACATTTTGTATCCGGGTCAGGGAGTTGTACATGGTGATGGACTAGATCGGGTTCTCCGAGGCAGAGTAGTTCGTCGGGAGGGAATGGCTTCAATTCTTTAGAAATAAGACAAGTTCGGATGCGCAATAGCCTTTCAATAAATCTCCGTCTTTGCGGGGACTCGCCTTAGTTATCCGCTTAGGGTCATCTCCGTCACCGTTGACATATAATATATAATATAAGTAAGTCACCCTACTGCGAGGGCGTGAGGTCGTGAGGCCACGTACCGATTGGAGCGAAGTGAGGATTCTTTATCGATAATTCTTTATCGGCACTAATCAAGTAGGTACTTAGGTACCTACATATGGAGCTTTGTCCGACTTCTTGGCACTGCCCCCTTTTCACCAAGTCTCCCTACTGCCCTATCTGCATGGCAGCTATGACTATGAACAATGAAAGGGAACAATGAAATGCGGATAGTATCTCGGTTACCCTACACTCATGTTTTCAGATGATGGTAAACCGTCAAATGTCGACAAGTAGGTCAGATCTCATAACTTTACTCAAAATAGAGTATATTTCAATAAATATCGTCACTTATGACAACGAGCAGCTTGAATCTTGGGACCATAGCCAGCCTCACGCTATAACACGTCTCTTTACTACATGTGTCCAGGGAGAGGGAGTGCGAATGATGCTGAGTTATACATAGGATGGGTTGGTTGCTATGTACATCATCCACTAATATTACAAGTTTTTCTCCGAGAAAATCTCGAGATACCATCGACGGTCATCATTGTACGTCCTGCCACTAGCCTATCGCGTGTGAACATCATCATGCAGCCCTGACGTTTTTCTAATGATCATCCGATCCTTATTGTACACATTTTGTCCCTCCCACCTGGCGTTCTTGGATGAGACGGATCTCAACTTTCACCCGAACCCGATACTGGGATTTGCCGAACCATTCGTAACAGGCACGAAACGGAAAATCTATAGTCGTGAGTTTTTATGCAGAATCTGAACCTCCGCGCGCAACGCCTGTGCCACGTAAAAGACACAGGGAGTAGCCTCATTAAGGCAGAGGGAGAGAAAAGTCAGTACAGCAGTCTCCGGCATGCCAGTCCTGTGAGTGCATGGCTGGAACCCTAATCCTGGGTGACCCAGAACGTGTATTAGTGGTGTGATGATGTGAGAGGGGAGCTTTTGAGTGGGAATGAGTCATTCAAGTGTGACGGACTTGGAGACTTAGAAAGGGATATTAGGAGAGGCCTGAGCGCCGAGGGATTCCTGCTGCTCCTGCAATTCCTCGCCACTGGACTCGATAGTGAGCCCGAGGCCAACCTTGGCAGATTGCTAGAGACGATATAGTTAGAGAGAGGGTATGTTCCAATCTTGGTATATCAAAGTAGACTTACGGTGAAGTGGTCCACGTCCGCGCAGAAGGACATCATGACTTGTGGAGCCATACGCTTCTCAAGTATACAGCCCAACTTGCCCTTTGAATCGATTTGCGCTCGGAAGGTTGACATGCGGAAATCGTACTTGACGCCAACAGATGTGATGCCCTCTTTCTGAATGCCGGCTCCCATCAGACCACCGGGACCAGGACTGATTTGAAGAGTCATGTCGACGCCAGCTTGCACCTTCTCTGACAACTTGCGCCAATAAGTCGCATTTAAGGCACCCTGAGCGTGGAACTGAGCAGTCGCAATCCATTCGTCCGACTTGTACTTTGCGCAGTATGACATAGCAGACTCGGGTGGTTGGTTTAGAGCGGCTCGTTGCCAGACAGCTTCGATACCAAGAGCAAGCTTGCGAGTGACTGACTGGAGATGGCTGAGTATGTAGATGCCAGTCAACCCGCCTTCGAGATAGGAAGGGTTCAGCATCTTGACGGAAGAGGTAAAGTCTTTGCCAGTGTACTCATGCTCGATTGAGGTCATGTCCTGAGATCCGATCTGGAATTGGGTCTTGGTGATGAAGGAGGGCGTCCACCTATAGTTGAATCGCGTTGCCAGCATTCCGTTGTTATCCACATTGCCTTGGAGGAACACCTGGGAGAGAGTAGAGCACATGTTAGCTGGACGCACAACTATGGAAGATTATGTGTGAGGGAAATGGGAAATGGAGTATTATCAACCTTGTTAGTACCAAAGAGTGCCGCAAAGGCATATGGATTCTGATGCTCGCCCATCGCAAACTGGTGCGAGACCTGGAATAGTGGCGATAAGCTGACAGCCTTGGTAAGGTCTGCTCTTAGGCCCGAGTGCATGTAGTTATTTAGGGAAACTTCGCGCTGGACCTCCTTCGCGATAGCCTCGACAGTGCCGGGATTGGACAAGCCAAGCTTGGCCCGCCGCTCGGAGAAGGACTTGTATGCGTCTGAGATGGCATTGGCTATAGGGTTTGACGTGAGGAGGCCTAGCGGCGACGACCCGGATGGGTGTGAGTCGACGTTGAACGCCATGGTGGAGAGAAGGGTTCAAGTTCAGGAATGACGACAGAGGCTTCGGTTGAATATTATGATGAATTGAACTCGAATAGAGAAAGAAAAAAGAAAAGAAAATTGAGATAAGTTGACCACTTCCTCGTCGATGTATATCCTGGCTCGGCGAACAAGATGTCTGCGACAAGTGCTAAACCAAGCTTTCCGGGTCTGCAGACTACATGTGGTGACGAAATTGGGTCAAGTTGGCAAGCTGAGGACTTGTGAGGAAAAAAAATCATTTCTTTTGGTGTACCTACTATTGCGGGCAACAGTGAGATCAACATCCCGGTCCTTGGGGTCCCCACCGTGAGTAGATCGGACTAACGGTTTGGCCGCGCCTAGGTTCAACTGCCCGGTGGACGGCGGGGCTCGACCTTCTAAACGTTCTAAACCTTACCTAAACCTCAACTCCTTCAGAGCCTCCAGCAGGTACCTACTACCTCTCAGTACGTATGTACATACAGTGCCATGTGCACACCTTACCCGGAAAACATGTGCCATCCCGGTCCTACCTGAAATGCGTAAATTCTTGGCGGTTCATTCGTTCAACGAAAAGTTTACATACATGACATGCGCATGAAATATCTTCATTCTTCTACCTCTTCGGCCATTCTACTTTCTACATCAACTGCATATAACATATTCTGCCTGAATTCTTCTTGCCACTGAATCAACCCTTGCACAAGACTCAAGTACTCGCCCAGACTTCATATGAAAACTCCTGCGCGATTATAGCTGCTCCGACCCCTGCTTGTCATCTTTGACTCTGACTCGGATCTTTCTCTTCTCTTTCCCGCCCTCTCGTTGGGACCCTTCATGCAAGAGTTATCCTTCTCAGCCTCTAGAAACTGAGGGGCCTAATTTTATTGTCGAATGTGATGATCTCCATTTTATGGCGAGGTCTTACGTTTCTAACCATAAGCTAGAGGACGTTGAATTGGAACTCATATACAAACCTCACTGCTTATAGCAGTCAGCCACTTTTTCAGAGTCACCTGTATTGCAACCTTATTCGTCCTTGGCATTTACGTCGAGTACATCCGGATTCTTAAGCACGCATATCTCTACTGCCGTTCTCGGTATAACCCAGACATACCTCAAGAGCAACGGCCGTGGACATAGGTCCTTCTCGCCATGGACACGTTACTGTAAGTACAATGTCCTTGCTTGATGGCCAGTTTGCCTTTTGCGTACCCCTGTGGTGCCGATGTCCTCAGGTTGGAAGCTCAGGTCAATGGATGACGCCAGTATTATCTTTGCTTGTTTGCTGCATCTTCTTAAGTGGAAGGACGAACAACAATTCCTGAATTATTCAATAGCCTCTTGGTAGTGAGTGCATAATGCAACATCTGCCGCATATGTACAATCCTGTATTACCAATCCTTGGCTATTCCACTTCCTCCATTCTCTTGACCTCTTTTCAGTCCAAGATCATGCAGCCCCAATCTCGGTTTGGCCATGTTTGTTGCCAAGAAGACCCTGATACTGATTCTGGTAGCACTGCGGATATTGCCGCGAATGCTCCGAGGTACCGGCGCAAGAGCAGCACCTTCATCGATGGCATTCATGATGTCCCGGAAGACGGCGATATGGCTCCGGCCCAATTATACAGCACCATGTCAGGAAGACTCTTTCACTCCGGTCGTATTGCGATTGTGATGGTGGGACTTCCTGCTCGAGGCAAGACGTAGGTTTTTACTGGCTGTCCAATACATCCATACGTACATACTCCCCGTCAAGTTCTTGCTGACACTCTCCAGTCACATTGCCGTCTCGCTAGCACGATATCTGGCATGGTACGCTGATCACTCTGGTGCTAAGGATCTTCTCTGATTCGTTCTAGGTTGGGGGTCAAGACACGGATTTTCCACCTCGGAGACTACCGTCGAGCTACTGTTGGTCAAGGAGGTCATGTGCCTGAAGACTACTTCTATCCTAATGCCTCTCCGGCTTCTGTCGTCTTGCGCCAGAAGATCCTCAAGAAATGTCGCGAGGACATCTACGGTTGGCTCAACCATGAAAATGGACAAGTGGCTATATACGACGCTGTTAATCCTACTGCCAGTGGCCGCCGTTCGCTGGCCAAGGAGTTCGCGAAGCACGATGTCCAGGTAAGCTATCACGTATCAATGTGAACTGCGATCAATAAGCCGTGGCTGACAAGTGGCAGACTTTATTCCTAGAGTCTTACGTTGACGACGACAATCTCCTGCGAGAGAATGCGCGCAATGTCAAGATTGGCTCCCCCGATGTATGATGCCCAACTATCAGAATAAGCAAAACGATGCACCACTAATGTATCTGTAGTTTGCCAATATGGACCCTGACGAGGCCGCAAAGCTCTACCTGGAACGCATGGAGACCAAGATCCCTGTGTTTGAGACCATGAACGAGAAAGAACTCAATTATATAAAGATGATCAATGCCGGCCAGACATTCTTCTACAACAACGTATCCTTCAACTATCTCTCCCATCGTATTGTCTTCTACCTGACTAACACCCACATCAAATCTCGAGCCACATTCTTCGTCCGACCGGGCACTGCGATGGAAGAAGAGAGCTACAAGGCAGATGCGCCCTTGTCCGAGGAAGGGCTTAAGTATTCAAAGGTAATGACCGAAACGATCATCAAGCATCGTGAGCGAGAGCGAGCCTCCCGCATTGCAAATGGCGGGACTGACGTGCCACTACGCCCACTCACGGTCTGGTCTTCTACTCGCATGCGCACTCTACAAACAGCCGACGTCTTCCAGGAGCTCGGGTATAAGGTCCGCCAGCGCAGTCAGATGGCCCAGATCAACCCGGGGGTTTGCGAAAGGCTCAGCGAGCGCGCCATCCGCCGCCTCTACCCCGAGGAGGTGGAGAAGCACGAACTCGATCCTTACCATCACCGTTATCCGCGCGCCGAGTCTTATCATGACCTCGCTGTTCGGCTAGAGCCGGTTATTCTAGAGCTTGAGCGCGAGCAAAATGACCTGCTGATCATCGCCCACGAGAGTGTTTTGCGCGTATTATATGCCTACCTTATGCATTGCAGCACCATGGAAATTCCCAATCTCAAGTTCCCACGGAACGAGATCATCGAGGTCATTCCAGGCGCGTATCAGAACGAGGCCAAGCGTATCCACATTCCAGGCCTCGATCCCAGAACAGTTCCTGGCTCACCCGAAGATATACGAATCCCTGTGCCCGACAGTAAGGCGGACACTCCTGTACCTATGCCAGGTGGCGGTCTCTCGTCACCTGCCCTGCCCCCAATAGTCATCGAAAAACCACCTGAGAAAGTGGTCAATACGGCGGCCGAAGCTGTGAGGGACAAGATTACCGATGAAGATTAGGTCGAACCGAGACCTCATAGCCATTTCTGTCTAATACTCCATGCTTCGTAAGGCTGCATAGATATAACTACCTCCTACCTATGTAGCACTGGGCAGGACGATTTGACGAATCCACGAACATTACATGAAACACGGAACAACTATAGGTTGATGTTCCTGGTCCTGCACGTGGCATTGGATGTTTTATCGAATCCCGAGAGGATGGAGACAACGGCCAATGCAACAACCCAATATGTCTGTTACATTATGTATCTCGCGTCTACCGCATCAGATATAGCAAAACCTCCAGTTTTAGAAGTGCCTAGAAAGCCCAACAAGTGATACCTATCATGCTCTCGTTATTAAGCTTTCATTAGGAGACAACTTGGTCCCGGTAATATTAGTTGCGCGGGTATTCCGCTTCGCTTAACTGCCCCGTCTCCGTGCCTCTGGCCTGTGTTGTCGTCCGCCCATCTCCGCTGCTACTGTGGGCACTGAATGCAGACAGGCGCCGCTTGGGTAGGAATTCGAAGCGCAGCAAGCCGAGTGTTCGAGGCAGCAAGAATTACGTATTCCAAGAGACCAAAAAAATGTGTAATGGCGTGAAGCCATGGTTTGTCTCATCAGCTCTGACAAATCATTTATACCACCCGAACCAAGAACCCCATGCCACACCAGAGTTCTGAACACACGATAGAAGGACACTTATCAGTACATCGAGAGTTTTAAAGGCCATCGTTTGAATGCTGTTCCCAATATGAGCTGTCCCCAATATGAGCTATCCCCAGTATGATTACCCATGTACCACTCCATGCTAATGCAATTATATTTAAGACGTCCAGTTCATTCATTTCCCAGGAAAACCTTGATCCGACCCGTTTCGCCTTTTGATTTCCTTGCGGCAAATCTTCTGTATCGCCAACGCCTGCAGGGTATCATGTTTCATAAATCAACCAGGCCGACCCAACCACGTGAAATAGGAGCATCACTGCACTATAGCCTCCAGAGTTAGCCCTTGTCGTTCGCGAAAAAAACGAGAAAGGATATAGGGTAAGGTGCTGGGTCGCGAGACGCCTGCTTCGAAAGTCTATAACCTCGACTTCGGCTCGAGAGTACCTTGCGCTCTGGAATTGGGGTTGATGGATATGATACTCACCGACGCATTCTCTATCTGGCATACTGATTTTCCTATTATCCTTTCCTTTCCCTTTGTCCGATCGTAATTTCGACTTGCCTCTCTTCAGTGTGGGAGTCGCATCGGAATCGACCTCCTTCGTCTGTTCTCCGTTGACATTCTCGACGAACTCGAAGTCTTCTTCGGCTTCAGTCGACGTGGAGTCTCGTAGTGGTTCCCTGCTCGGTTTCATAAATCCTCCAAATTTGGTCGCTGTTAGGCTTTTCCGACCTTCGCCGACCTGGCTATGGGGCCGACTCTTATTGCCACCTCTGAATCTTGCAGCAGCTCGACTAAGTCTATGCGCTGTGGTTTCATCACCAGGCGTGACGACTGGAGAGGGCCTTTCGGAGCCGACTCCAGGGCTTGGGGTATTCGAGTCGGTAAAGATACTGCCTCGACGGGATACGCTTAGGAACCCGTCATCATCTGCGAAGCTACGGCGTGGCGGCCGCTCTTGGTCAGTCGAGAAGCGTATGCTCGCGCTGGCTGACGGTTGAGCGCTCAGGCTATCAAAGTAACTGCTTGGCTGGCGGGATACCGAGAGTCTCTCCTGGCTTTGCGCTGCCGACGTCTCTGAGTTTGTCAAGTTGAGCGCTGCATCGTCGTAGGACGGCGGTTCCGCGTCTGTGCCTTCGGTCGAGCTAGGCGGTACCTCCACTATGGGGACAATCTGGTAGAATAGCAAGTAAGGCATCTCCTCCTTTAACGATTGCTTGATGTCGTCGACAAGGGTCACCCGATTCTCAAAGGCAAGATCATCGAACTTAACCCACTGTGCCTCTTCATAATCCGGAGGCGGGTCGCTGTCGTGCCGACGGTTGTCAGTGAGAAGCCTCGGGGCCACGCGACAAAACGAGATATAGTGCCCTGAATGTAGGGAATCCCCTCGGTGGCAGACCACAGACTGGAGTACAAGCTTGTACTCCCCAGTCAGTCCGTTCTCTTCCACCTGTCTCTCGTTGACGATGAAATGTGGCAATCTTAGGCTGTCGGGAATATCGATGTACGTATTCTGCCGCTTCATGTTGCCCTTTTCGTCCATCATGTACCGTTTCAGGCAGATACCAACAACTGGCCGCTGGTTGAAATGTCGAGCAACTTCCAAGTCGCTTTCTGGCTCCTTATTTGCTGGCGAGTGCCACGCTGCAATCCAAGATTAGCTTGTGTTACTTAAGTTAAGGCAGCAGAACACCTTACGTATCAGTCTGAAGAACTGCCAAGCAGGTATCGTCACGGCCCTGACGACAGATGCTGTTTTCTTGGCCCTCTGGAATAAGCTTGCAGCGTCAGATTCGGATGGTTTGCCCTGCTCATCGAGCACAACTCTTTGAATTATGCTCTCAGTTCGACTTCGGTGTGGCCGCACAATCGACTGAGATCCCGAAGGCTCCCCTTCAGACTGTACCCTTAGATCGGGGCTGCGTAAGTCCAGAGCCATTGTCCACCTTCGCTCTAAATGCAGTCCACTTCCATCTTCGGACCTGATGTATTCTCCTTGGTCTTCCTCGGTAACAACCCGAATGGTATTTCTCGATGTGCTTGGAGCATCCAGGGGTTCTGAGTGAGTTGCTGCATCAGGTCGTTCCCCCGCCTTCTTCTCTTCGAGGCTGTCCCTTAGAACATCGACTTGCGAATTGAAGTATTCCTCTAGGCAGTCTTCCAGTCTGATCCCCTTGCCATTACTATCAGGGGGGACGGCGAGGTTCAGGAGTCGCTCGTACACGACTTTATGATCTGCATCGTCGTTTTTGCCTTGATGAAACAAGTCAACCTGCAAGGTAAGGAGGGGTAGCTGAAGGGTTTCCGTGATGAAAGCAAACGCTTCAGACGTGTCCTGCTGTTCCAGCAGTTGCGCGTCTCTCCAGCCACATGCCGCCAATGCGTCCTGAATATGTTGGGTCTATCCAAATATTAGCCCTGTGGTCATACAGTCAGGGACAAGTTCCTCACCATATCTATTTCGATTAATTTTCCACTTCTTAACATGTTGACCCAAAGCCGCAATAGCGCAGCTAGCCTTCTTTGTGGTTCTTCCATGGATTCGTTCTTGAGCATGCATTCAAAAGATTCGAGCTTCGCAAACATGGCAAAGAGCAGAGCATCAAGGTAGCATGTCACGTTCCCTCGATTTTCGGCGCCGAGCATGTGAGTAGACGGGTCGTAGCTGAGAATCTTGCCGGAGAGTGAAACCTGCTGCAGCGACAGCAGCTCCATGGCTTTGTCGACATCGCCGGCAGAGTGTTTGGAGTTGAGCGCATATCGAATCTGGTCGTCGTTCAGGACGGGGAAATTCAGGTCGGCAACTCGTCGTCGTATGTCTTCGATCTGTTCGGGTCAACGATCAAGGCACCTTGAGCGCGAGTGAGTATTGGTGTAAACGCACCTTGGCCGATTCTTTTTCTTGCTCTGTGTCGGCATTGACAGATTGTTTGGCGGATTCGGACTTGAATATGGAGAAGAAGGCGTCGGACGACAGAGGACGGTGCTAAGGGGGAATAAGTTGTACAGTTAGAACGTTTGGACTTTGTATACAATAACTGACAGGTCGGATGTTACCTTACCTTGTGGGGAGGATCAGACGATCGACCACGACGGTGACCATTCTTCTCGCGGCGACTCAGGAACTTCCTAGGCAGGCTGGTCTTCATGGTGGGGTCCTTTTCTTCGCGTAGAAAATCGCCGAGGGGCATCGTGTCCGTGGTGGGATAAAAGGCGATAACCGTCGCTGATTTACGATTTGTAGCAACGCAGCAAACCCTGATTCATATTGGAGATCTGACAATGATGCTTGCAGTGCGAATGGTGTGACTCTTGTTTTCTCTTCCCCCTTTTCGAATTGAAAAAGGGGATTGATGTTTTGGAGTGTTGTGGCTGCGAGTAGTCGGCGTGTTAGAAGAGATCTGGCGAGTATCGAAGAGTATCCCGCCCAGAAATTGCAGCAGCTGGGTGCTATGGTTGAAGGTGATGGTGATATGGGAGGGGAATTCGCATGGTTCAAATACAATTAATTCATAACTTGAACTCGTAGAAGAAGAGTAATTGCTAAAGCAGGAGAGGGACAAACGTTAGAAAGGCAGCGGGAGCTTGCAGCAGCCAAGAAGACAAGTTGAAGCACGGCTGGCTGCCGAGGAGTATGTTGTGTTGTATGTATTGTATGTACGTACATGTACACAATACTAAGGTAGTAAGGCAAGGAGGTAAGGTATGTAGGTAACAGGTACCTACATGAAGATAGGGCTGGTTGGACTTTCGCAGTATTGTTAGGGAGCGGCAGCTGAAGCGGGAGAGGAAGGGAGACGGAGTGTTTCGCGTCGAGGATCCAAAAAAGGAACCTGGGCGGATCAGGTCCCTTCAAGTCGATGTGATTCTCTTGTGAAGATTACCTACCTTATATAACCGGATTCGCGTGATGCAAACAGGGCTCGGTGAGTTTTGGTAGGGTTTTCAAACTATCAAACACTCAGTCATGGAGATGCTTCTCGAACGCAGTTGGCTTAGGTAACTGCTGTACCTGTAAGTCGACCTTTCAGTGACCAACGAGCACTTATAATGGCAGCGCCCATCAGGGAGAACAGATACCTGAGGTACCTGCCTAGGTAAACAATTTAATGAACAGAGTTCACTTTTTTCCATCTAAGTTAATTGGATACATGTGCATGTCTGAGTACATAGTTGAAATACATGTATTGAGTGCTATGTACCGACTGTACTTGTACACATGGTGCAACTCTAACCACCTCAACTCCATTGAAAGCTTCAAAGATAGTCGATGAATGGTGCCTTGTTGAAGGTTGTAGGTAAGCGTAGAAAGTATCCCGGGACGAGCAAAACTAAGAAATTCCACTTAAACTCTATCACTATAGTAGGCAGCAAGGAGTTGGAAGTCTGGAAGAGCCGTTCTTATTAGGTATCTGTACTTCGTACATATTAGGAGTATTTCCATTGGTGTGAGGGGGAGATCTCTTGGGGGTTTTTTGTTAACGGAACATCCAGCTGCAAGCAATCGAAGTAGCTCTGCAGCTATCACTAACCACATAAGTTGGAATCATAGTGCGTGCTAACAAATCTATCCGCTGATATGACTATACTAGGTACTACGTATACACACTACATTAGTAGTATACACATGTAATGCATTCATCCAGCAACAAAACCCTCAATAATACTATCTGAACTATCGAATTCCATAGGCTTAGGCTAGGTATTGAAGCCTGCAAGAACAGACCGTAGATACGTAACACAGACAGCTACGGCGTCTTTCTCAGCCTCGCCATCGTCAGCTTACGCGCCTCATGATACATTAGGTCGACAACATGCGTGTCCGTACGCTACATATTACACAGTACGTAACGTGCTGACAGTCCTGGGTGGTCTCGTGCTGCGAGTGGACTTCATCGTAATGCATTGCCAAAAAGAGGCAAACTAGCACCCGTAGCCTTGGTTCATCAGATGATCGGCATGCCACCGCGCAGCTGGGTCGTCGTTGGTATTCCGAATCCACTCACTTTTACAATACGCTGTGACCCAAGGGCACTGACGTATGTATGTACATATGTCAAGTGAGATAGGAGGACATCGAGGAGAGGATGCCTCAGAGAAGCGAGAGATGGTTGATCCTAAAATCATGCAGTTCCTCAATGACCGAGGTCCACGCTGCCACGGTAAACGCAGTAGATAATACGTTAGGTTCTCTTAAAAAGCTGACCTTGAAGAGTGTAACTGTTTGATCTCCTCTTTGGGATGAACGTTGGATTCAGGATCAAATGGTTGAATTCAGACGATAAGGTACAGTAGGTACGTACCTAGAACATTTGGACGGGTGGGATGCAGGGACCGGAATATCGGAGTCAAATTAAGCCGAGAAATCTTTCCAATGGAACGGCTCATGAAATTTCCACCACCTGAGCTTCCAAGACGGTAGCCATAGGCGGTCATACACGCGTAGGCAGACATAAAACCCAGTATTCAGCGTCGGCAACGCTTCAAAACGTCATGGTGGCTTTGCGAGAAATGCCTCGGGCTGGTCGTCTGCTTTTGAGCACCGTATCTCGTTTAAAGCCATGCTCAGCAAACTTCCAGAGATGTGCATCCACCGAAGCTGCGCCAGCGATCACTGATATCGAAGAAGACTCCGGCTTAGCGGTGCCAGTTATCACACGAGAAGATGTCAAAATCACAGATCCACGGAAGCGGGCAAGCCGCAGGAATTATGAGCTTCCACATGAGAGGTAGGCATGGAGCGCGATGGATGCGACTTAAAGATAGAGGAGAGGTTGCTAAATCTTGTTATTGCTTAGATATCGGTACCATCCTCCAAAATACGACCGAGGACCTCTGCACCCAGTTCAACCGCTGCCATCCTCAGACCCTGTCGCTCGAAACTTTTCTCCTGGGCCTTTCAATCTTCCGCGGCTGAAACAAACCTTCCACTCGACAGTCGCCTCCGATATTATGACCTTGATGTACCTGCACACACCCCCTGGAACAGGTGACAAACCCGAAAGGATACGTTACCGGGAATGGGACGACTCGTCGCCTTACATGCAAAACCGCCCTAAGCGTGGACCTCGAGGCTCCGACGTGCTGTATCCGCTCGAGAAGCCGATCAGTTGGCGTAATATTCCCGAGATCAAGGCGGTCCATCTATCCATGTTCACGCCCCTGGCCAAGAAGAACCAAGACCATCTTATTGTTGGAAGGTCAGTACTGCGGACAATAACGGGCGTTCGCCCTACAGTCACGAAGATAAAGAAGAGCGTTGCCCAATGGAGTATTATTAAGGGTGAAAGGGCAGGTGTCAAGTGTACGGTGCGTGGAGACCAGGCCTACGAGTTTATGGATAAAGTCATCCACCTCGTTTTTCCTAAGATCAAGGATTGGAAGGGAATCAGAGGTTTGCATCCCAAAACCGTCCGCCAGATGTCTGAAAACTAATGAACACCAGGCACTACCGGTGACAGTGCTGGCAACATCAGCTGGGGTTTCGAACCGCAAACTATGCTATACTTCCCGGAAGTCGAGGCAAACTACTCTGTGAGTTACCATCAGACACCGAGGCACAGATTGGGTCTGTAACTGACACGCAGCTCTAGCTATATCCGTCCAAGATGATTCCTGGCTGCCGCATTACTCTTGAGACTACCGCAAAATCCGACAGGCATGCCAGGTTACTTTGCAAGGCAATTGGGATCCCCTTCTACGGCAAGCTGGTGGACTAGTGAGCAAGGTGCTCTGCTCCTATCCGACATGTAACATGTAAATATATCACCTGAAGTCTGGAGAAAATGACACAAGAATATAATGCAGCTGTATCAATATAAAACACCAGTCAAGTTCAGTCGACTGGGCCATGCACTGCGTGACCTAACTTTATCGTTGAGATTGAACCCCTGGGCATATCGTGACCCAAATGTGTCCCCGAACGCCGATAAGATCATAAGTACCGCGCCCGTCAAACAATCCCATAGCCACAAATAAAACATTATGCATCCAAAGCTCTCTGCCTCAGACCATTGATCAGCACGTCCACCGCATCCATGTCCGTCGCATCCATCTCATCTTGTACGCTCTCTCCTCTCTTCCGTAGCTCCCTGGCAGCCAAATCCAAAGCGGGCTGGTAATTCCGCACGGCAGAGCTGAGGGCGTAGACAGCCTTGCGGCGCACGTCCTTTGTCTCTTCGCCAGAAATGGCGTCTTCAGCAGTCACCTCACCGTCGCCGGCGCGCTTCTCCATCGGAACTCTCTCGCCGAGAGCCATGCCGACGAGCTTCTCGACGCCGCCGAGAGCGACGAGGCGCTCCTGAGTAGGCGCGTTGTTCTGCACGGCTGTGCCGACGCACCACGCGGCCATGAGCCGCAGTTGATCCTCTTCGTGACCCAGTATTTCAAGCAGCGGGGTCCAGAGTCCAAGCTTAGACAGCAGGTTGGCGTTGTCCAGCGACTCGACTAGTTGCTCCAGGTTGTCGAAGGCCGTCAGCTTTGACTCGAGGGTGATCTCCGGGTCTGTCGATGTAATGTGCGCTATAGACGCTTGCATCAGTTCGGCGTCTGACGGCCCGCCCATGATAGCAGCGAGCATCTCGGGGTTCAGCGTTGTTCGATGGGCTGTTGACTCGGGCGCTGAGGGGTCTGATGGTGTTGAGTTCTCGATGCTCCATTTTAGGAGCTCGTTTAAGTTTTTGTCGGATGCCATTGTTCTGGATTCCCGTGGTCGGAGAGCCTTGATATATGCGTGATTCTTCGACAGCGATGCTTCCTGTGGCTGCCTTTTCCTCGATGTACGTTTCGTTGAGCGAGTTTGGGTACCGAGTACAAAGTAGACAATTTCAGTCACAGGTGTGGGACAGAATCTAGGTATTTTGGATGTGAAAACGAAAATAATAATTTTTTCAATAACCCAGCTAGAGAACACCCGCGAACAAGTTTTATATGAGAACACTGAATACCTATTGCAGATGACTTGATTGCATGTAGGTGTCTAGGCAGCTAGGTACGGTGAGTACATAGCAACACTCGACATTGGAAATCTTCTGCAGAGATCTCCAAGATTCGCGAAGCTTCACAGGGACAGGGCTAATAAGCTGAGAAAGTGGAGAGCACAGAAAGAACAATCACCAATCAAACCAGAGTGAGAAGAAAAATAGTACTTAGAGCGCCAAACGATTTATTTGTTCCAGCTAATTATAACAGCAAAATACTTTCAGTAGATGGCATCTGCATCATATACATACATCCCAATCAAGCGTACTGAGTCAGGGAGTATACACATCAACGGGAGTAGGTGATATACATGCCCCTCCATACCACAAAATCTATGAGCTGCCCCGCTGCCAATGCCCCTCACGAGTCACCCCGCCTTCAATTTTTGAATGCCCCACGTCCCTGTAGCTCAAGATAGCAAAAAATGCTTCTTCGGCAAACAGATCAAAGCTGTAGTATAAAAGCTCTAATACCTACATAGAGGTAGGTATATATTTGTGTGAATACATGTACCTATTAATCATTGCCATTGAGGTCTTGGACAACGGTCTATTTGTGACGTATAGTACGCTGTTCTTTAGTATAGTAATCGACGCTGTCAAAGACGGAGACGATGATACGAAATAACAACTATATTGTCCAGGCATAACATCGGGCTTCTGGAGACACTGGATACATACAAACTACTACCTATATAAGAAGCCATTGGTAAGTGATGGAGACATCAATTGACCTGAAGATTCACCTTCGGTATATCTGAATAAGACGAGGTGAGAAAGAAGAGAGCATGCTTCGCCCCTGCATACGCAACCCACTCGCCCCGTGAGACTGACATTTCTGAGCTGGATAAGGCGATGCCTGCTTGGCGCCAAGCTTCGTCCAATGGTGACAGTCGCCTACTGAGTTCAAATGTTAGAGACGACGTGTAGTTCATACGTAATAGTGCTCCCCATTTATTTGAAGCTAAGCCACGACCATCCAATAGGTACGTAAATTGTTTATTTCTCAGTCGGTTGGATACCTCCTAGATGAATGTAGGTACATTAGTACTACATATAATGTGCATATATACATACATGTGTGTATGTAGCTTGGTCGGGAGGTCCTGGCAATAATTTACATATGTGGTATTAGGCACCACGAAATATGATAAGACTGACAGACACAATGTGTTATGCCAGATAATTATAGATGCCTAGAAATCCCGAATATGTTTTCATTCGACTGCTTAACCTAAAGGGCCACCTAGTCATCTTAGGCAGTGTGGGATGTCTACCTCGTAGGTGCTCTTCGTCAGCGGTGAAAAAACATTTGATAGATGATAGCGAGCAAGTGCGTGTGATGTTTTGTGTGTGCGTGCGTAGACCATTCCTACCCCCTTGCGAGATGAAAGGAGTACCTAGAGTACCTGAGTACCCGGTACTTATCAAGCTCTCTGCCGTCTCTGATAGGTGTGCGTATCTTCTACTTGACTATGCCCCGCCTCTTTTTTTGTTTCGGCCCACAAGTTCTTCCCATCGACTGTGGGATCGATGCATCAAACCAGCTTCGTTCCTCCCTTTTCTCCCACACTCTAGTCTCTCTCCCCCAGAAAGCAATTATCTTGTTCGACTCTTCGACCCTTAAAGTCAACTTCCACCTCGTCAACCTCCTTGTCCTCGACGTCCTTCTGCCTAACAGCAAAGACCTCGATAACAATTAATCCATCGCCTTTGCTCTCACCATCCGGGTATCGCGTGGCCTAATAGCAACATCTTCATTCTCTTTTTTCTTTTAATCCCTAACCAAGTCAATAATCCACCACGATGGAGGGTATGTCATCACCGATCATCTACTTATCTCGAACCAACCCAGCTTGCCTAATGCATCAGCTAAATCAGAATTGCTAACTTGTCTATTCTATCACAGAGGAGGTAGCTGCCCTCGTTATCGACAATGGGTAAGACCGTAACATCGCTCACCGCATTCTCAAGCGCCCATCACTCGCGGGTGTCCTTCAAGCACCAGCCGCCATCCATATACCTCTCTTCCAGTATCAAATGCAAAAAATGTTGGAGCATATCTGCTGACTCGATTCCAGTTCGGGTATGTGCAAGGCCGGTTTCGCCGGTGACGATGCTCCCAGAGCCGTATTCCGTAAGTTGATTCCTCGCCCAACATCGTCCCCACTTCGAGCCCCATCGTGGCGGCCTCAAACTAAAAACCGTTTTCTAACGTGTGGCCACAGCGTCCATTGTTGGTCGTCCCCGTCATCATGGGTAAGTGATTAGCGACAACTGCAGCCATAATATACGCGCACGACAATATCTAATCATGCAACAGTATCATGATTGGTATGGGTCAGAAGGACTCGTACGTTGGCGACGAGGCACAGTCGAAGCGTGGTATCCTGACCCTGCGGTACCCCATCGAGCACGGTGTCGTCACCAACTGGGATGACATGGAAAAGATCTGGCATCACACCTTCTACAATGAGCTGCGTGTGGCTCCTGAGGAGCATCCCGTCCTGCTCACCGAGGCTCCTATCAACCCCAAGTCCAACCGTGAGAAGATGACACAGATCGTCTTCGAGACTTTCAACGCCCCCGCTTTCTACGTCTCCATCCAGGCCGTCCTGTCCCTGTACGCCTCTGGCCGTACCACCGGTATCGTGCTTGATTCTGGTGATGGTGTAACCCACGTTGTCCCCATCTACGAAGGTTTCGCCCTTCCCCATGCCATTGCTCGTGTCGATATGGCCGGTCGTGACTTGACCGACTATTTGATGAAGATTTTGGCTGAGCGTGGATACACCTTCTCTACCACTGCTGAGCGAGAAATCGTCCGAGACATCAAGGAAAAGCTGTGCTACGTCGCCCTCGACTTCGAGCAGGAGATCCAGACTGCCGCCCAGAGCTCCAGCTTGGAGAAGTCTTACGAGCTTCCCGACGGTCAGGTCATTACTATTGGCAATGAGCGATTCCGTGCACCCGAGGCTCTGTTCGCGCCTTCCGTCCTGGGTCTCGAGAGCGGCGGCATCCACGTCACCACGTTCAACTCCATCATGAAGTGTGACGTCGATGTCCGAAAGGACCTCTACGGCAACATCGTCATGGTAAGCATTTATTGGACTGAGCACCCCCGTTTTCGAACCAAACACTAATATGCCTTCTACAGTCTGGTGGTACCACCATGTACCCCGGTCTCTCCGACCGTATGCAGAAGGAGATCACCGCCTTGGCTCCCTCGTCCATGAAGGTCAAGATCATCGCACCTCCGGAGCGAAAGTACTCCGTCTGGATCGGTGGTTCGATCTTGGCTTCCCTGTCTACCTTCCAGCAAATGTGGATCTCCAAGCAGGAGTACGATGAGAGTGGCCCCTCCATCGTGCACCGCAAGTGCTTCTAAGGTACTTTAAACGAAGCCTTTTGTCCCTAGAAGCTCGGTCTTCGGAGTCTGACCTCGCGATAGCTCTCGGAACACCGCGCGCTCACCAATTTTTCACGAGCCCATGACGTTGCCAACCGGAGCAGGACTCTTGCGAAGCTCCTGCCGTTGCGAATGTATCCCAGTCGAGACTCGTATCTACAGAAGGTTCCGATAGTGGTCAAGAGATTGGGGTTGTACGACTCCAGGAGAAAAGAGAATATGAAGTGTTTTACTTTTAGGAGGCCATCCTTGCGCAGGATGAGGTAAACACTTCCTGCTGAGGTCGATCATATACTACTTTGTTTTCTTCTTCATACTAACGAGTCCGGCGTGAATTATGTGAACAACGAGCCTTTACTACATAATGATGCAGTAGAATGCTAATCTTCTGAAAACTTCTGAACCTGTGCTCATAGCATGCCAGTGAATCCAGGTTTTTTTTGTCATAACCGTATTCCCCTTGATGAATTTTAAAGCAGATTTATGCAAGTTGTAAGGTACGGGCTCGTAAGATTCTTATGTCTAGGACTCTAGGTAGGTAGGTATACAAGTCGTATTCTATCTGTTCCTAAGGCTGTTCTGTCTTTGACCCTATGTTCTCTCTTAAATCCGCTAGGCCTCGCTCGGAATCAGCCTCAGCTTCCTCTTCTAAGGACGCCTCCTCCGCCGCCGCAGTGTTCGCTTGATTTTCTTCCAACTTGCGATATTTCCGTCTGCTCTTCTTGGCGGCGCTAGCTTTCTTCTTGCGCTTGAACTCGCCGACGACAGCAGAGCGGCTCTCGTCGCCCCGCGCAAGCTGGTCAAGCTTGTCAGCTAGAAGCCGGCGGGCAATGGTACGGTTCTGGCTCCGGGAGCGGGTGGCCTGGGACTTGACGACGATGCCGGTCGGGAGATGCTTCAGTTGGACTGCCGAGCTGGTTTTGTTCTAATATTCAATGTCAACCTCCTCTTGAAATGTAAAGGGGGGTGGCAGAGAAACGTACAATCTTCTGCCCGCCGGGCCCGCTACCCTTGAGGAAGGACTCTTCAATCTCTTCTTCTGGAGGCGGCTTGGGTCGCGGTGGGAGATTGACGTTCTTGAGTAGAGGACGAGAAGCGGAGAGGCTAATTGGTCTCGACGGAGAGACTGGAGCTACCTTTCGGCCGAGTGAAGCGAGAGGAATGCGGAGTGGCCGCAGCAGCTGCAGCGTGATCATGGTCGTCCTCCCGCAGTGTCAGGCAAGACTTCTATTCCAAGTCATTTCGTGGATTACTCGTGTAGGTACTTTTCCATCTTTCCCATCAGGATAGGGTATAAATCCCAAGTCGATGTGCAGTGTCTAATTCATGAATTGAAGCTCAAGTTAGATCGTTACCTATCATTGATGTGCTTACGAGCAGCTCCCTCCAAAGCGACGTCACTGCATGTAGGGACCACTCAAATTTTCGGATTGGATCCCCTCATAATGCGGGAGGCAGTGCAATGATTGCACTGCAATCAGCAATCAATCAATTCAAATTTCAGGGGGGGGACCGCTACTAAATCCAGATTGGCTTAGTCTCTTCAGGGGTCTGACCCCTAATACGCGTTCGTTTTCTGGTGTTGACACTGTCTATCACTTTTCCCTATCTCAGACCTTCAAGTGAAACCGTTCTACCTTATAGGTATTCTTAACTATCTCTCTAATCCGTCCTCTGTCATGCGTCGCAACCTTAATCAGTCTCTCTTTTAACCTTGATGATAAGCTTCTCAGTTAAGATTCGGTAAATTCCAGTGCGCGCCGTCTTTCTTCATCGTCCCTCATCGTTTCTCATCGGTCACGCGAACCAGACGAAGCAGATACCACTCCTACTATTCGGGTTGGGAGAGACTCAAAAAGGGACCAAAGAAAGAGGGAGACCCGAAATTTGGAATTATTGAAGGGGACAAAAAGCAGAAACAGATTCATACTACCCAGTGAGAATGGAGTACCTAACAAAGCAACCCGAGAACCTCTCCGCGCTCCAACGGTTCGGCCGCTGGCTTAGGTTGAAGCAGTACCAGATTGAGGTCACTTTTGGCGTATATATGTTTACGCCGACTGAGAAGTTTATATTTTGTAAGTTGATTTTTCTTTACATTGTCGCCGATTGATTCGTGTCTCAGTCTGGAAGTGGCGCCTTCGTTGTGAAGAAGACTTAAGGACGGCAGGGCTGGGAAATCTGGCGCTGTAACCGAGATGAGCCCGATGTGTGTGATCTGTGCTAATTTGCTATTCTTCTACGTACACAGGGTCTGTCGTATTCCTGCTGTGTAGCTTGGTCATGATTGCCACTATACTCTACCTCCCACAACACGTCCTCTTCATCATCAGTCGCGCCTGGTTCTACGTCAATGGTGGCGACAGCGGCGTCGCATCCAACCTTGTCGCAGGAAACAAGGATGCCCTATCACTAGCAGCCTCTTCCATGACCACTACTATGGCGGCAGCCGCTACGGAGACGGCCGAGTTCATGAGTCGCGAGCTATGACAACTTAAATAAGGTGTCGAAAGTCACACTCTCCATATAAACAAGCGGATGGTGGATGTCGTAATATATCGGATTAGAGGATTCGTACAACCTGGTATGGCCTGGTCGAATGAGGTGGTGGCATTTGGCGTTACTATGTATGCTTGACGGAGAGGGACTGTTTGACGGCGTCTGGATCGACAGACTGGCAGCCATAGGCTCGCGCAGATGTTTGGCGACAAGAATCCCCTATCCTCCCTTTGACGCAGACAATGTCCCAGGTAGACGGCGGGGTAGACGGGGACAAAGCCTCAAGGATTTCCTGAAGAAAACGAATATATCCTCAGTGAACCATCCTCCCCTGCTATTGCTAGTTCGTTCGCAGTTTGTAGAGGTCTCCACGACAGTTGCTGAACGGCCTTCGCGAGGCATAATCTAGGGGTTGAATTTCATCAGTGGTTGTTGGCAGATGTTGAACTTTCACTTGGAAGACTTACTCTGGTCCTAGATTCATCGTGGAGGACACGATAAGGGTTGTCACGTCAATGGAGTATATGGAGACCTTCCCGATTTCTGTACCCGCTGCTAGAAGCAGAGCGCCATTCTCAGTGTTGTGATGCAGAAAATCGATGGCTGTGACGGGGTGGGATTCTTGTATCGTAGTTACGCAGGAGATGCTAGAGTCCCCTGATTCAGTCGACGCTTGCTGCCATATTTTCACCTGCTTGTCCCGACCTGCCGTAGCAAATATCAACGAGTTGGCCGAGGAGGCCCATGTCGCATCCAATATCATCCTGGAGTGCCCTTTAGGATTGGACTGCCAGAGCTTATAGCTCGCCTTATCAGAAACGTCCCTTTCGAAAACTGCCCATTGTCGATCTCGTCCGACGCTGAGCAGGAACTTGTCATCAGCCGAGAATCTTAATCGGGTCGCAGTCAATGTATGCACCGCCAGCGGCGGCTTCACCTCCATCCATCTCTCCGTCTCGAACAAGCGGATGACGGCGTGGTTGATGGAGCTCGCCTTGCACGCGCTGGCAATCAAAGTGCCGTCGTGGCTTACGGCCAGACAAGAAATCTCGTAGCCGTGCCCGTAGAGCTTTTCGATTTCGGGCCATAGCGTGTGCCGAGAGAGACTGTCCTCGAATGGCGGGTGGTCGATCTCAAGGGCGGATTTGCGGACCGTCGAGCCCGGATCCAAGGCGTCTCGGTCCGTCTCGGGATTGGCTGCTTGGATCTCGAGATCGTCGTCGACGGCGTCAATTGCCTTGTTCGACAGCCCCAGGACCGGCATGTTGGCAGCATCCGGCATAGTCTCAAGGTGCTCACTGCCGATGTCGCATACCCTGCTGAGTAGCTTTGCCACCGCCTTCGGCTCGTCGAACACGCGCATTAGCTTCTCGTCCGCGCCGGATACGAATTGGGAGTTTCCGAGCGAGTCGATGCAGTTGAGGTCATAGCCGTGGATCTGCGGCCGAGACATCTCATGCCACGTCTCACGGCCAGACCCTCTGTTCCAGCTCGCATGCAACCGTGTCGTCTGGTCCGCACTCGTAGAGAGCAAATAGTCGCCGTTCTTGGACCAGGCTATGCCTGCCACAGCCTTTGTATGGCCACTGGTGCCGATGTGCGGGATCCACTGGTCCTGCCCCCGGTCGTATTTCCACAACCGCCAACTACCGGTCCGCCCTAGGCACACCACCGAGCTTCCATCCGGAGACCAAAGCCCTGTCCAGAAACCACCAGTGCTACCCGTCGCTGTAGTGGCACCCTTTTCCCTGCTGATCTCACCCAGCCGGACAGTCGTTACCCAGATACCTGACGACGGGTCTGCTTCCCATATGGCCAGTGTATTGTCTGCAGACGCAGAGAGGAGTTTAGGCTTTCCAGTTGAAGGGTCTGGGTACCATCTAGCGCTGTAAATCCAATCGTCATGTCCCAGTAGCAGCGCCTCGAACGTCACTGAGAAGTCTTTCTCTGCGGTATTCAACCGATGGACTTTGTTCGAGGGAGATCTTCCTGGCAGAAATGCACCCATCGAAGGATTGGCTCCATTTGTAACGGCAGCAGGCAACTCTTTTCCATGGTGGAATCGCCACAGGCGGACGTACTTATCCTGGCTTGCAGAAGCTAATAGCAGATCGCTCTCGGACTCATTTGTCTCCCACGCGAAATCTAATGAGCGGACCCAGCCCTCATGGCCCGATAGAGTCGCCTGAAGCTGAAAATCCGGATGGTGTCTATGGCCTGCTACAAATACCTGGACAATGTTCCTCGTCCCCGCTACGGCCAATACCAGGGCTTCGCCATCCTCGCCGAGGGTGCTCAGAGCTATCGAGAGTGGGAAGAATTTAGGAGTGGTCTTAATCGTCTGTAACAAGCTTATCTCGTTCCCATCAAAGGCCCACACTTTTATTGAGGCGTCTGCGGCGCCAGAAGCGAATACTCTCGAGGCTGGGCCACAAGGTTCTCTTTCGTTAAGGGTTGCGATGCAGTTAACCGCAGCATTATGACCATGTATTGTCTGAATGCAATATGGGACATCAGAGCCCGCATCTTCGAGTGAGATAGTCCAGAGTTTCAAGTGCTGGTCGTCAGCGCCGGTGAGCAGATGCGTCATCGACTCCCCGTCAAGTTTTGGGAGAAATCTAACAGCCTTGACGACATCCTTATGTCCTGACAGCAGTCTCGTGATACCTCTTGGCTGCGAGCTCTGGGAGAAAGGAAGCATGAGAACTTAGTAAGACGCAGATTCTGTTCGACTAGTATGGCCACACTTACATGAGGTCGCCATAGAGCGATATTTGAGTCAGCGCCGAAGGCTACTATGCCATCCTGACTCCAGTCTGCCACGGCGGTGTGCCTATTAGCACCAGCTGACAGGTATTCTATGCCAACCTGATATTCATCCATGTCCGGAGCCGCAGTTCTCTTTTGATGTGCAAAACTGCTGGAGATGTGACATTTTGGAAAGACAGAGTTGTGATTGGATGGAGCTTCAAAATTCAGACGCGAAGTCTTTGTCAGACGGCAAGCAAGCTACTGCCAACTGTCCGCCAGCTGTTCATATCCCGTTACTTTCTTCCCCCCTTGAACACTTAAAGTTGCAGCTCATTTCATTCGTCCAGTCCATCAACCAGTCCGTCAACACGAGTAAGATCAATGATATCCTTCACCATGGTTAGGTATACCCCTTCGTTGATTTCTTTCGTCACCCTATCTCGAAAATGTGACGAAGCTGTTTCGTACCTCCTACGTATGTACCAAGCCAACCTCCGATTCGATGAGGACATGGAGTAAATAGCGAAGTAAGTGGTCAATATACTCCGGAATCTTTGATCTCAGGGATCGAAGCGGTGAGCTCAGGAGCCGTCACGGGACCTCAATAAATGTTCAAGCGTTACAGTTTATATTATCTGGTGACCATATCAGACGAATGACTCCTCTTTGCCCGAGAGCAGTCACTGTCCAAGGGCACCTCGATAGCCACTAAGCTGAGGAGCTATAGTAATATGTAGGCAGACTCTTCACAGAAACAATACCAGCATGCGGACCCCTGCCCCCTTTGCTAGTCTTGGAACTCTTAATCAATATCCCAAATAGCCGCCCTTAACCCTGATCTCCCATCAGTACCGCCGTGCAGAAGCATATGCGTGCCTGACCAAACACGTGCACCACCGCACAGGCAGCTGATCAACTTGGGCGCCGATGAGGGGATCTACCGATGCTGTTTTCAGGAGATAGATGCCATTCTCGGGTTTTATTCATTATTACATTATTTTATTTTAATTTTTATCTTATATTCCATTACCATTTCCCCAACTGCGGCGGTCGCCGCCGTACGTCCCGCTATCTGCTATGCGCCCAATACCTCATGCTACCGCAAGCCGCTACGCAAGTCGTCGATCAATTCCACCTCCCTGGGCCCCCGTAGCGTCGAGTTTCTGCTCCTTGACGCCACTGATCGTTTACCACAACGACAAGGGCGCACCGCGGGCTTGGGCCTTCCTGCCACGCGGTCCCGTTCGGACCGTGTTCAACATCTACATGTGTGATACCGCTCATAGGTAAAATGTGGTAAAGGGGTAAGGGAGAAGGTATGTAGGACCTCTCCGCAAGGTTGTGTTTCGTCCAGATCTATTCCCGGGTTAGAGGCCGGAGAGGTTCGACACTCGTGCGGGCGCTCGATGAATCGGGTACAGCGCGCCCGCTGCTTTTGCTCGGGCTCAATTCTCAGACACGTGACAGAGCCATGTCTTCATAAATGTTATGAAGATTTACGTACAGAAAACGGAGCTCACAGTTTATTTGTTGTACCTCCCGCCGGCCTTGCAACGTGAAGACAGTCTGAAATAGCTCAGTACGGTGTCTGACACCGAAACGACGGGCCAACGGCATAGCGAGTAAGTTTCAACCAGAAAACTTCTCTGGATACTCTATGGTTTACTGAGAATTGGCATCTTGAACCGTAGCTATCTATAGCCATGTGTATAAGCCTGATTATACCGTCGATCTGGCTATCAAGATCTTTACCTCAACTGAAGTGAGGACCTTCAGGATCAAGTCGATTGATACATGATGGAATGATGCTTCATGCCCCCTGGAAACGAGCAACACGGCTTGGATTCCTGCGGCAATGCACGCAATAGAAGAGCGCCCCCGAAGCTCATGAGGCTGTGCTTCAGTAACGTCCTATCCGGGCATTCCCATGAAGCAGCATTCCGTTTATTTCCGGTCCGGCAACCCTACGAAGAGATCACATAATTCCGCAACTTCGTCCGTGAATCTCTCGATGTCGCCAAAGATCCATTGAACGGGCGTGGCGAAACATAGGTCACACTATTTCGTTTCACCCTCTTCTGTGGTTCGGTGGAACGTTTTGAAGCCCGGTGGCGTCTAACTGCGGAATTGCGGCTGGGAGGACGGTACCTATCATCATCAATGCGATGCTTGTCGAATCTCATAGATGGCTAAGTCGTAAGATATACTCTCTTACTCGACATCGTACTGTGAACACGGGTTCCAGACCCCTTACCCTTTTTAAGGGACCAGAGACTGACAAGATAACATGCCGAGTCCAAGAAGAATGGAAGTACCCAGATGAGGTGATTCCGATGATATCAGGGGTAGATCCAGGCTCGAGCTTCAGACTGCAACACAGGTGCTTGTTGACCGGATAAGTATTGGAGGAATCACAAGGAGTTATCTCTCAGGCTTCTCGCATGCTGATCTCCACGGTATATTGGATCGCTGTACGGTGTACGGAACATGGCTCTCAATGAAAGGAGGTGCCTGGAGATACCACTCTTCGAATTTGAGGAGGAAGGCACGACGCTGCTTCCGTTCCATAGATGGATAGGCACCTTCCCTCCAGCGTCCCGGCACGTCCTCGGCCAATGAGGTTGCGTGGTTGGCGACGACACGAAGGCAGATAAGGTCGAATAAGACCACTGTCCATCAGCCGACCCCGTTCTGGGTGACTGGAGGCTAGAGAAAACTCCCACGTTAAGGCCTTGTGGTGGAACGGTTGTGCAAGCCGTACTTGACACCTCAGCCTTACAAAGCGGGTTTTTCGTAGGTGCTGGATTCGAACAGAGGGTCGAGTCCAGAACTGAGCTTTTTTTGCCAACTTTTTCTTTTCTTTCGCTTTTCAATTGTTTTTAATTGTTTTCCTTTTCTTTCTTTTTCGCATTCGTATGGTATTATTATCTTTCATCCAATGCACTTTGTAATTGATTTTCGCCATTTTCGCGGTAGCCTCACTCCCCTTTTCCACCTGCCCCTGAGTAGGCAGGTATGCTTGCATGTGCGCCTTTGACACGGAGGCTTGCAGGAATCCCAGTTTATTCACGTATATCCTCGAATATTACAGTTCGCTTATCTGGTGACTGTCCAGGATCCCGACAACTTGGCCATCAAGATCAAACACGCACGAACCCGAGTCTCATTTTCTGCCAAAGTCCAACTATGCCTGGCGGTGTATGCTCGAAGACTTTGGGCCGGAAGGCGATCATCAACCGGCTGATCATATTGAAGCTGTCTTGCAAGGCCTCCAGATGACGGCTTCGATCTCGCCCACCACACTGCTGGGAAGGCCGGTCTTCTTCCCGCGCTTCATAACTGGGAACCTTTCGTATAGCGCCGCTTTTTGGGTCGTATGCTTTGGAGTTCTATGAAGCCCTTGTCGCTAAAGCTCTGCCCTAGACATAAGTGGCTTCACAATATGTCTCGAGTGAAGATCCAGCGCTTTCGAGTGCCTCCTGAGTATCCAATTGCCCTGACCAGACGGCAGCATACGGGCGGCCTTGGTCTCGATTTCACGAGGGCCTATCATCCCAATTCCCTCGTACAACGTGGAAGCAGGTCAAGCAATAGACCTTCGAGCCGAGCCGACCTTGCAAGCTTGTAGTTCCAGACGCGACCTTGGCGGGTGCTCATTGCGTAGCCCTCAGGGAGTTCCACTTCGTGATCCTCGCTGGTACTTCGCCGTGGACGAACGAATCTTCTCTACAACTCTAATTATTAGGCAACTCTCTCTTCTTGATAGATAAAGAAGGTAAAGCAGGGTGAATTTGTGCAGTGCCGGCAACGGATTGTCACTTGACGTGGAATTCGGTATAAGCACACACGCAAGTACGGAATGCCCAGAAGATTTCGGCCACGTATGACCGGAGTGGGGACGGCACGGGGTGACGACGGCACGGGGTGACGACGGCACGGGGTGACGACGGCACGGGGGTGTTGGCGGTACGGGGATGTGCTAGCACGGCAGATTACCAGCGCACGCACGAGCATCATGGTTAGGCTTCAATGCCGTGACGGCCCGTCTCATGACAGTCGAAACCACCCCAATGCCACTTCTAAGTATCACAAATGACATACTCGGCGCCTCTCTAGTGTATCTAGGTCCTGGGTATGAAGCTGGCCTCTTCGTTTTACTATAATGGCTTCGTAGGGATCTTCTTGAGCAGCGACGCTCAGGTAGCCGTACCTCGCGATAGCCTCAACTACTACCTATGAAATAGCTATATACCTACCTAGCTAAGTGAGACCCCTCTTCGCGATGTAAGTACACGATTTCGCTTATGTTAGGTAGTGTTGTAGCTATCTATGCAAGTTGCGTTGCCGATATGCGAATTCTGCATCAGACATGAAACTGGATGGCCTAATTGGAGACAGTTCATGGTGTTTGTTCCACAAGCTTTAACGGGACGGACAGTTCATGATACGTAGAGAGGTTCAGTAAAGCAGCCGTTGGTGATGCGAAGAATCCAGTGCATAAGGGGATTTATGCTAGGTTACGATTTTATACCGTGTTTGGTTGAGGCCATACAGAACTCTGGGCTTAAAGCAGCGTGGCTCAGTCTACAGATTCATCATTCCGTACCCGTTGCACAGGCCATATGCGGCTGCGTTACCTGCCTACCTAGATGGCAGATGCACGCTCTTATTTCTTACGTGAGACGGTCAGAAGCTTGATACGTAACTGTGTGTGCGTACCTATCGACGTACGTCGTTGGAGCTTGGTACCGTTCGACTCGTCTGACTTTTAAGGAGATTAGAGATGATCTGATTCCCAGGTCCCTCGCTTAGTGAGACGTGCGTCTGGTGTATTAATTGGTCACAGTAGAAGCACGTCGGTGGAAGCTTAAGGGTCTCCCGGAGAATGTGACTACGTCCTGCTGCGTCTGCCTCTCCGTCCCTAGAGGGTTGTCTAGTGAGAGCCTATGTTCTTACCATGTTCGATAGTCCAGAGCTCAGTAGTACTGACGCTGCGGCGTCAGCGGGCATGCTTCGGGGAACGGTTAGCACGCTTGCTGTACATACATAGATTGCTCCCATGCTCGCGATTGGACCATTGGAGCTGCGTTGGGTCTAGCTTTGTGTACCTCAGTGTGACCTTCTACGTGGTGCCAACAGATCAACCGAAGTGTTCCATCTTGATGGGTCTGCTTTAGCTAAAGAGCCTCACACAACTCAAAGATCCTTCACGAGTCATAGCTTCGCAGGCTTCTATCATAGGGTAGCCTTCCAGATTGTCTCTCCTCTTCTAGACTTTGAAGGTCTGGCGTGCCAATGACAGCGAAACCTATGGCCGTCCTTTTCTCACAGACCATGACAAATACAAACAAGCAAGTCCGTAGTAATACGCCGGAAAGTGACCTCAAGTCACATCGCAACAACCTGCCGCAGTACCTTTGGTGGAGCTCGACGTCAAAAAAGTAACACTGCAACACCGATCGGGAGCCGCGTAGTTCCTATGCGTAGGTAGGTAGGTAGGTAGGTAGGTAGGTAGGTAGGTAGGTAGGTAGGTAGGTAGGTAGGTAGGTAGGTAGGTAGGTAGGTACTTGGACGTGGGATGTAGAACAGCCGTGCCAGATCTTCCGAACGCGAATCTCGGCCGGAATCTGCAATTCCAAGCAAGTGTCTGACGTGATTACGAAGCCGCACTTCATGGTTCATATCGGACCGGTATGATACGACTGCGGCATAGGGCGGCCGGATGAGACACCGTGGGGCTGCATTACAGCATGAGCTTGCAGTGGTGGTCAAGATGAGAACTCGATGTTGTTCGGAACCGGCAATTAAGACATAATAGGATCAGATACCTATCTTTCAAGCAAGAAACGCGTAAAACAAAGGCAATGCGTCTTATTATCTTTTCCCCTACCACTCACAGGGAATTAAGATAGAAATTGTTGCATCTCTAGCCCCTTCTGCATGCATGCTACAGCTGTATACTGTATACCTACTGTAATGGACATTGTGGAACTGAGACGTCCACATGTCGTGCTCTCGAACTGCATCGTAAGAAACCAGAACGAGCAGGATCAGCCGCCAGGGAGGCCACACTTGCCGCAATAGCACTGGTGAAGTCGTTGTGTATAGGTACTACCTATGTAGCATATTATCAGATTGGATACTGGCGTTTTGAGAACCATGTCATATGTAGCTGACGGCCACATCTGCAGCTAGGTCTAGCTAGGTCTAGCTAATCGCTCAACGCGCAGCAGTTCATGAGCAATATGTACGTGTCTTAGGTCTCGGCTGGCCATAGTTGCAGCAAAAAGTGAGCGTTCCGCTGTTCCTAGCGCTGAAGCATGTATGTACTGTTTTGCCGGCCTCCTTGTCAGGAACCAATAGCTAGGTGGGAAGACCGCCTATACCCCTGATAGATTGAGCGACAAATCCTGCATCATAGGCAAGGTAGTTTATATTCAGAAGTCGGTTTATCGGGTTCGACCACCTGCTCTGCTGCCATAGATGATAGGACTCTGTCGGAGAATGCAAGTCGCTCGATCCGGAAACAATAAGGCTATGCTCTCCAACACCTACGGCCTCTCCCTTATACGACACAAGCAGAGAAACTGCCCATCAAGTCTATATACGTACAAGCTTTCTACTACTACATGGTTTATGATCGGCGCTGCTGTCGTACCGGGATTACGACAGATCTTGTCTGAGAACCGAAGCTCGTAAACCTGGAGCCGGGTCCCATGATAGGAGCTGTGCAGCCTGCAAAGCTGCAAGTCAACAACCCTCTAAGTCATTCCTCGGCACCTATAAATTGCGATTGGGACCTTGGATTGCCGACGTGTCTATACCATGGCGCCGGCGAGCACGTTAGAAATGGCGCGGGAGCAGGAAGATCGGTCTGCCCTTCTTGCAGCATCGAATGGCGAGGAAGATGACTTCATGGACTTGCATGGCGAGTCCGGTTTTCCTTCAGCAATAATTCATTCCTTTTCTTTCCGGGATTCCTGCATTCTCCGAATAGGTGGTATCGTCGTCATTTGTGACAGACGCTGTCAATGCAGCACTCTCGTTCGGCCTTCTCTACCTGGCCTGTTCCTCGGTGTCGACGTCAAGCTACCCCGCCTTGGACAGTATTATCATTATTACCCTAGTGCTTTATGGTCTTCGTGCAGTACATAGTAGTCATGGCGGGATAAAACGACATATTCCCAAAACGGGAATGCGGAGCCAGGGACGATTAACAGAACGACGTGTAGGTAGGATACCTTATCCTCGACGAGCCATCTTGCGGCTGATCCAGGCTTCTCAGCTAGTCAAGATGATATCGAAGGTGTTCCGGTTAGTAGAGGGATCCTTTCGGGTTGGTAATTGTCAACTCCCCATGGCCGATGATTGGTTCTCCTAAGAGTCAAGTTGCTTTTGATGGGTTGCGCGGCATTAAGCCGGATATCATCGACCTCCCAAGAATAGCTTTACTGGGCTGCTGGGATAGATGAACGCTTGGCTTTTTGCAACGTCCTGGGTATGACTGTCTACGTCGACACCGTGAGGTTACCAATAGCTCAGTGATGCATTAGTTTGACCAATACTTATTGCTTTCCCGGCGACGTCGGATGAGCGGTAGGCGCCGACTGAGCTCTGGTCTGAGTATCTGAGTATCTGAGTACCGGAGTCCCGGAGAGCTCCCCATGCAGCCTCACACGGTGAGATCCGTCTTAAATTCAAACCCCAACTGCCTAGACTCTATCATTGCAGAGTGTACAATCTATCTATGGCACGAAACATGTTAGCCCTGATAACTGTAATGGTGAAGGATGTGCCGAGTACCTACTGCGAGTTGAAACTGATAAAATACTGTTGGCTGCGCCAAGATTCCACGGGCTTGGCATGTATGTTTGACAATAGTAGTATAAAGAGCACAATCGACGGCCCTTGACACTGGACACATGTTTCTGTCTCAGTTACACACATGAAGACAATTGATAGAGGCCACTCAGCCATTACACATTTGAGTAAATATACAATCCGACCTTGATGACGGACACGACCCAGGCCGCGACTTACCTTGGTCACTGAATGCCGTAGAGAGATGCCTCTCGGCGCCGATGATGGGTATCGGCGCGTTCATCGTCGGGCCCGTTCTATTCGGAGGGTAGATCATCGGGCTAGCCAAGAACCCAAGGGACGACTCGTGGGTATGTCGGTCTTTGTAAAATGTGCTTCCGATGCAGCACAGAACTCTCGGTACGTACTGTCATTCAGGGAGCTTGAGCAAGGGACGTCAAGTGTCTCACTTGTTGCATTTAGTAAGACGACACATCCTGGCAGCTTTGGCTGGCATAATGATAGGTAGAACACATCGTCCACGATCCAATATATAGTAGTAATCGGTGCCGCGGACTTGGTGGCGTAGGGGAGCCAGAGGTAGTGAACGATCTGCGTCCGAAGGAACGAGGGACTCAACATTATAACGGTGCTTTCCAACGACAACATGGTGGATTTGACACTCCTCGTTCAGTAGTAAGGTTGCAGTGACGTGACCGGAAACGTGTGTATAATCGGTTTGTAGGTGAGATTTTGCATGTGTATGGACCGTCGAGAAGATCCCTCAATGCAAACTGCAAATATCTGTATCGGTATTGCTGTATCGGTATTGATGACATAGGCTTATGATCAATCTTAGACTCTTGGCTAGGAGAGACATGCATCGCATACCGGGCCGAGAGATAATTGAGTCGTGCAAACGCGGTAGAACGAACCAGAACTCGCAGGTGCATAAGCAGACCAAGCATCCTTGGGGAGGCGGCAGCGGGTACGCCATAACCATTCATCCCGCCGAGCAAGATACCATAGCTCATTTACAATAAATCCTATCGCATTGAATCTGACGGGGAAGCTGAATCTTCGAGCCTAGGTCGATTGAAGGTATCTGTCCCTCAGATTGAAGCGCCGGCCGCCCGTTGAGGCACGCCTCGAGCATGAATTGTAAGTGAAACATGCGCATGTAGTTGGGTTGAAGACTCGAGCAAGAGCTATTTCTTACTACTATTAGTGGTGCTATGGTAATAGGGAATATGCAGAATACAACTTGCCTGGCCGAATTACCCAGTCCACCTCCTCAACTACACACATCCATTTCGTAATAGTTGCGGCCCAAGCCTGAAAGCATGGATAGCGTCGCTGTCCTGAACCCGGATTTAAACATCATCACCTTGCGCGGCTCCCGAATATATGGATAATGATCATAGCACGATATGTAGATAGCCGCTCGACATTTTCGTCCTACCAGCATGGGTGTCGATATGTCGTACCCGAAGCTTGAGAGATAATATCTCTTCCGATTTGACTATTGGGTGTAGGGAAGAGATCGAGTTCCTGGCTTGATCCATTCGGAAGCAAGTGGGCATCGATGCATCCATGAGGGAAACACGCAGTTGATGCCGTGCAATTTAACATGTAAACCTCCTCGTCGTTTAGGTTCAAACGAAATTTGCGAATACTGTTAGCCGTACCCCAGTGAGGATAAGGCCGGCCAATGCCTAAAATATTCCTCCATGTTCAAGGCAAATTGGTACTCGAGGCCCAAAGGCTGTAGTCATCTGCGTGGATTCGATCTCTATGATTTTTTTGATAGTAGAGTGCTTCCACTGCGGTCAACTAAGGAGTGGGTTCTCACCGCGATCTCAAAATCCACCTATGGTGTCGTGCGCTTCCTGACTTTACCGGTTGAAGGAAAAAGATCGAGGGCATCGTCTCTGATGGGACGAAATTTTATTAGGCCGTCATATGGACCGAATTATGTCGGCAGCATTATAATTTACTGTGTCACGAGATGCTCCGGTACCGTTCTCCGAGGTGCTTTAGTTAAGCCATGCTCTTCTTGGACTCGATCACATGCCGCGTACATCGCTTTGAATAGCAGATTCAAGGATTAGGAACTGCATGGCCGTCTTTCGAAATTGAATAAGCCCGATGCGGCGACATAGAAGAAACGAGCCGGATACAAGCCGTGTTCACACTGGTCGAAGTTCTGAACCCTCCACATACTTGCATAACTCCTACTTTATAAGTCCTATAACAACATTCGCAGATCGTCCCGAATGAGAGGGTGAGAAGTCAGGTTCGGGCTTGGCGTGACGGTTTTACGATGCTGAGGTGTTCACGTGGTGTACCAGATTTTTTTGCCTCTTTTTTTTCTTTCCCCCTTTTTCTTAGTACCTACATACATACATACATGCAATATATTCTAACCCCAAGGCGCTGTGGACGAAAGGTCAAGATGTGTGAATCTCTGGGTTCTTCGATACGTAGCAGTCAAATTCATAAACAACTTACACAATACGTATCTCTTAAAAGGCACAAGTCAATTAGGTACTATATGTGAAGCATTGGTACCTAGTCCTGATGTAAGTATGTACATACATATTGAGCTGGGGGGGACTAGACCCTAGGGCTACGCTCATCGTTATGACGGTGCTGCTGGTTGATTAGATCTAGCCCTCGGTCGATGGATTGTGCAGCTGCAACAGCCGAATTCGCCTCAATTTGGCATCAGTATTGGGCTTGCAAATGTATCGCCAGATGTGATAGATGTTCAGGAACACCTGCTGTGGGGGCTTTTGACGGGATTGAGAAGAATGCAGTCTGCAGACACAGCCTACAGGACATCATCTACCTACTGTATGTATGTAAGTATGTTATGTACGTATAACCTCTTCAATTGGACCCAGACTGCAACGATTGTCCACCCGGACAATGCCATGCTCTAGGCAACTTGGAGTGACTTGCAGCTGGGTACGGGGTGTGACGAGAGTACGTACCTACATACGGATCCGTACCTAACATACCTCATGTATGTTATTTTGGGTAGAGCGGACTTGGAGTCTTGGACGGACAAGGACTAGACGGGCCTAAATGTTAGAATAGAGCAACCTACGATGCCGATTTCTGATTGACTCGTCGGCTACCTCCAGGAAACGGAGCAGCCTTCCGCACAACTTTACTTCCAAAGTTTGTGGTTAGCGCGTACAAATTGAAGGTCTCATGACCTCTTCTTGTAAGGGTATCCAGAGCAAGGAGTCCACCCCGGCCATCGAATCCGCGTGTTGTCGTGTGTCTTCTTGCATGCGCATTTCTCCACTGCTACCAAGTGCGACATGTGCGTTGCAGACCAGTTCGACCAGTTCACGCGGTTGGTTGGTCTTGTTCCTGGCGGCGCTCATTAGGCATGGTGGTGGTGGCATCGCAGAGAGATTGACGGGGAGGGGCGGGAGGGACGGAAAATATATGGATATAACTCTTAAGAGCGTAAACAACTGACTATCAAGCTTCATCGTAGATTGAGACTAATGTTGATAATATTCATCATCTTACCTACATATACTAATAAACAAAGAGGCCGGCCAAACAAACAACCTTTGTGCGTTTGTGCGTATACGTATATACATACAGCATGTGCGTTCATTACCTGGTATAGTAGTATGTCGTAAGTACATACATCCAACTGTAGGCAAGTGGAGCGGACGGATCAATTGGCCGTGACTAATGAAAGCAGAAGAAGCTCCTGGGGTCTGACGTTGTCTCGCAGCAAGAAGTCTCATGATGATGTATCGAGCTGTGGGCAGGGATTCGCTCGTCCATCCGCTGAAGGGCCTTGTTAATATTTGATGTAAAGTTGCTACATAGTACTGCTTGCAGTAACCAGCACAGAAAGACACGTTGAAGAGGGATAGGTCAATTCACTTAGCAATCCAGCCTGTCAGATCTGCCAACGGGATTACCTACCTGTCACTCCAACGCTCTCGTGATTCGTGAGATTGAAATTGGGAACTGTCTACCTTTACTCGCTTCCAGCCTCCTCTCTCCCCCTGCATCGAATTTTCTGCTATCCTTCTACTCCGTTCACTAGGTAGCGGAGGTGGGCTGGTGTGTAGGTATGTAGGTTAGGGGTTCTACGTTGGTAACACCCCAAGATACGTCGAGTGCGGGGCATTGGACATAGTACAGAAAAAGCTGGGAAACCAAGGAATCAAGGTCCAAAAAAGGACGAGGGGTTGTGAGGCGGGGGAGTGGATTGGATCTCTACAATCTACATAGGAATGGCAAGATATGTCTTATGTATGTACATTCGGTATGAATTATGTAGGTGAGCTGGGTAAGATTCGCCAATACACTAATATTTCCGAGTCTTAGTTACGAAACTGATCCCGAGTGTCCTTCGCCACGATGCGGCTTCGTTGTCAGCAACCATACCAACGTCCGAGTTACACGAAAGAATCAATTGTGTCCTACGTCGGCGGTTGTTTGATGATCAGCGTGGTGACTGATCTTGCGTGCCAAACGGCTTACACCTCTTGTCGAGACTGAGGCTGCTGTAAGTAGAATGAGGTGAAGAAGAATAGGATCATCGATGGCATACCTGCATATTTTTCCTCTTTTTTTTTTTTTTTGGCACAGCACGTAATATGTGGGCGCTTCTCTTCCGAATTCATAAAGATTGAATAATAAGACGCAGCTTGCCTGGTCGAAGAGCTAGTATTTCGAATTTTCGACATATGTATGCTCTTTTCTGTCCCCACCTTCTTCATTATGCACCTTTACTTCGGCTGCCGAGTCTTGTTTAGCGCCCTAACTGTCCGTTTTAAATCTGAACAGACCACATGAGCAAGCCCCAATTTTCCGACCCCTGGCCTTTGCATACGTCCACACTGGTGTAAGTCTGCCAAGGAGCAATGATCGTCAGTTTGGTAGGTACATACCATAGGTGTAGGTGGCTTTGGATTTTCACAAGATGTGTAAGTAGGCACATCAGCGCAGACAAAGAATTGTTGCGCGCCAAAAGGCATCGTGAAGAATTCCCAGCTCTGGCTTTGCTTCCATCGAGCTTCGTTTTCGTTCCTTGTGAGATCCGTTAAATGTGTTGGGGCTTGTTGACAAGGGTTTAGGAGCTGGATAACCGCAGACTCAGCCTCAAGGGGAGCCATGGAGAATAACTTTCCTTATACATAGTATGGATGGCAACTCGTAAGTTGGTTGGTCAACATTCAAGGTCTGAGATGAAAACACATTTGACCATCTTATCAACGAGGAATTTTCTAATTTTCCCGTCTGGTCCATCTAAGAAAGCCGTTACAGAAAAGTCCGTGTTGTGCAGACAGCAGCACAAGCAAGCCTGCACCCTAGCAAGGTGAGAAGAGGCAGGTGAGTGTACTAGTGACTCAACAAGAAATGACAGCCAGCAAACCCTCAACCAAAGAGTTGAAAATTTGAGAATTTAACCGTAGCTAGGTATCTACCTACTCCGTGATCATATCCATTATATAATACCTTTCGTGAGGCTCTCATAACAGTGGTAGGTACTATGTACGCAGAATCCTAGGAGATCGAGTTGGATCATTGCACTTACCTTAGCTGCTTAGGTACTTCATTCCATCTGGATCTCAATACATACCTAACCTACATACTTACCTACCTCATGTATGGAGATATATGGCTTAAGAAAATAGGTACGGGTATTTGTACTGTAGGTACTAGGGCAGGTATGCAGACATTTCTAATCATCTATTACCTACATACTACATACGTGTGTAGCCTTACACTATCTTAGATACAAGCAGGTATTTGGATTCTCTTGATCATGCAGGTATGGGATGTTATAACTTCAGGCGGGATCAGAGTGGGCCAAGGCCAAATCTGTGCGGCCAACTTCTTCTGAATTTATCTTATTATATCCAATTCTTTTAAATCGAAGTTGCACCAAGCTACAGTCTACCACACAATTGATCCATATCCATTTTGCTGTACATACATACCTACATACGCCTCTACATACCTTACATGTAGTCTACAACAGCCTGCGGCCGTCCCCCTAACGATACGACGTATGCATGTATGGATGTAGGTACCTATTAGGTACATACATATACTGGACTTCATGTATGTATGTGTGTATGTATGCATGTATGTACATGCCTAACTCGCTTTACTTCCAGAGTACTTGGATACTCGGGTACCTCAGGCAGGTATGTACATACCATACCTTCTCTCCCTCAATCGACCCCTCCTCTTCACTTCCACTTGCTGGGCCATTCAAACAAGGCCTTCTCCCACATTCAACACCTTTCCCATCTACCACTACTAACCTTAACATACATACATACCTACCTCTACCTCTACGTACATTTTTCTTCCTTTCCCAACGACCTCCCACACTCTCGCCGCCACTCGCTAGGACATGTAAGGACTTCTGCTACTTGTTTATCCTCGCAAAAAAACAGCTGGTCTGCATCAATCAATTTGACGTTGCCCATGTACCTGCTTAGTCGATATATTTCCTTCACGGCCAACACTAGGAGTAAAAACTAACAATTGCAAGTGTCACGAAAAATCACCCCTACCTTACCTACCTGAGGTAGGTAGTTCGAGTCCTCTCTTGGACCGTCATTCCACAAGGTGAGTCCACTTCACTACCGGTATACGCCTTTCTCTCCCTCTCCGTCGTCTACCTTGCCTGCCTACCTAGACCTACCCAAAGTACTTCAGTTCACCTTCTCTACCCCGGGGTCCTTTTGTACATAGGTACATACCACTTTTGTTCATTACCTTCCATAGCAATACTTCATAACGTACAAACATGTAAAGGAACACAACTTACCTATCCTCACCTACTCGAAAACTTATCTACCTACATGTAGTCTTATTTCTTATGGTTTGAAAGGAGGTAAGGTAAGTATTACCTGAGAGGCATGTATCATTGTTATGAAGTAATGTAGGTAAAGGTAGCTTGACCTACTTTACTGGACTGCGGTGGACACCTAAAAAGTTTCTTTCAAGTCACGTTCCGTCATTCGACCACCTGCAACCCCGCCAGAATCCCTACCTACCTACATAACCTCCGCTCTCTCGCGATACTAGACCCTTTTTCCATTCTTTAGAATCTACAAAATAGGTCCTAAACTGTTACATTTTAGGCAATTCCATCTACGCAGACACTCAGACACTCTAGTCCTAGCCACCACCCGATTTACCCTCTGCCACTGCAAACGAATTAACGGTGATCTGATCGATCCGGATCACTCTTGTCTCCTGCACCGACCGGCACTTCATCTTAGCGTCGCCTCCTCCTCCATCCCAGTGAGAGAGAGAGGGAGAGGGAGAGAGATTGATCAAACATCATCTCATAATCTGTCAATTGCGATTGAGACGCAGCCTGACCCAATTTCGTGTTGATTGTCGCCCAACACGGCGTCCCGAACTGCGCGTCAGACACCACTCGTCTCTTCTTGCTGACGCTTAAGAGACGCTTTGGACTGTACCGTTTTGCGATCATCATCACACTCCCCCTTCCAACATGGCGCAAAACCGCCCAACAGCTGCTTTCAATACTCTCCGGATGGGAGGTAAGCTATTTCAACTCCCCCTCTCCCCAGCGCTTGAGTTGCGTAACACTAAGACCAGCAAATCAGAGGTCATTCGCGAGAAGGTACAGGATGGGGTCACTGGCGAAACAAGAGACCTGCAATATACTCAATGCAAGATTGTCGGTAACGGATCCTTTGGTGTTGTCTTCCAAACGAAGCTCTCACCATCGGGCGAAGATGCGGCGATCAAGCGTGTGCTTCAGGACAAGAGGTTCAAGGTCAGTCTTACTGCTGATATATGAGGATCGAAGTCTGTTCGTCTGCTGACATACTCTCGCAGAATCGTGAGCTCCAGATTATGCGCATTGTTCGACATCCCAATATCGTCCAATTGAAGGCCTTCTATTACTCGAATGGGGAGCGAGTGAGTTATTCTTTTCGTGGATTATTCAGCAGCAGGTCAACTGACTGAACGTGTGTGTGCAGAAGGACGAGGTCTACCTAAACTTGGTGCAGGAATTCGTACCTGAAACCGTCTATCGAGCATCGCGCTTCTTCAACAAGATGAAGTCGACTATGCCGATTCTCGAGGTGAAACTGTACATCTATCAACTCTTCAGAGCCTTGGCGTACATCCATTCGCAAGGAATCTGCCACCGTGACATCAAGCCGCAGAACCTCCTATTGGATCCAAACACGGGTGTGCTCAAGCTGTGTGACTTCGGAAGCGCCAAGATCCTGGTTGAGAATGAGCCCAATGTTTCGTATATCTGCTCCAGGTACTACAGAGCACCAGAGCTCATCTTCGGCGCTACGAATTACACCACCAAAATTGGTACGTATCTTTCTCCTTTTTCTTGAAATATGTCTGAACGAAATGGCTTACGACATTCGTAGATGTTTGGTCGACTGGTTGTGTAATGGCAGAACTGATGCTGGGCCAACCACTCTTCCCCGGAGAATCTGGTATCGATCAATTGGTAGAGATTATCAAGGTATTGGGAACCCCGACTCGCGAACAGATTCGCACTATGAATCCGAACTACATGGAGCACAAATTCCCGCAAATCAAGCCTCACCCGTTCAATAAGGTATTCCGTAAGGCAGACACAAATGCACTGGATTTGATAGCAAGGTTGCTGGAATACACACCGACGGAACGTCTCGGTGCCATTGACGCTATGGTGCATCCCTTCTTTGACGAGCTTCGAGAGCCAAGCACGAAGCTACCGGATTCGCGGCACTCAACTGGCCAATTAAGGGATTTGCCAAATCTATTCGACTTCTCGAGACATGGTAAGCTCTATTGTCCTCCACCCCGTGCCGCTATGCATATGGCTACTTACGCCTTGACAGAATTATCCATTGCACCCCAGCTGAACCAGAAGCTCGTTCCTCCTCACATGAAACCTGTCTTAGCATCCCGCGGTCTTGATATAGAGAATCTCACGCCCATGACAAAGCAAGAAATGATGGCGAAATTGGACTGAACACTGTTCTCCGCTAACGCTCTCGTTTCACGTACGTATACACATGACCACCCGGGATTTCGCTACATCATTCACTCACTGGCTAAGCCTATAAGTGGCTTGAACTTATCGGATCGACGTCTGGCAGAAGCGCCGAGCTGACGACAGTGACTTCTCGACGAACTCGGCGTGCTTTTTCCGGCTCGAAGCATAGAAAGATTCGAGGATGACCCGACGCAAAAGACTGAAAATTTGGGTCCTCCGGAAATTTGGCGTGCTGTGGAGGTTACCGGGGGGGGCGGCCGAGGCTTTCAAGGATTTGCCGCCTGCTCAATTCTAAGTCATATGAATCAGCGCAGCAAGGGGCCAATTGCTTCGATACCCAGGAGAGCCGACTTACAGATGGCACTCAGCGGGCGTTCTTAGACTTCTCCTTCTCATGCATGACCGAGATGGCTATTGCTTTTATCTATCTTGTTCGATGACTCGCTTTATCCTCGTGGCATACGACCACGAGGAGGCAGGATCCCCCTCCCCCTTTGCGTGGTCTTCCGAGATATTCCCTACACATGTTCAAGGGGGCAGGCACAATGGCGTATATGTTATTCTAAGAGTGGTGGGCGTGTGTGCAGCGGAGGGCTAACGAAACGGTAGCTTGAACGGCGAGATGGGAGGTGATGTTGCAACCGGCAAGCTTTCCCAGTCCCAGCAAAGCAATGGCATTGAGGACCGCATAAGTTTATGGAAACTCGGCATGACTTCTAAAAGATTTCTTTTTCTTTTTTCCCCTCGAAAGACGGATTCAGACGTGCGTCGAGAAATGGGACGATGGCTAGCTAAAAGGGAGGACCAGGCTTTCTGTGCAGACATAAGAGGAAAAGAGGGATACCGCGAACTGCAGCATGCGACTGATGAAGAGAAACCAACTTGGCCCAGTGGAAAGATCAGACGGTTTTACTTCCGGGATACTTAATGCCTAAGATTTGCTGATGACCGTGAAGCTAAACCCTGCCACAACTTTGTAACAGAGAATCAGCTCAAGCCTATCTTATCTCGGTTCAATATGGGACATTCCCGAGAACTTCTCCTGAAAAATTTCTGGATTATAAGCTGGCGATGATTGATGGACCGATGACAACTTCGATAGTAAGATATATATATTATGTTCATGTATAGGTGCATAGTAGTAGGCTGGTATGTATATATGTACGTACCTGATATACATTACGTATAGGGACGGCAGGTACGGATACATGCAGCACAAATCTCAGTTACGATAAGATAAGCAGGGGGCCGTGCGTCTCTTTTGGCACGCGTGCTCCGTCACGACACGCTGTAGCTACCGACCTAATAGGTACATAGGTAGGTATGTAAGCTACCGATACTCCATGTAAAGCAATAACATATAACATTGAACACACTCGATCAGGTATCACCACTCCCGAATACTCTTCACATAATCTTGTTTCTTCAATAGGATTGATTGGTTTTCCTCATCACGGCAATATGGCAGACCATGATCGCAGGCAACCCGCCGGAGGTCACAACAATCGCAAGAGGCGCTATCGAGGTATGCATTGAACAAATCCTCATCGCATTATCATGGGAGCTGCTGGCTCTCGTTGCCAATACTCCCAGGAAGGCTTGATTTAACATAACTTCAGATGATGATGACTACGACCGTCGACCACAACGCCGACGCTACGATGTACCGCTCCCCGTCCGCATACGCAAGCAGCTATTAGGCCTAGCTGAATCGCCATTGCGACGTTGGCACGAGGAGGTCCAATCCATCGCACATGTGGTGGCTGATAATTACGAAGATGAAGAGCTTCGTACAAGCTTTTTGGAGTTGATACCACAGATACTCCTCGAGCAACCACTCAAGACCCCATTCGTAGCAGCTGTAGTGCTCGTCGTTAACTCGCTGAAGCCTGCTATCTTGGATGACATTCTTGCTCGAGTCGCCAGTGTGACCGAAGAGAAGGTGAAGGTGGGCGAGTGGCGAGATGTGAAGCTATATCTAAAGTTTCTTGCATGCTTGCAGAGCTGCTTGGAGGGCGACGGCCTATTCCCTTTTCTTGAGGAGCTCTTTAGCAGGGCTGTTGACCTCCAGACTGCCAGCTCAGATGATGTGAGTGTTTGCATTGTTACCACCCGTAATCTTTAGGCGATATAGCTGACACATGCTTCTAGACTATCGGAACTGAGATCGTCAAGATCATCCTCCTGACCGTGCCATACATCATGGCAGCTGCGCCAGCACGATGGCAACAGAAGGCCGCCGAGCTCATGGACAAGACGGATGTCATTGCGTCCGAGCCACACGCGCTCCAAGCCCTGATCGACCCGTATTATGCCGAAGAAGGGACAGAGAGCCCAACCGCAAACATGAGCCTAATTGGTCTTCTGCAAAAGCAACTCCAGAATGAGGCAATGAACGACTGGGAGCTTTCCTGCCTGCCGAGACCGTGGCAGATGCCCCTCGAGGAAACCGAGCAGCAAGATAAGCTAGATAGCGCGCAAAAACACGCCTTTCCGAACATAACCGTACCAGAGAAGGTTGTCGCCGGCCCTCGGCCACTATTCCCCGAGATATACTTCTCGGTTTACGTCAACCAAGATATCGAATCCGTCCCTCCAGTCAGCAGCATTGCGTCTTCCCTGATTCGGGATGGACTTCTCGACACCATCAACATCTTGGACTTCAACCGCGGCGCCACAGCACGTTTTCTCATCGACGTAGATTGTTACTTTGCTCCCGGCACATTCGTCAAACGCGCCACGCCGTTCGACCGGCTCCGAGACATAGATGGAGACCGCTCTACCTGGAAGCCTGAGGATGTCGCCGTTGACGCTGTCTTTTCGCAATTGTTTGCGCTTCCAACGCCAGAGCACAAGCTCGTATACTACCATTCCGTCCTTACGGAAGCCTGCAAAATCGCCCCTGCGGCCGTCGCCCCAAGTCTAGGCCGAGCCATTCGATATTCGTACCAAAACACACACCAACTTGATCTAGAGCTATGCTATCGTTTCTTGGACTGGTTCACTCACCATCTTAGCAACTTCGGCTTCATGTGGAAGTGGATAGAGTGGGTGGATGATGTTACTCTCCCTGAAATGCACCCGCGTAAAGCGCTCATCCTCGGCGCTTTGGACAAAGAGATCCGTCTCAGTTTTGCTCAGCGTATTAAGGGGACTCTCCCAGAGCCGTACCAGACCCTCATCACTCCTGAAAAGGAGCTAGATACGCCAGAATTCAAGTACAACAACGATCGTAAGTTCTGATACCCCGACCTAGTTTTAACAAGCAGCTAAGCGCAAGTCTAGATACCCCATTTGCCGCAGAGGGTAGAGAAATCGCCGCTCTCCTGAAGCGCAAGGCTCCAGATGAGGAGATTCAGCCGGTCATTGATCGAATTCACTCCGCCGCCCTCGATCAGTCCATCGACCCTCTGGTTTCAAGCACAGATGTCTTCACGACTGCGGTTTGCTGGGTAGGGTCCAAATCGCTGTCTCATGTGCTCGCTTGTATTGAGCGCACAAAGGACAGGCTTCTCGACGCTGGGGCGGCTTCCGAAGCTGCTAGGGCGCAGATTATCACAGCAGTCATCGCCTACTGGTCCGCTCACCCGGGTGTTGCCATTACCATTATTGAAAAGCTGCTCAACTACTCTATTATCACGCCGGGCGCAGTCATTGACTGGGCACTGGTCGGGGACCGTGCAGGCTCTTGCGGCCAGGCGCTCAGCAAAGCTTGGGTGTTTGAGCTGGTTTTCGATACGGTGGTGAAGGTGACCAGTCGTTTGAGGCAGGTTGTTAACAGCGGTACAACTGATGGTACCGAAGAGGAAGTGGCCGGTATGCGTGAGCTTTTCAAGAGCATGGAGGATGCTTTGATCAGCTGGGCCCAGGGGATCAAGGACCAGATTATGGATCCTGCGGTGTCTGATGGTGGAGAGGATCTGGTGAAGCGTTGGGGTGAAAGATGGCTACGAGTATTTCGGCGAAGGTCAGCCATTGAGGAAGCTTACCTGCTCGAGAACAGGGCCACTTCATGAGGTGTGGGAATAAGAAACACAATTATGGATGGGCTCATCCGAACTTGGCGTTGGTAAGAGAAGAAGAAAAACCTGGTCTGGGGGCTCTGCATTCCGCTACTACTACTTCAGAAAAAAAAGCCTTCATCGTACCTACATAACCCAGGTACACTTGACCTTGTATAATTTATTAAGATACAGTATTTTCAGGTGTACATCTAGACTGATAATGCTCTGAGCAATCACATGTTCCGAGCACCATTACTATCACCTGCCTCCGAACATACAGTATCTATGTATATCCGAATCCATCATGTCATAGGCACCTGATCAGCTGGATAGATGTAGATTATTTATGTGAGGAAAGGTATCGAACATCTTTAAGCGATATCTTACAAATAGCAGCAGGCGTTTCTCACAACACGCTAGTTTCTCCACTGGGGTAGGTAGAACTTCACATTCTCGTACACCAGGAACGTAACCCAAGTCGCTGGCAAAACCCGCACGACCCCAGGTACGATACCACGATAGAAGCCTTGCAATCCCTCATCTCTCCATGTCCTAATCACCACTCCTCTGATGCCTCTCCCAAATCGTGCCTCGGCGTCATAGTTCTGCAGGCGACTGCGGATGACTTGGTAGGGGTAAGTGACCGCTCCAGCAACCAACTTGGCGACGCTAGAGATGAGCAAGGTCGCCTCAGTACTCAATTTCTGCTGAGCTTGCCCGCCCGGTCCTTGGCGTACTTGGGGGGAGCTCCGTCGGGTTAAGTACATCTTCCTGAGCGGGTCGTAGACTGCGAATTGCACTGCTCCATGGGCCACGCCGAATAGACTGATTCCTAGACCTCGGTAAAACCCTCTCCAGCCTTCATTTCGGAGTAGGTGAGCAGCACCAACCCACATGCTCGGATATGCGCCTGCGGAGGCGCGGTCAGACGAGAGCATGCGTGTCTTCATGACCCATATAGGGTTGGTTAGGACCTGCGTGAAGATACCAGCCACGCCCGATGCTACGAAGTAGTCCTGCGGCGTGAGCGACGCATCAGGCAACGGCTTGAGGGTCAGGATGGCGCGCTCTGCCCGAGCCTTGAAGAAGAAGAAGAAAGCCCAGCTAGATGCGTTGCCGAGGAGGTTCGGCGTGAGACCTCGATAGAGAGAAGCGACAGGATGCGGCGTCTGAGTCAAGGTGCGAATCAACGACATGGTCGTAGGGAGCTGCTGAGAAGTCGCGGTGTTGCGCTGGTGGACTGGGCAGGATGAAATTAGTAGTCACATGATTTAAAGGGGTCAGGGGCGAGTTTGCCATGCACGTACTCTGCATTCGCGTCTTGACAATGTCAAGGGGGTGGACGACGAGGGTAGCTATGGATCCGGCAGACAGACCAGCGACGGTCTCGACGAAGGCGGGAGAAAGACCCGCATGTTCCTGTGTCATAGAGATGGAATTGAGGGAAATTGAGATTACATTCTGAGGCTATAGTGATGATTTGTTCCACGGTTCAACATTCGACCTCACCTGTAACGCTGTCACCTGTCAAGCTTCGGTGAGTTCTGAGCTTACCTAATGCACTTAAGTTCGCGTCGGCTTTAGGACATATATTGCTTGTTTGAATTATTCATCTCGCTATATCATTATATCGCAAGTGCAGCTACAAATATAGACATATTTGCAAATCGGAGTCTACGTGCGTCTCGACCATTATCAAGATTCTATATCTCCGCGCACAGCCCGCTCCACGAACGATCACACCCCTGGTAGACTGGTCTAGACAGCAGAGCCTTAGGCCTTCTAGACCTTGCAGACAGTCTATAGCAATGTCCACGACGACAGAAACGGCCCCGGCCGAAGTCGAGGCCCCCGACTTATCGATCATAGTTGAATTCACGTGAGAATACCCAACGATCCCTCATCAAACGTGTTGGGTTGGGCATGAGAGCCCGGTCTCGTTCTTGCGCTCCTTTCCTAACCATCGTCTGTCTAGGGGTGGCCTTGAGATGCTATTTTCAGATCAGCGTCGCCATGAACTATCTATACCGGCCACGAATAAGGGGGGTAACTCGGTAACCATTGCTGATCTGATCGATCACCTGTGCGAAAATACTATGAACGACAGTCGAAAGGAGCTGTTCGTTCTCCAAGATCATCTGTACGTTGCTCCTCTACCACCCAGGCCCTGTTCCACCCGATGTAATCCGGCTCTGGTGCTTTCCCTATCGCAACGTCCGGGGGGGCTCGCATACTGCGCAAGCCCTTCTCGCCATGATGCATAGTAAGCTTGGCTAATGTCTTGCCTCAGAAGACCTGGTATCCTTGTCCTGATCAACGATGCGGACTGGGAGTTAGAGGGCGAAGAGGCTTACAAGCTCCAAGCAGGGGACAACATCCTATTCGTCTCTACCCTTCACGGCGGATAAGGCCGCTCTTCAGTAGACCCGACCACCACACCGCTATTCAGATATCGGAATCGTCATAGTTGCATCAGAGTCGGAAGCACGATGGGATGCCAGCAGGCAGCCTTGAGATAGGAAATCCAAGTCGTCTAGGCCGGTTGACCTCAAGCGATCCATCGCCTACGGCTAGCTCCTCAGCGTCTGCTTCAATATCCTACCCCGCCTTTATGCATGTGAAACATTGTTCATCACTTCCAACCGGGTCATATTCCGTTGTTGTGAAAGGACAAGACAAGTATGCGGCTAAATCGCTTGACCTTGTGGTGAGCTCCTGCAATGCCGCCTACGATCGGGTTCCCTCGCGTAAAAGACCCGGAGCCGTGGCTTACGGTCGCAATAAACCAGATCTGTCATATCTTTTCTCAAGACTTGACTGCTCATCTAGAGCTGCTTACGTTGATCATCCTCTGTTTCGGGACATTAACTCATACCCCCGTCAATATCTAAGCTCACGATCGAAGGCCTAGGCTCACCTCTGCAGTTTATCGTGATGGTGCGAGAGATGATGAAAGTGGTCCTGGTAACGTTTCCTTCGAAAAAAAGAATATTAGGGAAAGGGGGGGCCTACTGTAGGTTGCGGTGAGTATTGCAGGGCCTGTCAAATGTTGAACTCTGAAACCGGTCAAAATCGATGGAGTCGTTCGCCTCAATTTGCCTCGCCCACCTGCAGTAGGGCATCCCAAAGGGGCTATCTGCAGCACAGACGGACAAGGGGTCCAGAGCGATAGGGAATCTTATTTCCAAAAGATAGGAGTGCATATTACTTAATAAAACTTGAGAACATCAACAATTCACCCGAGTTAACTGCTCCGATAGGAAACGACCCATTAACACGGAGCATATACATCTTGGCCTCAGGGGCATGACTCGACCACTAGGAATAGTTCCTATCCTCGATATGTGAGGTATTTGTCTGCCCTCGCAGGCATCACCTCATAAGGCGTCAGAGTCTACCTATCTAGGCACATACCTAGCTATCTTGTCGTTTGCTTTAGTTTAGAAGCTATCGTGAACAAATATACATCCAGCTAGCCTCGTCGCCAAGATGGGAGACACGGCACCAGGCACCTGAAGTACCTCTAGACTTGCAATGCACAGCTAAGCAGGCTGGCGGAACAGGTTTTCCGCCCTTGAAGGACGAGAGCCACCTCATCATAGCTGACATGGGCTATCTATAGTTTCCACTAATACAGACGGTTGATACAGACATCAGCTACTACAAAGTTCGGTTGTTTTGAGGTATCTGTGTGTCGCTTCGACATCGAAAGTTCTAGGCAGTTGGTCACATATCGTCGTAGTGAGAGAAAAAGAGAACGGGAATTTGAGACTACACAACCACCTATGTAAGTTGGCCCTTCTTCTTCAAGACCGCTCAGACTAAGGTGTGAATAGACTAAAGCCGAGTCCGCTTGAGATGCGCTCTCAAAAGGTCTAGCAACCTTTTGATGCAAACTTTGGTATCTCCTCCCGGTGATCTAGCCAACTGACTGATTCGCATTGAATACCGGCCATCTACCACGGCCACTTTATATCTCACATATTGGTCGGGGGGTGGGGTTAACGAGGCAGCCCAGACCTATTCACCTATGTATCCTCCCAGGAGCCTCTGGTCGATGTAGTTGCTGTTCGCGGATGTAGTAGCATTTGCAATAGGATTACCTACCTTACCTAGGTAGTTGGTTTATGAGATTTCTCTGGGCGATTGAGACCTATCTACAGATAGGCGTTCAGGCCAAATCTCTTAATGAGTTCCGTGCGTAGGCATTAGCGGAAGAACAACGCTTCGAGACGCAGTAGCATAATAGGTAACACACGTCACAGGGACAGGCCTATGAGATATTGTGAATGATTTTTGCCAAACTACCTCATTCACGTAGTTGTTACCTTGCTGTACGAAGTAGGTAGAGAAGTACAGAGGTACTTCGCAAACTCCGAGAACCTTGATTGGGGGTTATCACGTGATGACGTTGCAGAAATAGGTAAGGCCTGGGGAAATGCCAAGGCTTGACGGGTCGTCATCAGCCTCATCAGATCCACCCTGCCACCACAGCTTGCAAGCTTCCTTCATTCAACCTCCCGAGTTGTGAACTTGTGATCCCTTCAGACGACGAGTACAAAGGAGCAAAACTTGCAAGCTACCTCTAACTATTTACTGCTCACTCTACACCCAGTTTCCGTTGACTTCCCATCGGTCATATCCTTATTTTGATTCCCCGGACTCCCGTAACCATGGAGGAAGATCGTCTCTGGAAGTTCCGCAAGCCAGCCTGGCTCAATAGTGCCTGGGCGCGCGGTGCTGGCGTCTATTCGGCCGGTGCTCTGGTACGTCGGGAGCCCTCATTTTAACCCTACTGCGAGACAATTTCCCGTTATATGACGTGGCAGACCGGACCAGCTAGCTAACTCTCTTACAGTTCTCCCTCGCATTCTACATTCTGATCGATGCCGCGGTATGGTCCCATTCGCCGCTCAATGGATCCGACGTGCACGTGACGTTCGTCGACTGGCTGCCGCTCATCTTCAGCTCTCTTGGCATGCTTATCATCAACTCGGTCGAAAAGGCGCGACTGTCGGCCGACTCCTTCTCCTACAGCGGTTCGGGCGTTGCGTGGAAGGCGCGCGTGGTGCTGTTCCTAGGTTTTGCGGCGCTGGCGGGCGGCATGGCGGGCGGCGTCACGGTATTCGTGCTCAAGTTCGTGGTGCCGGACGTGGACTGGCCGATGATGGGCATGGGTGTCGAGAATGTTGTCGCCAATGGCCTCGTCATGCTGAGCTCTGTCGTGCTTTGGGTGAGCCAGAACATGGAGGACGAGTACAGCTATAATCTGTCACTATGAGGAGGACCGATTCTGGAGAGCAGCAGTCGTCAGCCATGGTTGCAATCAGATGGCAGAGCTGGCTTGATCGGCTACAATAATACGGTTGACTTATGTGTACGAAGGTACCAAGACCGAAGATAAGAGTCTAGAAGAGAAGCAGTAACCGCTGGGAAGGTTTAGTTGAAGGAGAGGAGACTGATTTTCTGTACAGTACGGCATCATGGCATCACCGGAGGGGTAGGCTAGGCGTAGCAGATTTGAGGCTCTGCTTCAATTATTTGAATTCCGGATTTTTATTTAATGTACTTCATATGTGATTCGGCATTTCGTGTGGAAGGCATCATGTCTTCTCTAATCATCCACATACCCTTACTCATTACTCCCCAGTCTTCACATGAGCGTTGTTTGCATGAGCGTCGCCTCTGTACTGTACCAATCCATCAAGTATATTGCTAAATCCGTGGGCGGCGTATACTCCAGATCGAATACCTAAAGTATATACCTAATATCAAATGAATTGACAGAGGCATACTACTCAATCAGAAATTGCATCAAGAGCAAACGCCGTCTCAAAAATCATATTAGCACTGCGGAAGGGTAATAAAGGCGCCAGGTATCCATTATGGGGGTATTTTGCATAGCCCAGATGAAAAGGGTGAGCGGAAATCTGGCATAACCCCCTGAAGATTCTGTCGAAAGCTTCTAGAAGCCGCTTCTTTCGCTGATATTTCCCCACCCAGCTGAATACCTATATATCACTGCTTGCTTTGGATGAGCAGCAACGAAGAGCTCTCATTCAAGTTGGGCTTCCTGTACGAGTCTTGCTGGTTGCTTTTTTTCTCCTTTGCTTCACAGAATTGTAAGTCATGTAAACAGGTATTGAATGTCATGAGCGGGTTTGGTTCATTATTCTATTTACAGCCGCAAATAAGAGACGTAACCTCCATGTTCAGCATTAAGTATTGTTGAATACATCATTGCTTCCCGTCTCTATAATTGCTTCGGGTCGTGTGCCATCGTGCGCCAGCTTCGCCGTTATCCATTGCCATGGCTGATAGTTATAGTAGTAATACATGAGCTTTCGTAGCAGCCCTTTCATGAAATGTTCTAGGACAGTGGAGATAGTAGTCTGCGTTCTAAGGTCAGCAGTTGGTCGTCTACGAGAAGGCTGTCGCACGTTATGGAGAGGCGCACCGTATGATTGAAGGTCGCGGATCGCTACGGGTGTAGCCTATTGATTTGGACGGTCAGATATTGTACTTCAGAAGGGTTGCGCATCATGGTGGAAATGTTCATCGACGCATACCGAGATAGACTATCAATGGTAGATAGCCACTGGAGAAGGGTAAGTATATGATGTTTCTACGGCGATTGCCAGGAAGTAGCCATAACGTACTAGTGCATCACAACTCTTCCAATCTCAATGATTTTTCCAATGCGCTCCTTGGATTCTTCCGAAAGGGCAAACATGACGGGCAATACGATTCGTTGCGTCAGTGGAGGATGTCTTCGTATGATTGTTTGACCAAGTTGTCAGGAGGAATTCGAGGGTGAGGACAGTAATTGTCGCTGACTTGAGTATTTTCCTTCAAGAAGCAAGCTCCGTCAAAAATTCCAACGTGCAGATGATTGAGTGGACATCTACTGTAAGTACCTACGTACCTAACCTTAGCTATGACTTCGGAGCGGAGCTTAGTCAAGCTCAGTTAGGCTTAGTGTACTAGGTAGTAGGTACATAATAATATTTCAGTCTTGAATTCGTCTGTACAGAGAGCTTTTTTCACAACGTCCAACTGACTATCGCGACGTCGCGACCTCCGACCTCTTTTCTTTTATCTCTTGGACTCTGCCCCGCGCCGCCATACCGTAACCTAGAAATTCAATTCAGTCGCATTACTACCAATATTCAGAATGTCGGGGGCAAAGCACTGGTAAATTCTCACCTTTAAACCAACCTATAATCCCCAAAACCCCCATAATCCACGGCGATGCTTACCATATCAAAAAAACAGGGAGCAGGACAAAGAAGCCACTATCTATGTGGGTAACATCGACGAACGCGCTACCGATGCTCTGATATGGGAGCTGATGGTCCAAGCCGGTCCCGTAGTTAACGTACACCTTCCCAAAGACCGCGTTACTCAGTCCCACCAAGGCTTCGGCTTTGTCGAGTTCAACGGGGAGGTCGACGCAGACTACGCCGCCAAGATCATGAACGGCATCCGATTATACGGCAAGGCCCTGCGGGTGAACAAGGCCTCGGCAGACAAGCAGAAACCTCTAGAGATTGGCGCAGAGCTCTTCATAGGTAACCTTGATCCCATGGTCGACGAAAAGGTTCTCTACGATACCTTCAGCAGGTTTGGAACCCTCATTTCCCCGCCCAAGGTTGCCCGCGACGACAACGGTCTCAGCAAAGGATACGGTTTTGTCAGTTACAGCAGCTTCGAGTCTAGCGACGATGCTATCAACAACATGAACGGCCAGTTTCTCATGAATAAAGATATAAGCGTCCAATACGCCTACAAGAAGGACGGGAAAGGCGAACGGCACGGTGATGAGGCCGAACGAATGCTCGCTGCCCAGGCGAAGAAGCACAACGTCACAATCGAAAGCCAGCCCATGCCACCAGGACTCCTTCAAACATCTACCCCCGCTCCGCCTGCTCCCGCAGCTGCCGTACCCCCTACCATGGCCACTGGAGGCTTCGAACCCCCCATGGCTGCCGGGGTACCTCCTCCAAGACCTGTCGGCTTTGCTCCTCCTCCTGTCGCGCACCGCGGTCCACCTCCTCCGTTCGGTGTCAATGGTGCGCCCCTGCCCCCTGGTGCCGGAAGGCCCAATGCTTTACCTCCCGCACCATCAGGCCTTCCAGCTCGTCCGCCTCCCTCTCAAGCTGGCTATGGCAGCCCTGCGGATTTCCACCCTGGAAATTTTCGAATGCCGCCTCCTGGTTTTGGCCCTCCCGGCGCCGTACCGCCTCCACCACCACCCGGGTTTACTCCCGGATATGGTCGCTAAAACTTGCAATCAGCACCATCCTCAATACCCATTAAGGAGCAAGCTATGAGAGCCTTCCTCGATATGAATCGGTCTTTACGGAATCCTCAGTATCAGAAGTCTTCCGTGAGATGAATAGGCAATCATTCAACCACGGCTGCGGCTGCAGGAAGCGCTGGTCTAAGGGAGATACGGGCGAGCAAAGCCATCCCTCCTGAGCGCGTAGTATGTTGTACTTCTCGCAATTTGCAGCCCCTTAGAAAGCATAGGCACGTCTTGCGTATCAGGAGAAGCGCTGCGACCAGTCGAGCAGAAGGTGATTGAGGAGAGCGGTAAGGGAGGAGACAAGGTATCACGACCAGTACCTGCAGGAGCTTCCGGAACCGATTTCGTAAATGGACGAGCTAGTCCTTTGGCAGCCTGGGAGAGAAAAAAGAAACTCCGCCAGGTATCTCAGAGTGCCACTTAAAGGCAAGTGTACTGATGATACCTCTCGCACTTCAATTATGATTAACTAGCACCAGTGAGGCGAGTGGTTGATAGGCAAACAAGAACAAATAATAAAATAATAAGAGTCGCATTCATGGATAGTCGTGCTGTAGTGGACATGACCTAAAGTTCATCCTTGTCCCGGCATCAATACCTGTTCATCATATGGTCTACGTGGAGGCTATTCAGATAAGCTAGGTCAACAAGAAGTCTGACTCTTTCGACTACCTAAGGTACGGTTGTACGAATTACAAACTCCTGCGAATCGACACATTAGGCGAGTAGTGATGTTTATGATAGGTGTTTGTGTACGAGTAAATAATAATAACACACGAAATTCTTGACTTCAGACAAGATTTGGTTTTATGAGATACCCAACTTAGTATCAAATGCTTACAGCACAACGGAACATCGCGTAGGACCCTAGCTTACTACATATTCATCTGCATACAGTACTTTTCCCCCTGGTGCCTGGGCTGCCTGGTCATCTACAACCACCCTCTCCCCAGACTTACAACCCGAGAGCCGCTCGGACATACCTGGTTCACACCATATCTGACATTTATATACATACCTACCTATATTATAGCCTCTATACTTGCGAACTGAACTCTCCATCGCTATTGAAGTAACTCTCCTCCAACTTTCCTTTCTTCACAAGTTCCATCCTGGCATGCGAAAGTGTTGTCAGTTGGAACCGCCCATTAGCTGTCAAATTATCCCGTTGCGAGATACCTATCAAGCGGTTTGCAACGATCAGATGAACAGCATAGATACATCTACGTAGACCTATAACGGCAAGCAGCACGAACCGTCGGTGGGGAAGGCCACCGCTTCAGTCATATATCTCAGGGTCTGCACCATAGTAGACGTCACCGAGCCCACTATTGATGGATGCTACGCCTGGCCAGTGGCTGGGAGCTAGCCCTCTTGATCGTGACAATAGGAATGATCTGGCCATAGAGAAGTGTCCCTACGTAGAGGTGCCGCCGGATCTCGCCACCATGCTATCACGATGTTTTCACGGCTTCCTGGCAGGCTGCAGATCATCTCAAGTTTGTTTCCTGCATTCTCTGAAAGCAAGGGCCCCTACCATTGCCGAAAATCAATACTTGAAGACAGGGGTTTATGCACTTGATATGGTATAGTTTGGGAACGACTTCTCCTTTCAGATCCGCCCGGCCTTCACGCGGTCACAAATCGGGTGACACTGCATTGGTCTACCAGCCCAAGGACGCAAACGGAAGAAGGTGAAAATATCAGGGAGAGAGAGCACGTATGTATGTCATAACTAAAGTGACAAGTGAGCGATCTGAGGGACTAACTTACAAGCTCACCATCTGTCAAGATCCTGCGCTGCAAGATCGCGTTACTCCACATGAGCGATAGGTGCTCGACTGCCTAAGTACCTACCTACCCAGGTTATGTAAGTAGATTAGTAGGTCTAGACAGGATATGTACTTGGGTTCGCGTAAGGAGGTTAGTTGCCTACAGGTAGGAGATGATGGATCTCTGAACCAAGTCAAAGCAAGACACTGTGTTGCATGAAGTCTATTACTATCCCACCTGCCAGAAGTGCATATCGTTACTGCACATCTCATTTACTGTATGTGCGGCATGGCGCCGCATCCGACGAGGATTGACGAGGACTCGCATGAAGACTAGCATGAAGGAAGACCGGCGAGGAAGCAGGTCACCCCTCCCCCACCCCTTGTGGCGTCGTGGAAGACAGCATCGCTTGTCTGCAGGTGATGCCGGGGAACTCTGATGGTGCTTCCGTCGGTGCGAACCTTTTGAGAACCGCACATCTAGGTGGATACGTTTGCATGCTATGTATTCGTACACACGAATCAATGCCATCGTCCTAGGGTGGGTTAGTCCAACTCGGGGGCTTATCTCTCAACCTGGGAGTTGCGCTCACCATCAAAGCCGCCGAGAGGGGAAGACATTGGGCCCTGGGAGGCTGGTATGTCGTAAGGGGTGAGAGCTGGAACGTTTTACAACCCACAGCTTAGCTGCGGGTGCAACAGAGTGAGATGGGGATGTGTCTCGGGACTTTTGCGCCTTGGTTCAGATTCCGGCTATGAACGTCTACTACACAAGTAGGTGCCGGGTTCGTTCATCAATCTGAGCTGATGCGTCGCTATGCACGATTAGAGTCCAAGTACAACCTTGCTCGCATCGCTGGCCAAATGGGCAGATGTCACTTGACCAATAACCCCTAAGCTGCTTCTACATTAGCTTTCCAGGGTGTATTCGACAATGCCGTTACAATGCGTGACAGCGACAGCGATCTAGACGGTCTTGGCCAGATGTTACATTCACTCGCGAGCCCTGGCTTAGCAGTGATTCTATTATGCCTTACATGGCTACGCGCGAAACAAAACCTCTTCGAGAACGGTCGAGTTTATTTGGCTCGTTTCGCCAGAAGAGATCTGGGCCAGACCTTGGCCTCACCATTGATGCCCAATGGGGCAAGACGAGGTCCCAAGAGGCACTACGAGGCTGAACACACATCCCGGTATTATGGGAAGTTGTAGGTATTCGAGGATTTGAGATATTGTGAGCTTGTAATACTTTTCCGCCTCGTGAAGATGGTAGTTGATAGATTAACTTCACCTACAGTCATCCTCATTCGGACGATTGTTATGGTTCATGGTATTGTGGCGAGGCCCGTGGCTAGCTGGCCGCGCCAGTGCAATATGAAATTCTGGTCGGCGGTATATGTACTGCGGTTATGATGGAATGTGTCGTAATGCAGGCGGCTCAGACCAGAATATGAAATATAGGTAGCGAAGCGTTACAATGTGATCGAGGTTGGTAAGCCGATCTAGGTATTGCTTCGTTCCCTTGAATCCGGTCTCTGAAGTTGGGCGAGTTTATAGCCATACTACTACCTACATAGGTAGTAGTATGCAGAAATTGACGGGTAGCATTGGGCAGGACCCGGCGTGCTGACAGGGTTCAATGTTTCGTTGACGCCCAAGGTGATAACTGACAGATCTCGGAAGCCCGTGTGTCCGGCCTGGCTCCGTGGAGAATCAGTCACGGCCTTGGCAGGGGTGTGCTGCATCAGAGACGATAGTATTTTCAGATCGGGGTTCTTGGATTACGTGCGTGTTATCCTACCTTTAGCAAAACAGGATATTGTACTGTTGGACTCAGCGTTCAAACTGGCGGACAAGGAATAGTCATTACTGATTCGAAACCGTCGCGGCTCCCTTTCCATTCCGCAGGCTTCTCGACCAAGGCGGCGGAGCCGGCGGGACCGGCGGGCAGTCATGCTATTTTCCCTTCATTTTCGCCCTGAAGTAATTGAAATAGAAACGACATGCCAATTCGGAGGCGCAGATCCTTGTCACTGGCCCTGGGCAGCTAGGGTATTGGTAGGTATTGGTAGGACCAACACCAACGTTGAACGTTCCAGAGACTTGGTTGACACTTCTGACTGGCAACCTGGTAATTCTTAGATCTGACATATCATCCAACACACAAACATGTAACGCATGAATGTAGATGTACGTATGTATGTATGTATTCGAGGCAGAGATTCTTTCTAGAACATCTTTTGGGTCCTCATCATGATTTGCCTGGCTTACTTACCCACTGCCGACAGGTCATTCAAATCATGTGATTTGAGATGAATGTTTCTGTCGACGACGATGATGGTTCGTTCCACAATGAGTACCTACAATATACTGCCGAAAACTTGAGGTGAAACGGAGTAGTATTCCAAAATGGATTGGAAGCAAAAGACGTGCCTTAGCAGTGCATAACGCGATATATTTGTTGATAGCGGGGCCTTGTCACGGTATACCTACCTACTACGTACCTACTAAAGGTAGGTACATGGTAGGTACGTAAATGTATGATGTAAATTCGGTTCAGCTAGGTACTTAATTACATCCCCGATGCAGCTTAGGGAGTCTGGCATTTATTCCGATTTCTTTACCTCCAATATAATATCCAATATGATATATCAGTCGTTTCTCGGCACATTCTGTGTATACATTTTTTTTTTGGCTACCTCCGAGTGATTTCAGCTGATGCATTTCAGCTCGATAATGCCACTGCAGCTTGTAGGTAGATATATCGATATCCACAATGCCCATTGTTGTATCAGTAATCAATTAATCCTTTACCTTGTGCGACATACTGTACATAGTAGAGGTTATCCCATTTCGAGAAGGGGGCTTTTGCTTCCATTACCTTTCGTGGCAAGGAGAAGAAGCGCTATTGGATGATCAGATTGATGTAATGACCCGGAGATCTGGGAAGCCGTGCAATATTCTCCGTTCTATCATGAAGGTATGTAAACGAATACATACCTACCTAGTATCGAGTGCCGAGACGATCGTCATGACGATGATGATTAGGAGGACACTATGTTGCCTGCGGCTTACAAACCCAAGGGCCAAACCTCACCCGCACATTTGCATTTTTTTCCTATATACTACATTATATTTCTAGGTACCTTGTATGTTTAGACCTCATACTGTTCATAGGGTTCGGCCTTGAAAACATGTAAGGGCTAATACATACATTACATATATGTGGCATAAGAGGTAGGTACTGTATTTGGTATACTTCGACTGCTACCTGGGCACAGAGACGGCTCGCAACCCATGATATGCTATAAAGCGAAGTGAAAGGACCTTGCAGCTAGCAATACGCCACACGGAAAATGGTAAGAGGGCACTCCGTATGGCAATCAACAAGCCCATGGCGGTCTAATGGGAAATACTGCGGAGTGGAGGGCACTTTTCCATCCTCCCGAGTCTCCACCTCCCCATAGCCATCCCTTGCTAAATCCGGTTTAAGTTGTCTTTCACTTTCTGTACTACGTATGTAGAGGAGCAAACCTCGGACAGTCGGACTCTCGGAGGCCTTTCTCGTGAAGAGGATTACTGTGTTGCCGTCAGCGACGCTTCATTTGGCTGACCGTCCCCTGCTCTCAAATATTGGCTGTTATACTCTAGGCATGGGCAATATTCTGAATGCGTGCTTATAGTACCTCTATCAAGGGGTTCCCCCGTTTCCTGGTCCCCTGGTACATAATCCGTATGTACATGGCTTTTAAACAAAGCCAATCAATCTACCTGGGCCAGGGGATCTACCCATCAACCAGCCAGCTGGGAACTCAGCACGGACAAGGGACCCCCACCCCCTTGCGTACCGGGGTATGTTGCAGCCGCTCACTCGTCCCAAATCTTTCCCTGTTGGGTAAAAGTGGGACAATCTCGTCGGAACTTATCATCAAGCAATGATGGTTAAAAGAGAGAAGAGAGAAGAGAAAGAGGAAATTATATAGGTAGGTATGTATAGTATTAAAACATGTGTTGGTTGACCATAGTTCACCGGAACTTTTCTAGATGCGAATGTGTTACTTCGTAAAAGACGGCACAAACCTCAGCATGAAGCTGTCAGCGAACTGCCAAGAATGATATAAAGGTATAGTATAGCATGTTATCCCTTCCTTCATATAATAGACACATGTGCCGTCACCCTTGTCAGGCTAATTTTTCAAACCCTTGAAACGTTGGATAGGACAGGTACTGGTTCGTTTAGGCAATCTCAAGCCAATTGCGATCTTCTTTCGCGTACCTAAACATACATATGTAGTAACGAAGCAGAGACTTCTGCACCGAACCGGGAGATTCGCTGCGTCGCGCCTCAAACCCTAGATCGTGGCTTGCACCTCAGGATCGATAAGCTGAAATGTCAACGGGACCGAATCCGGGGTATCCAAGGCCACCTACATAGAGTACTGGGAATTCCCAGTAATCGCCGGGCCCACGTGGCTTGCATCGATCCAGTTCTACGGAATGACCTAAACAGCCTCTGAACTGAATACCTACATGACCTGGTCTGGGAGAGTAGGTAACATATCTATTATCTATCCACCGCATAGATGGCGAGTAATGATGGGTGAGCGTCAGGGCCAACTTCTAACAAAACGTGAGATGATCATAAACATTATGGGCTCCTAGAAGAGCAGCTATGAAATTGATTGATTCTTGGCGACTGTTGTGAGACACACTCTCAGTCGACTCCCGGCTCCTGGACAAGGCGGGCTGAGGATCCCCGGCAATTTTATCACGTATAGGATGCGGGCGATTCACATTAGAGAACTGTTTGATTTCGATCGTGTTTCCTCTCTGGCAACCGTATCTCAAGATAGGGTAGTATCGATTCACCTTTCCTATTAACCTACGGGAGAGTTGCAGAAAACTTACCATACTTGGATGCCTACTGTCTCGGGTAATGATGACGAAGTTGCGAATAATGGCTAGCAAATGGTGACTGGGTAAGCTACAAGCATCAATCAAAGCATCTATCTCGCTTCTCCCAGTCGTTTCAATCTTACCCGATGCTTAGTTCCTGGTGGAATAGTGGTGGAAGAGCCAATGAAATCTTGTCTCACGCTTTTTGGGAAGATGGGAGGGGGGAGCCCTTATCGACCCTGATTTCTTATATGATACGTAAGACAATAGATATTTTCCAGGGGCCAAGTCAGGTCCTTAGGTGCCTGCCACCCAGCCGGTCTCTCTGAAGACCATACATAGTACTTATCCCAACGGTTTTTGTGTTGCCCAGCGGCATCAGGTCTGCTACCTTGGCATACAATTCTGGGCCAACTGTAAGCTGTGGAGTGAGACAGACATGCGGGATCTACTATGTAAGGAATTGAAGCGCCTGTTGCTAATGCAAGCTCAATCTCACTGCCTACATGTAACATAAGGCACTCAGAATAGGACTCTTGATTTCAGATTTAGATAGTATAACTGCTAAGGTACTGGGGATATGAAATTTCATCTCAAAACGTCACGATCCTGTGGCCCGATTGAACAAGATACAAGATGGGACCGTGTGTAAGACGCTAAGACTCAAGAGAGCCCATACAATCAAATAAATACTAGCAGGACGGTTCCGCCGCGAACGTTTTGATTTGCTCAATTTCCAATAAGATCTATGATCCCTGTCAGGTTGGAGAACATCGATCTCCCGGGGGGTAGATCCTACACAAGTCTGACAGTACAATACAAACAACTTTGAGCGAGTCGTGGCTTTCAACTTCTCGACTAGGTCTTCTCGACTAGGTAGACGTTCTATTGACAGTTCATCCACCCCTGTTCACATTTTTTTTTTCCTTTTTTTTTTTTTTTTAATTCAGCTGGATCGAGCGTTCCGTATCCGCCTCCTTGCCGCACTCAGTTCATCTCAGTTCGACTCGGTTCCTGAAGGCTTACGCACCTTGGTACGTCACTCATAAATGACAGGGTACTGCTCACAAAAGTCTGAGATCGACGTATGTATGTACATACATACATACTACATAGTACAGTAGGGGCCTGGTCCGGCGTTGGACGATGCGACCTCGAACGGCTACTCCCGTCCTTAGACTAACAGACTTCCCATCTCCCTAGCGTTTGACGGTCAAAACGCCGGTCTAATCCTATATGCTACATGCATACTTCGTACATACTATGTACATGTAAGCACAACATGCACTCGGAGATGGTGGAGTTGGTGCCTCTTTCGTAACTGCTGTCAGTCGTGGATGGCAGTGGCAATGATGTAGTTGTATGCTCACGAGAGGCACCACCTGGCACTTGATCTGTCCCAGGCCCCATGTGTAATGTGGAGGCTCACTTCTCGGGAGCCGGGTGAAAGACGTCCTCGGATTCAGATTAACTCGTGTAGATCTGGTTCTGTCATTTTTTATTCTTGCATTAACAGATGGTGGCACTCAGGAAACCGGGGCAATCCGCCGTGCTGGAATCGACCATATTGCACTGCACTATACACAGCCCAGTTAGCAATTTCTGTGTACGAAGCGGTAGGCATCAAGTAATCAAGCTTGACCAAGGGGCCAAGGGGTATACTCCTAGCGGGATTGCCCCGACGGGCAGGAATTTCCAGCTGCAGGGGGAGACCTAGCCTCTGGCTCCTTTGGCCTTCACTTTCTCCCATTGCTCCCTCGGATATCCATAGCTCTCTTCGATACGGCCCTCTCATGTTCGATTAGGTACGGCTTACCTTATACACACGGTACTGTATACACACCTACATTCTCCGTTTATCACATTGCCATGGCCCATCTCGACCCCCATCCCCTACGCTGACACCCCTGTCCTTCACTGGCCATGGATGCCACACTGTTCACAGGCGAACCAAACGAAAACGCTTCTGGCTCTGTGTGCTGGCCGAGCTTCGAGAGTCAGATATGGTTGATTGCATGGCGACGTGTCATTCTGTCCAGGTGGTCGATGTAGATGCGGCAGCGGCCCCGCTAGATAGGTAGGTATGTATGTACATACTGTACTTGCTGGTCGGAGGCGTGCCCAGCACCACCAGCAACGTCGAGCCTGGTATTCGTTATGCTGGGCTGTAGACGTATGTCCCTGTGTTAAACGGGCAAGCGTCCTGCGGGTAGCTCCCCCGTACTACTTGATTTGGCCGGCCACTAACTTTCGACCGCACATCTCATCGACTACTGTATGCATTGTGAATGTCTCGTTGACTTACGTGCTAGTGTGGAGAGTCGGCGATCTGCCACTCGCTTTGTGGCTATCTGGCAGACAGGGCTCCCCCCCTTCTCGACCCTCCTCCGCTTCATTAGTATGTACCAGGCTGGTTCAACAATCCCAGGCATGTTTCTGGGCCTAGGAAAGATGGGTTATTAGGGTGGGGGGGCTCTTCCGAGATGAGGCAAAAGATGATGTACTCGACCATCCCCAGCTAGGTCTGATACTTAACCACTTGCATGCAAGTATTCAGCTTCCGGTGCAAGAGTCTGAACGCCTCCGCGTACCATCTTGGCGTCACTAGATCTCCGAGCGGGCGTAGCCCAACCCGTTGGCTCCCCAGATCGGTCCCTAGCGCGCATCGTTGAACCCGCTCTTGGAGTAGTATTTACTTCATAAGCTCCCCGGGACTAGCTCTACCGACTTGGTCGAGTCTGAGATCACAGTCATAAGTTGCGTTTCTTAAGCTCTGCCGCCGTTCTGGTTGTTTGGGATCGGTCGATATATATCCACGTTCATTTTAGGGTTGGCTCTCTGCTTCACAAGTCCTGCTGCATTACCTACCTGCCTAAGTACTTTCAACATTATCCAACGACATCCCTACGTCTATCACCACATACGTTCTGGACGAGCATGTTTGAACGTCTGTAGTGATTAAATCATCTTCATAAACAAACATCGACACAGGAGACGTTCTGCACTTTTCTATTAAGGAATTAGTCGACTGGTTTTGCAACAAGCAAAACTGGTCTGTAACCGACAAGCTGGCTCTAACCGCCCACACATCCGAGCGACAGGGCTGGGGACGATGGCTCCCCCAGCAGTCTAGTGCAGAGTACGCGATGGTCGATACTTCCAGCTTCCTGCCATACAGCGCAGATCAAACATCCAATGCGCCTGTTCAGCGACCCGCCATGCCCGGACAGTTCATGCCGGTGGTAGAGAACGCTTACAGCATAACACCTTTAGCAAGCCCGCAAACACCACAGTATCCATCTAACAACCACTACCTGTTCGGCTCATACACGCCTCCGTCTCCTCCCACAGCGCCATCCTTCAAACACTATTCGGAGCAATGTCCACCTCCACGACCAATGGCAACTGATCCTGAAGTACTTCATGTCGGATATCGGAGGGAGATCTGCCAAACAGACACGGCAGAACAGGACAGAACACCCCATCTCAAATATGAACCAAAGGCGATCACCCAACGACTCTCGACCCCGGTTCCTTCTGCTGCTTCAAAGACGATCACGCGGAATGCTGCCGAGAATGAAGCTAACGAAGTGGTGTTTAATACCGACGTCGACTCCCTCATGAAGGCCATCCAGGTTAAAGGCGAACCTGTCACTGGCGTTGATTTTGGGGAGACCGCTTACCCCTCTCCCCCTCAAGTAGACGAAGAAAAGTTCGATCTACGGAGGAAATCCTGTAGTCCAGAGGATATCGGTTTTGAGAATGGTCGGGAAAAGAAGGAGCGGCAGAAACGATATGTCTGCGATATCAAAGGATGCGGGAAGCGATGTTCCCAAAAGACCCAACTAGAAACCCACAAGCGAGCCCATACCGGCGAGAAGCCTTTTGTTAGTGCGCCATCCTAGCTTCTGACCTCTTCGTTGATTGATTGTTTCCCAGGTGTGCTCGGTCCCCGGCTGTGGCCAAGGATTCACTCAGAGAGGCAACATGAAGGTATTTGTCTTCGTCGGTTATCTTGAGAACCAGTCTGACAGTGAAAGCAGACCCATCAACGCTGCCATACGGGTGAAAAGCCCTACCGTTGTGACATATGTGGCAAAGCCTTCGCTCAACTCGGCAACGTAAAGCCACACAAGTTAATCCATTCTAAAACGAAGCCCTTCCGTTGCATCCTCGATGGTTGCCAGAAAATCTCGAAAACCTTTGGCCAGAGGGGGAATTTGAAAGTCCGTACCATTCCGAACCCCTTTTTCCTTTTTGCGAAGTGAACGCGGCTTGCTAACTCTTGTATAGCACCACCACAATAAGTACCACGCGGAGACCATCAAGGAACTAACACAGAGGTTCAGGAGCCTGGGTCCTGGAGAAGAACTTCCCGAGCAAGATCAGAAATTGTTCCTACACTTTGCTGAGCTTTATAAGAATAGCAACAAGGGCATCAAGGGCCGAGGGAAGAATCGCACTGTGGCTCCGAAACATCAGATCTCCAACGCGCCGAGAGCATCACCTCCTCATGCTGTCCAACCCACAGCAGTCGTCCAACACATGTTCCAATATCACCTCCCCCTGCAACATGGTCTCGGCAATTATGGCATTCCCCGGAACGGTGCATTGAGCGATATCCTGGCTGCTCCAGATGCGCACGCTGCCTATGGGACGTATGACCAAGCCAGCATTACTTCAAGTGAAACAGCCACCGACTCAAGCAGCCCAGCCACCATTTACGAGGATGAGCACCGCCGCGGCTTCACCTCTCAGGGTCGAATATATTGAGCTCCAACTCCCATAGTAGAACGCCGAATACTACGACCAGAACGAACAACGTGCCAACGAGTAAGGCACAACATCACATCGCGAGCCTTGACAAGGGAATACGATAGGCTAGTGTCTACGCTCGGTCCTGAGCTACTTGAAGTTGTGTATATGGGCGGTCATTTGATGCTGTCGTTGAGTTATGTCCAAAACACGCCCAGATAATTATCGCAACTCGGGAGTGCAGGAAAGAGAGTAACTGCAGTGTCTCCAGAATCGTCAACGCTTCGATATTTCCTTGGAATGGGCTTTCAGCACCAAGAACATCCAAAAAGATTCCTTTTCGCCGAGCAACCAATACAAATCTCGGGGAACGGTCTCTGGCCTCTACCGACCTCACACGAGAGCAGGGGTGACAACTACAGCTTACATGATCCTCTTTGGAAGTCTAGCTCAGTCTAGTTTTGCCCTCTACCGTATCTTCTCTTACTTCCTTCTCAGACAAGCTCGACGGATATGACTTTCTTCAAAAGGGGGTTCGCACAGTCTGCTTTGGGGTGCCAGGGAGGCTGTGCCTCGTCTTGGTCTTGGTTATACTTGTAATCTACTGCACACTCTCCTACCTACGTACACAAAACTCGGAGAAGTAAATAATCGGGTGAATGGTCCCTTGGACATGGGAACGAATGCATGATCTGGCAGATGACTTATCACAATGGCTACGCATACCGGCGGTGGAAGGTTTTCTCTCGATTTAGGTACTATATAATTAATCCCAGAACCCTACGCGCACCAAGAGAGATGAGCTGAAAGGTCTGGCGCTAGAAATTGACATACTTTGCATTCAATTTTCAATTGATGTATGCATGGCATGGCAGCCTTAGGACTGGAACTTTTGGGATTTAAATATGGGATTCTATTTTACATGCTTTCTACAAACCAATAGGCTTTCTCACGTGACTTCTCATTCTTAGTATTGAAATTGGCCGTTTCACTTAACTCCGCAACCCTCCCTCCTTTTGCTCTCTGACATCTCGTCCCTCGTCTCTCGTCTCTCATCTTTCGCTAGCTATATCGAGGAGTCAAGTGTTGATAACGGTGCCCGAAATAGTATCATTATAGGCATCGTCTCAAGCTTCTGTCTCATCGGTGCTCAATGGCTCTACGTCTAAGCCAAGTCTTCGTCGACAACGAGCAAACATCTCCTGGACGTTACTGGCTACCGTGTAAGCACTCTGGGTAAGGGAACGCTCACTCAGATACTGGTGATGATATTATGAAAAGAATCAAGTGAAGAGCCATGGTACAGTACATCCATGCAGATTCATTGTTCCTGAGCCTTACCTGCCAGTCCTACTCTCTACTGCTCCCCTGTGAGCATGTGAAAAAAAAACAGATTCCGGAGAGAGACGGCAGCGTGAATGACGCCTTTGATGGTCAGTTTTCATGAGTGACGATAGGGGATTGGCGGGCATTGTGTTCCGCCAACCATCGAAGCATGCTTCTCCCAAGACCTCCCATGCCTCCAGTGATCAGGTATCAAGCATCGTTATCGAACACAATCCTGGCCACGGCCGCTACTCGTTCATCTGGCGCGTCTGATTGTTGGAAGGTCCAATATGCCTTCAGAGAAGCCAAAGAGAGTCTGGCCGAAAGTTGAGATATCCGAAGCTGACATAGTTCGAATAAGATTGATGAGCTTCTGTTGGTAACACACCCCCACTGATCCCAAGAAGCTGCGGCATATTTCCATATCAGTGTCGATGACATCTACTAGGTATATAAAAGAACGAAAAGGAGGCGCAAATCTGAAAAAGTTACAGACCTATCGACATGGAGTTCTGCACATAGGCCCGTCCTAGATCGATATACGTTCCGAGTGGAGCAACGAGTCTCACTGATTAACGCAGCATGCCGTCAGTTGTGGTGCTAATACATCTAGGAGATATGCCTGGCTCCAGTTCTTCAGCGGCGCCTGGAATAGTGCCGCAGACTGCAAGTTGTTACGGTTCAGATTTCGGGCTCGCAGGTCGGTCTCTTTATCGGATCGGTGGATTTTGCATCCAAAGAGCCAGTCAATGAGGCCTCTCCGTTGCTGGTACAGCACAGCGCAAGCGCGTGGTAGTCATCACCACATCGTCGGCATCGTTCCACATCTGCAAGTTGGCATGACACCCTAGTAGACCCCGTAGCTCGCCAGCAGCTGACGCGATACCCGTAGAGCCGGATATGCTGCTCTGCAAGCACATCTCCTCTATGCGAGTCGGCAGATATGTAGTTCTGACCAAGTCAACTGACCACCGTGACAAGTAACGAGATCTATTCGAATGATGGAATCTGTGATACATGGTGGAGCGCCTACGCAGACGCCCTCTCGCCTGCATCCCCCCCTCCGTGGAATCCACCGCGATCTCGCCTACAGCAAGTCTCCGGACAGAATCGGCTTGAACTGTAAGCAAACCCTGAAAGGATCTATACCATGCATAAAGAGCTCTGGCTTCCATCTCGATGGAAGGATCTATGCTAGGTTCTTTGGTGCAGTTGTTGACTTTGACTTGTAATGCTGCCACGGCGGTACTCCCTACTGGGTCGACTTTCAAAGCACTGTATGGGCTTGTACAACAATTAGCACGGCGGAAGGTCTAATGATTTGTAGCCGTGTGCAAGGCTCAGAGTGCCATCAAGTTCGATTTCATCGATCGAATTGACCAGCGCCATGTCGATACAAGCAGTCAGTCAAGCATAATAGTGTCCCGGTCAGGGATAGCTGAGATACTTTGTTGGGTTGCAGCATCCGTCAGGCAGTGCCCACCCTGAGCAGCTGTCCACCCGACCATGTTGGCGAACGAGGCGCCGGTAGGGTAGTTCCGATGCAAGCTGCTCCGACAAAATCCAGGATTGACGACGTTGATGACGACATTTCCACTGACCCTGGTGAGCTCGCGCATCCAAAGTACGTTCAGCAGTTCAGTTAGGTTATATTACCGATCCATTGCCTTCCCAAATGTCTCCTTGTCATCCACGTGTGCCAGTGTATCGTGGCGCTTTGTCTCCTTGAGCTTGGCCCAGAAGTGGTTTTCTGAGCTTACGATCGTTAGACGCGCTGGCGCGCCTGTCGCAATGCCGGCTCTCTGGAGTGGACCGAGCAAGAGCAGTGACAGCAGCGCCGTGCCGGGGTGGTTGACCTGCGATTTTGTGGATTCATATCAGACATCTTCACATGGCTAATATGACTCATTTGGTGGTCAGGGCTGACTACGCAACTGAGTATTGAGCTCGTGGACCTCTTTAGACGACTTGACGTACTCTGTACCTTTGACGCCAGCATTGAGGATGACGATGTCCAGCCTATCGAGACCCGCGGCTTGGTCGGCAAACTCTTTGATACTTGCAAATGATTCCTGCTCGACTTGCCATACCTGCACATCAATGTTGGGATTCTTCGCCAATATGGACTTCGTGGCGTCGCATTTGGTCGGGTCGCGGACCCCAAAAATGATACGCGAAACGCCGTGTGCCGCAAGCCCGAGGGAAACTTCCAAGCCGAGACCACTGTTGGCACCTATCACCAGAGCCATCTTCCCCTGGAGGTCGACAGTAGCTGGAAGAGGCCTGGGCTTAAATGTGAGCTGCCCATATTGGCTGAGAGCAAGTCGATCGTCAGTAACTCAAGGTCAGTTTGGTTGAAGGCCGACGTGGGATCGACCACCCACAATTGGCTGGGGAAAGGGAGTCCAAAACCAGAACCATAACCCTAGATATACGTTGTGCAACACCAACCGGGCAAATCACCGTAACCCTTTGTGCTCTCCAGTGCAATTTTTCGGGATCCCGGTTTCGTCGTCTCGCCATCGAGGCCTTCTATGTAGTTCGGGCAAAAACTACTTCAAACCTGTCTTTCATCCCGAGATAAAGATAACCCTTCTGTTATTCACCCATGGCTGTCCAGATTTGCTGCGCTGATATCTCATGCAAGTGTGTGTTGAACGTCGCCAGTTGACGCAAGACCCCGTGGCCATCCATTCATGTAGCCTATCATGTTTTGTTCCATCCGTTGAGCATTTAATCCAGTCCCTTCGGCTGCAAAGCTGTCGGATACCTATAATGGCTGTTATGCTATCAGAAGTAGTGAAGCACATGCTCGCAAGATGGGGACGACGGATTTGCCGGATCCAAGTGGGTAAAGTGGCTCAGCTCGTTATGTATTACGAGATCGTGTTGTCGAATGGAACGCATTTCACGGCTATTCACGACAAGAACCTGGGCTTGTATACAACTGTGCCGTCAAGGTTGGATCCTATAATTGAAAATTGAAAACCCAGACGAGTGGTTCGTTCATACTCCAGGTCGGACTTTGGCATCTTCATGGGCTCGACTCTAGAGGTCAGTATCAGCATTAAATGGTCAATGGCACCAGACAACAGAATTATCAATGATATTTTGCAGGACTGTCTAACAGCAGTTGAGGGTTATACTGAGTCTCATGGCGTTTGCAACCCTGTCGTCTCTCTGAATGACGCCCATGCCTCTCAAAACCCCATGCTGAGCAATGGGCATGAGTCCTTTGGTCGACGCAAGGCTGCAACTACGCTGACGACCCTAATGACCCAAATCAGGTTTTCCAGACCCTTGTTCCTGGTGGATGATGTTAAGTCAGGGGTCGCCGTTCTCGACACGCCCGCGACGGCTTGTCAAAGGGGCGAACAGGTGCGTTCATATGTTATTAGTACAATAATAATGGCAAATCAACGATTGGACCAAGTTCCTTGAAATGCCGTCGTTGAGAATTGCGAGCAAGCTCTGTGAAGAAGGGATGTCCAAGCCTCCCCAACCACGGTGTAATATATTTCATTAGAAGAGAATTGTATGTGCCGCCGAAGGAAGAGACCCCAGTCGAGAGTAGTTACGATGCCCAAATTTGCACCTGGTCCGACCCTTAAACGCCATCCCCTTTGCTGTCTCTTAAGTAGTCGTCGTCGTATAATACCTGTCATCGCCGGTCGTTGAACTCTCGTATTAGATCTCAATCGTCTTCATACCATCTTCCAGCTCTTGGCTGCTATTTCCATTTGCCGTTACGACCTTCAGCGGCGTTGGTTCTTTGCCTTTAGATTCCATTTGTTTTACCTCATCGCTCGGCCGAGGGGTCTCTACTTCTACGAGCTTAGGTTGCTTGATACCATTGGTATTCAGCCTCGGTTCGGGAAGGCCTGCTTCTTCGGCAACACGTGCAAGGGGGCTTGACTTTCCAAACCCGGGACGATTGGGGCTTCCTAGGGGCGATGGGCTGCTGAGTCGCTGCAACGTGCGACCACGAGCTTCTCCATTGGTATCCGTCGGGCCAGAATAAGGCGACCCCCCAGGAGAAGTAGCGCCGCCCGGAACAGCTGACTTGCGCTTCGCAACTACTCTGGCGCTGCGCCCGTGCTTCTGATCCATTCTCCACCTCAAGATGTCAAAGTAGGATGGCTCGACGCGGGTCGTCTTAAACTCACGGAGCTTAAGCTCGTTGGTGTCCTCGTCAACAAACCACTTCCCACTATTTAAATCGTCCGCGACTAGAGCAAGGAAAGCCGCCCAAGACCTCGCAACGACGTATTTCGTGTCGTAGTCCCGACCGAAAAGAATGATCTGGCCCCAAATACCCGTTGGTCCGGGAGTGAGATCTACGGCAAGGTTGTTTCCGCCCCAGTCTCGTACGAGAGGAATCCAACCTGGATGCGCATAGGCTCGCTGAACGGCCCCTTGGGGTACAGAATCTTGGCGAGCTTGGAGTTCCTGTCTCCATGACTCCTTCTGGGAACCGGGTGATCCGGGAGCGGACTTAGAAGAGGAGGCTTGATTACTTCCGCCGCCGAACGCTTTCGAAGGTACAGCTGGTTTCACTACAGTCGTTTCAAGCAGATATTGCTGATTGACTTTCCGCCACTGATCCCACTCTTGAACGATCTCTTCGCAGTCGAGAAGCATAGAGCTAAAGATGATTCCGGTCGGAATGCCGCCGCGTTCTTGTCCATCATGAACCGTCAGGGAGTCTCTAACATCCTGGGGTAGCGAGCAGTCTAGTTGATGTTCCAACTCATTTAGATCGTTGTCTGTGCATCCTTCGCATAGCTGATCAAATAACTCCGGGTAGTTTTCCTCCGCCCACCGATCTATCCGTTTCCAGGAATGGGACACAGGAGGCGCTGGAGGCCCACCGTCTGCGAATGACTGCATCGGAATCTCGGTGGGGCTGCTAACAATTTCAAATCCATCGTCTTTGGAGCTGTGGCGGCGAGCGTTGAGGGACCTCAATCCAGGAGAGTATGGGCCGTTAGACCCAGGAGACAGGGGGGATGCTGCTGGTGGAAGTCCAGCACCTGTGTAAGCCGTGCCGTCGATAGCAGTGGATAACCGACCAAGTTCGTCGACATACGGAGATGTGATATCGGCTCGAGACTCCGAGGCGGTAGCGACCGATGTGAGGGCATTTTGCCTGTTGAGAGGTACATGGCGACCTGTTCGATATGGAGAATCGTATGTCGAGTCTGATGGTAGGAATTAGTGGAAGTACTGGCAATCAATTCGTTTCTGCACTTACGTCGGTCATAACTGGTCATAGTGTGCCAGAATGAACGAAAGGCTGATCCTAGCCTGCACATTCATACTGTCAATAGGCTTGTATTGCTAGAGTACATTAGTCCGAGGCTGACTTACGACATCTTGAGCGGTTCTGAGTGAATTAAGTTTCAATGGATCAGATATCCTCTGCGATGCTCAAAGAGCAAGGCGGAGCGGGACAGTAAATCTTAAAACGGATAGGGGTGTAGTGGTTTATGCTTTCTTATGGTGTTGAACGGCCGTTTTGGCGTTCAGTTCGGCGGATGCGGCAGAAGGATTGACAACGGGCCAAGGCACGTACCCACGGGAGGTGTGGTGGCGTATAGCTTGATGGAGACGAAATAGTTCCCAAACGATGCGGGAGTTGCTTCGATAGGGAAGCGTTCTGAAGATGCCGGAGAGTATGGCGGAAGAACGAAAGTGTCTATTTTCCCCCTTCCCCTTTATCGCAAAAAGGAGAGGTTCACGGGACGGGATGGGATGGGATGGAATCCTATGTGGAGAATAGGCGGGTACTGAACGTCTTTTTCTTCTCGTCAATGTCTTTGTCTTTTCGTTTCCAACTTTTCCCTTCCCAAAACTGCCAGGTTGTTACAATATTCGAAGCAGGCAGCGTCACGTAATTCGATGCGCACTTGACTCGGGGATGTCCTGGTTGGCCTGTAATGTCTTTCGGATCCCAGAATTCGAAGTTGTGCTTGCGCTCAGGAGTTGAATTAGTATGGGGGAGATTTATTCTAGAACGAGTGTAATATTAGCGTGTTTTGATTTCGCGACTTGGGGTACATGCACCACCGAGTAATGTCGTAAGTTGATGCGAATGGGAAAGCAAGAAAGAGAAAAAGCGAATGAAGTTTTTTTTTTCCTTTTCCTTTGGTAGATGAGCTGAGGGAAAGGAGATGGTTTGGTTCCCCCCGTTCAATGCTTTGTGATGGAGCTGGACTGGGAGCCGGGATAGTAGAGGTTGGAAGTTGGAAGGGGCTCGTCCAATGTTGAATTTCAAGGGGATTGGAAAGTGGATGACGCGCCCGTTCAAAGGGATTAGCGACCGTTACATGCATACACACTGTACAGGCATGGACTGAAGTACTGCGAGCGAGGTTCCGTACCTGAGCAATATCTAATCTAGCTTCATTGGGACTAATGTTACAATCCTGAATTAATTTGTATGTATGTACCTATGTTCATACGACGCAGTACGAAGTACGTACGTAGGTAGTATTCAATTAAATTTATAAATGTTTTAGTTCATTTTGATTTATAAGATTAATAACTGACCTATTATGCCGGCACATTTAGGCCTATGCAAATTACATGAGACTGCACACTCTACCTAGAAACAGAACATGTCAGTGAGGTACGTACTTATCTAGGTAGGTTATACTAAGATTTAAATGCAAGTGAGGCTCTAGCTGCTGAAACTTGTTTGATATCACGTACCTTACTACATAGGTACATACCTGCATAGGAAAATACATAAGTTAGTAGGTTGTTGGGCAGGAAGAAAAGGAGGACTCAGGACTCAGGAGTACTAGTAGGAGTAGGAGGATCTAATTTCAGCCTTGGGTGTGCTCAAGTTTCAACAAGGGAATGAAATCATTGGTAATTTTTAGAAGCATGTTAGAAGGACTACGAAGTAGAGTTACCTTACCTTTTATGTATGTACATGCATACATATGTACCTACAGTAATACTAATGTAGTACTCAAGGAAGTCGATTGTTAGGTGTACTCACTGTAATTTTTACCCAGACATATGTAAGTCGTTAAATCATCACGTCATAATGCTAATGTGACAACTGCAATTCTACTCGTCCATTGACTTCCCCCGTCGTCTGAATAAATACGGTGATCGACGCTTCATCCATGGAGGCGTATGTATATTTTGCAGATCAGCTGCGTTAGGTCATTCCGAGGCTATGCTACCACCCTCACCACGTTGGATTTATTAATGTGGCAATGTTGCCGTCTATGTATTCTTTCTACCCCCTGATTGGGACTTAAGGATTTTGGCTTCCTCCCTGACCAAGTGAGCTTCGTGCTTCTCCAACGCCACATACAGTATGTACATAGAAGAATATGTGATCAATACACAGCGGTTACATATCATACGGTACCGTTATCGTCGAAAAGACCACATGCACATTTGTTGGCAGCTGAACCACGCAAGGCGAGTTGTAAATTTAGCCTACATGTGCCTGCTAGAAATATCTATAAATGCAACCAAATTTCATTTAATTCTTTATCGGCTCGGCTCATCTCATCCAGAATATTGGTAAAAGATCGGATGGCCGTCGTCTGATACACAATACAAAAAATATACATTACCAGCAGAATTCTAATCGCTACAGAAAACAACAGAGTTCCGGCATGATTCCGTACGCAAACTACAACTGACAAGAAGGTGGTGTGGGTGTCCAGCAGATACGCGCGCACCGCCACATCAGGAGGATGTGCCAAGGTCCGGTCTGCCGTCCGTAACCAGTCAGTCAACCGCCACTGAGCTGCACCTCTCGGTATTGGCGATAGCCGCCCAAGCGATACGCTCAGTGCACGCTCCAGTGGCACAACTTCATGAGGTGGAAAGTATGCAGTTGGTAGAATGGCTTAGTTCGATAGGTTTTCCACTGCCACCTAACCGAAAGTATAGGAATGCCGCAGCGGCCCCCCGGAGGATAGCTAGGGACAAAGAAGGGTTAATGTAGACGCTCGGTGCTCTTGTAAGTTGTCAAACCTTCCTGTTGCTCGGGCCAGAGCATCAACCCTCCCAACTTGCGCAATCCTTGCCGGTATTTCACCCGACTGTATGGTACCTACTTAAAGGGGTAGATAGGGTCATTGGGGGTGACGAGTAAGTATAGAAGAGCCGAAAACCCTGTGCTCGATACCGCTTGTTAATTTGCGGAACACACGTCCTCGAAATTCGCTTTCCACGAGACAACAGTCATAGGTAAAGATCTCGCTTCTCTATACGTGCTATACGTAGTACACTTAGATTATACACAGTGTCACCCGGAGACCTTCGCTTTTTGTGAACAAGTGTGCATATAGGGTCCGGATGAGTAGGTAGATCGATAGCTAATAGTATATATAACCTTAATAGATGCAGGGGACAAGCAGTCAGTCATTTGTTGGCCAGGTGTTTTCCACTGCTTGCTTCCAAGGACATCGAGACCCTCGGCTCTTTGGAACAATGCTCGCCTATGCAACCACAAAATACAAAAGTCCAAAATGGTGAAAAAATCTTGTGGCTTCGTAATGTCTATGAGCATCAGTGGAAGGTAGTATACATGCATACAAACGATATTATACACACCGGATCGGGAAAAAATATCTCCCCCTTGCATGCAGCGCAGATGTGCAAGATGCACGTCAGCTCTGCCACATGTGCTCACTGAGCGCCAGTACCTTCTCGCCCATCTGCCTCTTAGCAGCTGCGGCAACGCCTCTCTCGGGATCCGCAAGCTGTTCGCTGTAGCACAACTCGATGAGAGCCTTGAGCTCATCATATGTGAACCTCTCTGAATCAGGCACAGCGTCGCTGCCTTCAGTCTCGCGCTCCCTGCTGCGCTTGGCCTTGTTGACAATCTGATCTGGGCCATCCTGGAACAGGCTGAAGTAATTGGCCGCCCGCGCGAGGTCCACGCCGGCCTCGATATTCTTGAGGTTCTGCTGCAGTACTAGGATGTTGAGCTGCATGCGCTCGCATCCGCGCATGTTCATGGGTTGCGTGGCGAGGGCGTTAGACACCAAGTAGGTGTTGATAAGGAGGCCCAAGCCCGTTCGTACGAAAGCCGTTTCCCTGTCGCGGAAGAAGCGCACAATCGTCTCGTCGTACGCAACCAACTCCGCATTAAGCGATAGGATTTGCGGGTCCGGCTCTTTGATCTCCTGGTCTCCCAGGACGTACGGCGCTGTCTTGGGAGAGAGCGCCACGCTAAGAGATTCAATGATGCGACACCGGATTTCCATATGCAATGCGATGAGCACCGTGCCAGCAAATTCATCATAGGATGATATGATGTTATCAAATGACCTGCGACGGAGTTAGGTCAAGAGGCCATGAAAGATGTAGGCGATGAATCTAGGGCACTTACTGGACGGTTTCTTGTGTCATGGGTAAGTACACGGGGCCTTGCTGCTCGCTATTTGCCTTGTTGGGGTCGTTTAAGAGAGTCCAGCGGCGATTTTGATTCTTCGGTAGGGTCGGCTGAGAAGAATCCGTGTCAAACCGAGTGATGTGTCGCAGACCAACAACTCTAACCGAGAGCCATTTCATGCTAGTATACAAGAGGCACAGAGATGAGACGATGTCGCGGTCTTGTATGATATCACTCGGCTCGAGGGGCCGTTCATTGGTTTGCATTATCAGCAGTCCAACTTCCTTTTCTATCAGTTCGCGATCAAGATTATCTGAGGTCCATAGCCTTTTAATCGTCTCTTGTACATCTCCATGTGAGAGAGCAAGTTCTGCAGAATATCGTAACGACTGCGGGACTGTGGAAGAGTCTTGTGCCTTGGCAACCAGGGACTTGAACCAACCAAAACATCGTTCATAGTATCTTGCCATCTGGGAAACAATCAAGGAACTAAGCGCTTGATCGTGCGGAATCGTTCCGAGCATGCGGCAGAAGGCGGTTATGACGGCGAAGAATGCAGTCGTCCCCTTGAAGACGGGACGACGCGCCACCAAACCCCAGTCGGGATCCTGCTGGAACGAATTCGTCTCTCCAAAGACGGCGTCGCTCAGCTTAGTGAGAGTCTCGTCCAGCTGCGGTTGGAAAACATTAACCAGAAAATTATCAAGGAAAGATGTTAGGGTGCTCGCAGCCAAGTCCGATCCCGGAGGGACGATAGCTTTCAGGCGCTGTAGGAATACCAGAGTCGGAGGTAACAGAAGGCTCATGTTAAATACACTGGGCTCCACAAGTGACTTGTGAGAGCCCGGTGTATTTCTACTGTCAAGACCGCCTGTGTAAGCGCTCTTCCTCGACTCTCTCCCGGCCGACGACTTCTTCTCTAACGGCTGTATCTTTCGCGAGCCGGACGTGAGACCGGGAACTGCAGCCCTTATGATGCCGTCGAGGGCCTCGTATTCGGTGGTCATCTCGACGGACTTGGGATCCGCTTCAGAGAACTTAAAGAGGTGTTCCCTGGACGTATCCTTGCCGCCGTTTAACGTCGCACCTTGCCTCGGGGAGGAATTGAATTGATATATGTCTGCATCTGTCGTGACATAGTTGTGCAGGAGGGAGCGAATCTCGTTTTGGTAGAGGTTCCACAACTCCTTGAAGCTGCCAAGAAGGGAGCCGCTGTTACCAGCACCCTCTCGTCGGATGAGCGCCTTGGCGGCCTCGTGGAAGACCCGGTGGCCCTCGGCGATAGCTTCAAATTTGCCATATAGCGTCCACAGGAGATCATAGATGACATCGGCACGCATCTGGGTCTCCCTACTGCCATATATGTGTAGACCCTGTGCATTTCCTGACCCACCTCGTAGTGAGCTAGGGTGTCTTTGGTCAATCTCGTTAATGGTCTCGTTGACAATGGAGAACAGCTCAACCGGGAGCCGCTGTTTTAGGGTATCAACGACACTCTCTAGACGCCCGAGCTTATTAAGAGACTCGACGACAAGACTGATATAGTAAAAGGTATCTGCTTCAGGGTTCTTCGCAGGGTCTTCGGTTACCGGGTGCTCAAGGTCCATCGTGTCCAGAACTATATGGAAGGGGGTCAACATGCCCGAGTTGCTATAGTTTTCGTTGTAAGCGCCCTGGTTTTTGGCCAGATTCTGCCATCTCTCTTGACAATAAGGCGACTTTAGATATAGGTGCTCATGGAGTTCCTCGGTGAGGATATCCATCAGTGCGGTCTCCTGGTTGGCTAGGTAGCTCCTCAGGTCACTCAAAGCCCCGATATTATCGAGCCCCGGCTTCCGCAGCTTCCGCAGGGCGTTTTGCAGAACCTCAACAGCAGTCAAAAAGCGTTTCTCCGATATCCTGGCCTCCAGCTGATCGGGCACAATTCGCAAGTCCTCTAATTCGTTCAGTGTCTGTAGCACGTCGTCGTACGTCTGCGAAGTCTTGTATAGTTTCTTGAGTTCTGGATCAGTTGCGCATAGGCTCGTTCGTGATGCTGCCAGAGACTCCTTCAATGCGCGCACTCGTTTCTGGGATGACTGTATGCTCCCTTGGATTTTGTGAAAGGTGCCGATGGAACTATTGAAGCCCTGGTGGTGCTCGTGTACAATATTTTTTAGGGAATCTTGTAAGTACTGATGCGTCTTCTTGAAACCCCTATATTCGTGTGCCCGGCCGACCGAGCTATTATCCAGCAGCTGAAGCGCTAGCGACACGGGTATGGAATCGTTTTGTATCATAGCAGGCCATTCGGCCTTGATAAGTTCAAGGACCTGGCTGATCTGTCGCTCGGCGCTTGTCTCGTTGGCACGCTGCACCCTCGATGCGGGGGAGCTGTAGCTGGCACCCCGAATAGATTCAAGGGGTGGTCTTCGTGGATTTAACTGCGGAGGAGGGGTGCCGTAGCGATCACTAGTGTAGCCATCGCCATAAGGATCATAGTCCTCGTCTTGCCTCCCATCTTGCCTTCCAACGGATGCGTATCCATTGCTATTGCTATTTCCGTTGCGGTATGAGCCGCCGTATCGGTTGGACATGATGGCGACGCATTCGGTACGGGAGTAGCTGAATCGGTCAGCTAATGCTGCGGCGTCGGGCCTTTCGGCATGCTAAAAGGGTTTCACTGTTCCGATGTAGCCTCTCGCTCCTCTCTAATCTGGACAGATTGATGGCTATGAATCTGATTATTCTTCGGCAACTAGATTAAATCGAATCCGACTGGTATCGTGGTAGGCGTTGGGTCATTGTTTTGAAGATTGGATGTTATAGTAAATGAAAGTACCTTAAATGATAGTGTGAAGTACGAGTAGCTACATACATCTGATAAGTACCCCTTCTCATATGCATACTAGTAGGTATGTACATATACCTCGGTACATACAGCACCTACTGCATAAGTACATTACTAAGGTAGTCTGGCAGTTCTGGTCCACGCCAATAGTCCATATGCATTTAGCAAGTAGATTACCTAAGTGCAGTTTACTACCGGCATCACCTCCCTAGCATCTAGCAACAAACCTGGCAGATGTAGTAGTCATATAAGTACATGTATGTAGGTATCAAAGCACTCATTATCTTGCTCTTTAATACCTCCCTACCTTATTAGAATGGAAGTATGGGCAGGTTGGTAGTAATGTTCCATTCATACATGTACATGTAAATAGTACCTGAAGCTCAAATCACACCTTCTATCTAGTACCTACAGTATAACAGCCCCGAGCTTAAAAGCCCTTGACCTGACCTGGCGGTGACATGTCAATATGATATAGTTCAAATGTTATAGGGGTATTATAATCGCTGGTGTATTCTGCCAAAAAGGTTTGGGTAACTAATAAGGCTAACAAGGTACCTGAAAGTCGGGAGTCAACGTAAATACTCAACGTAAGTGCCCGTAGGCAGCCAGCCGAAAAGAGCGGCCACTCTGTGATGCTGTAATTCTACACTTCAGACGTTAAGCTGCTTGACCCAAGGTTTACCAAGGTCCGTAAAGAAACTCGCCCCCTTTACCGTCGTTGGCGTATCCTTAACAACCGTGACATTGCAGTTGGTAATCCAGTTCCCTTCCGAAGCATACTTCTTTGCAACATACTCAGCATAGTCGCTCATCTTGCAAGACAACCCGGGGCCGCTCTGACAGGACTGAAGGGGGTAGACTGCATCATTCAAACGAATACGGATATATGTGGCGTTAATCGTAGCCTGCTCCGAGGTGGACGGGGTTGAACTCGCAGAGGGGCGGGAGTGGGGGGGTATGAAGGAGTAATTGTTGGCTTCGCCGCCACCCTCTACAACGCAATTCAATCGTTCGAACGCAATGGTCCCTCTCATAGAAACGTACCGCGAGCCTATCCATAGCCTGCCATCGTCTTTCTTGGTAGGAGACAACGGGAGCTGGTCGTCGTAAACACCACTCGCGGTGACGAGTTCAGTTAATTGACCGTCATTCAGGAACGAAACAAGTATTTTGGGTAACTCAAACGCTGACCCGTTAGCTCTCGTGCCGATGGTGGACCCATTTTGCAATATACCAACAAGCGCATTCAAGAAAGGTGTCATCATCTTTTTGGGGAGGTCTGTGCCTGGCCCAATCCCGTAGTAATAGCGGAGATCGTTAGAATACTCGTACTGCTTCAGTTCCTCGTCTGTGAAAACATCACACCAAGGCGAAAGTCGACCGGTGATGTGGCTCTCAAAACCGCAGAGGTATGGTATCTGACTCACGTCGCTGGCTGTCAGGGTTAAGTTGCCCTCAACCAATGCTTGCAAACGGTCCTGAACAAACGGGATCCAAATGTTATCCCAGGTTGATTTGTGTTCTCCTCCTTCCAAGTCTTTGAAGTTCGGACTATGCGACAATGGGAGAGTAAGTATTAATTACTTTCTTTGGCAGGACGCTTGCTCCCGAAACAATGTCTCCGGAGTAATGACTCTCACATTATTCCTCATAGGCGAATTTTCGCTTGCGAAACAGGCTGAAAATGGGGGAAAAGGACACCAGATGTTACTGACCACATGTCTGAAGGGGCAAGGGAGTCCCCAACAGCGGCCGAAAAGCCCTGGGAAGTCACCGAAATGACGCTTCCTTTCTGGGAGGCATCAAACCCCAAGAACCCACGAACAAACATTAAGGCTGTCTGCAGGACCCGAGTATAATTGTTCGCCCAGACCATAAAGTCGTCACCATCTCGGTATAAGTCCGGATACCTGCAACTATTAGATCTGCTGTATTTGGAATGAATGACGCACGATTAGGGCCACCTTGTTCTAAGTGTGTATCCTAGATCATAGGACTCCTTCGCACCAGTAGGATTCTCCATGGCGATCTGCGACGCAGGGTTCGTAAGGACGGGTCGCCACGTTGGTAGAAACGACAAGCTGCCACGTGCGGTGTAGTTCGATAAGTGAAACTATGTGATTCAGCTCATGTTTCCTTGCTTCACCGACAGAACACATAAAAAAACTAACCCGTTCGTACATCGATACCCACCCATCATAGGCGCCCTGGTCCGGATATCTCGAACCATGCCTCGAAACATAGGCGGTTCGGTCAACATGGCAGTTTTGGGGAACCTCAGGGGAGATTCTAAAGACGTTTGGGCCTGGCCACGGGATGAAAGTGAGTACGACTTTGAAGACAGCTGCTGCTCGCGGCACCTATCTTACCGGCATACCATGGTCCATTGGCACCAAGCCATTGCAGGGGATTTGTTGCACTTTCACTAGAGGGAAATATGATATCCTGAGGCGGTGCGAGGTACTGTGGCACCGCGGCATGGACTGCTCCGCTTGCCAAAGAGACGACAATAGCTGGTGAGAGATGCATCTCTTGGTGGAAGTTGAGGGTACCGGCTGGCTATCAAATTACGAAGAGGGAGATAGCATGAGAAGAGAAGAGTGGACTAGATCATTCACTCAGACTTGGTGGTCATGATCGATAGTGGTAGACAAGTCAGGGTATATATTATAGTACAATCAATACTACGAATGACGGTACCTGGAGCTTGTCATATCTTAACTCAAGTAAGTGAGTGCAACTTGCAAAGAGTGGTGGATGGTGTCAGTCTGATACTCAGCACGTGTTTAGCAATCGTCCTCTGGTTTGCGCAAGTGTTAAGGTCCAAGACTATGGTTACGAAGCCAGTCGGAGACTGAACTGCCAATTCGGGCATGCTTCCCAGGCCATGTAGTGTCATGACTTCATGCGCCTGCTAAAAAAAAGTGGGGATGGGAATTGAAGTTCAAGTCGAGAACTTCCTCAAAGTATAGCTTCAATACTGTATATCAAAACAGTGTCAAGAAAGGTTCTTATTTATTTATTAGTTGTGGTAATGGTGATGATTGTAAGAAGTTGTACGAGGATAGTCTGACATCTGTATGTATGTATGTACAAAGTAAGTCGGCGGGTTGAACCGCGCAGCCGCGTCAGGTCTTATTAAACCTCCATACATGCATATAAGTCTATGTACTATCGATATGTTAGCATATGAGCCTCTATCTTAGTAGGTAGACGGGTGATAGGTGATAGAGAAGACCAAATCTATTGATGTTGTAATTGTTGTTCTGTGAGTCCAGTAGAGTTTTAGCAGCACAGTCCTTTTAAATACCCCTCCCACTGTGTTTTGCACCTTCCTTCAAATCCTCAGCCGCGCCAACCGGGTTCGGCCTTGCCATACTTACCTAATGCAATAATTAGAACTGTGCCGCAGACTCCGAGCGCAATCGAACTGAATCTCTTAGGCACTGATTTTTATACTAGCCCTCTGTCCGTAAGAAGAATGCCGACTAAGATACCTAAACCAGAGGACTTCATAAACTTACTACCCTTCCTACACGTGTCGTTGATATTTCCAGAAGTCCCAGAAACAATAACGGCCATCCTCATTCTCTTTCACGGCCTCGGGGACTCGGAGTCGTCGTTCACCACGCTTGCCAAAAATTTGAATCTGCCAGGTGTCCTAGCCATCTCTGTTCGCGGTGTCTCTCCTCTCCCGCCAGCATTACTCGGTCTCTCGGATTCCGATACCGCTCGTCCAACGAAGAATTTCCACTGGGGAGATGACTTGACACTGTCACCGACAGGCGACTTGGACCTGGATCCGGGTTTCTCAAAGGCCGAGAAACTAGTTCTAGAGAAGCTGGTTCGCGAGACGCTCATCGGGAAGTGCGGGTGGGAGACGAATGATATATTGCTCTTTGGCTTTGGACAAGGTGGCTCCCTAGCCGTAGGTTTATCATCGAGGCTCCGTCAAGGTGAGAAAGTCAGAGACATCACCGAGGGAAGTAGGACCACGGGAACGGAATTCAAGGGGGCTGTGTCAATTGGCGGGCCGCTACCAGCGAGCATGACACCTACACTGACTACTAGAGAAAAATCTCAAACACCAATCTTGATATGCCATGGTAAAGCAAGCGAGTCTATCGATGAAGACGCAATGGATATCCTGAAGAGGGAGTTTGCCGACGTGCGGGAAGTCGAGTGGAGGAAGGATGGCGACAGTATGCCAGAAAACAGGGCAGAGATGCTCCCGATCATGCAATTTTTCGCTGAAAGATTTCGGGGATGGTAGAGCACACTATCGCGACATTGCCTTGGAGAAAAGGGCAGTGTAAATTGGAAGCAGATCAGGCCGTTGTCCATATGATGTACAAAACCCGCCCGGAAGACATTTACTGCTCCGAATCCGAGTCAAGTTATCATCTCAGCACAACTAGAATCGAGACTCATCATTGCCTACTTTATCAAACAGTTGGATCACAGCAGTGCACTTAGACATTGAATTGTATTTGTGGAAGAAGGCCAGCTGTAGGTAGCAGCTTTAAAAAGATACCAATGCCCCGTTCCACCGGAACACCGTAGCTATGCAAAGCAGACTGATATAATTACACCCCAATGTGCTCGACGGGATCCAATGGTCGACACTCCCGTCTGTGGCCTCAAACAATCGAATTGGGCCGATGAAGTGGAATCGTAGGATCGACCTGCTCATCATCGGTCAGAGGTGGTATGAGACGCGAAAATGAAGGCTCTGCGCCTTGTGACGGGATGCGAGCCTCAGAGTCGGTGCTGCTGTTGACGTCAACAGCTTGGACCAATTTCTGAAGCTGTTCATCATTTTCCATCCGATGAGCCGCCAGTCCCGCCTCAATATTCTTCTCACCAAGCGACATTGTAGGGCCACCCTCTACATCCGACGTCTCATGCCGAGTTGTAGAGACAAGGAGGCAATTGGGATCAACACAATCGTAGAATAACATGAAGACTCCTCCTTGAGCGAGGACCTCGTCTTCGGTTACCTCCAATACACTCTCATCACTTAGCTGCCACCATTTCGACTTTATATCTGACTCGGTATTCGCGCCGCTGTGTCCACCGACGAGCATGTTCTCGTCATCTGATGTGCCACAATCATCTTCATCGAGCAAGTCGGAATGTTTGACCTTGGCATCGCTACGTTCCGATGATCGGTAAGGGTGCTTTCGATAACAGATGTAATGCCCATTTTCGTGGTGGCCTTTATGGGTGATAACCGCTCGTAACTCGTAAATTGGGCCGCTAATCCTGGATGACTTCTGGTCGCCTGATACCATGGACGACACCGGGTCTGTGACCCATCGCTCCTCATCTTCCGAAGCACTAGCGGAAGCATTGACGTCGTTATCAACGAGGCTGACTGGGCCACCTGCACTCCCTAGACACCACGGACCGAGGTCAAGGGTCCTCGGAAATCGAACGGCTGCGAGGTTCTTGCGCATGTGGCCTGTGCTTTCGTCAAAGACGGATCGATTCATGTGGATAGCAAGACTCTGCGGTGGTCGCGCAATGGCTATCTGCTTGGTCTTGGTCGAGCTGATTCGCGCCTGTACTTTGCAACTGTCCTTTAGTGTCTTCTCTTGAAAATCGTCCTCTTCAAGGGCGAGATCGACAGCTCGCAGTCTGGAAATAGATTCTCGCAGTTCGGCTTCGGTGGCGTTATGCTCCTTGCCACGAGCTACAATAATCCTGAGTAGCCTCTGAAGTTTAAGAAGCGTGCACTTGGCACATTCGACTCCCTCAATGGTCTCTAGGTCGGTGTACGAGTCCAGTCGCTCGTAGAGATCATGCTCTGTTTGCTCGAGTCCGAGGTTGAGGGTAATACAGTTAAAAGGGGTCATGGAGAGCCCGTCAGAGTAGCCGCACCGAACGCATGAGACTCGTTGCGCTGCTAGGCCCTCGAGGGGGTTTCTTAGAACTCTGGCGTCCGATCCGACTTTAGAGAACATTGGTAATGACTGATATCCACTGTCATCGCTGTGTTGGCTATCCTCAGTGTCATCCCTAGTGCTGACCGTTTCGAACCCAGGTGAGCAATGCTGAGGTTTCGCCGCTTTCGTGATCTCCTTTTCAACCTCGTCCAGTATCTTTGAGAAATATTCCTGCGCGTCCTGTTGCTGCCATGTGTCTAGCGATTTCAACTTATCGGGCGTCCACAATAACTGTCCATTGTAACTGGGATCCGTCAACTTCGAGATAAGATCCAGGAGTGAACTGGCAGACCTGGATTCGCCGTCAACGTCAGATATGTCCTGTGCAAGGCCCCTTTCAAGGTATGTTGGGAACGGCTTCAGTGACGATAGTCCCTGGAGGATGCTGTTCTGGAAGCAGGAATTATTGAGGTTTCCCAGACCCGGGGGCCGGTCGGTCTTGTGTTTGCCAAGTGTACTGTTGGACAGATTGGAAAGGCTTCTCATGCCCGCATCTGCGACAGACGTTATGATACTGCTTGAACCGTCCATCCCAAGCATTCTTTGAAAAAACCCGCTCTTGGCAGCATATGAACAAGACTGTGTCGAGAGCATAAAATCGGATCTCGGGGACGTTGGTGGACGGAACCAGTTGTCGAGAGCATATAGTAGAGGTGCGGGGGTAACGGCTATGATCAAGTCCCAGATGAGCTTTCCAGGGTATCGCGATCGGGAGAAGGGCGAGGAATGCAGGTACTGGTAGAAGAAGGTGAATAGAATAAGGGCCAGCGGGATTACGATGCTAGGTTGCTGTAGTCGGTCCAGTAGAGCACCTTGGGCGTAATGGCGGTCGAGTTGTTTATCCAAGTGATGAGAGTGCATCCTGGTGTCTTGCACAGATTGGCGTTGTCGAGAAATGGAGGGAGAACATGTGACGGCGAGGTTCGTAGACTGGGATGATCAATATGAAAATAGAGAAGGCCCTGCACATTTATTGTAGACCATGGCAGCCATGGCAAGGACGAGGATTTCGGTGATGTCGGTGATGTCGGTGATGTCGGTGTGTCTCTGGGACTTGTTTGTTTTGTTTTCACTCAGCCTTTCGCTTGCTTATCCACGTACTGCGACACGATACAGAGCTGAATAAAATGTATGGATGTATGTACGTCTGTAAACTTAAAGGTAAATCACCTAATACCTAGGTAGGACTTCGGGAAGTTAAATTTTGGCTTGGTTACTAACCTAGTACTTGAGCCTCGTATGTATGTACATGTATGTACACTGATTGGACAAGATTAAATACAGGGCTGATGCAAGTGTTTATATTTAGCAGGGGAGGATAGTAGCTGAACGTACTATGTACGTATGTAACTTAATGTAAGTAGGTACCTTGACCGTTTCTTTCGCAGACCAATCATACGGCAAAGTACTTGGTGAATACTTAGCCTATGTACCTATGTACTTCATACACTAGGTAGGGAAACCACCGCCGGTTAATCGAGGTACTACTACTTGTATGTAGGTTGGGAGCTACCTTATAGCACAGCTCTGTGACTGCGGGGCACATTTCTTGTCAAGAAAAAAAGGGAAAAAACACTGAAAGTAAAAGGAAAAGGAAAAACACGAATATTAAATTTATTTTTGACATCTAAGCACAGTAGCAATCATGGCTAAGGGCTCGATCACAAAGAAGAAGAAAGGTGCGTGGTTCTATCTAGAGTTCTTGATTCATTTCTCTTAGCAAACGGTTCAAACGGTCAACAAATTCATTAACCTCCCTGCCGTATTGTAGCTACTTCGGTCCGCTCCAGAGCTGCGAGGCGCGCAACGTCTCCAGGCATCGACACCGACAAGTCGCTAAAGATGGTCCAGCCTCCTGCCGATTCAGTTCATCTTCGTCCCTCTGTGCTCGCTATTCACCAGGGTGCAGGGGTTTCGAAGAAGGCAAGGAAAGGCCGAAACATGAGCAGCAGAGCACGGAAGAGGTTTGAGAAAGGCCAGGATCATGCTTCTGCAGTCATGGAGAGGACAGAGCAGAAGATTGCCAAAAGCAAAGGACAAGCCCAGATAGCCCAGACAAGAAGGAAAGCTTGGGACGAGATCAACAAGCAAATGCCGGCAGAGCAAAAGATATCTAAGGGCGAGACGAACGGCCGAGAAGACCAGGAATTGTCCGAACTTGACGACCAGATGGACGATGCACAGGCTGAAAAGGCCCCTAAAGGACCCGAAGGAGCTACATCGACAAACAAGACTCCTACCAATGAAGCAATGGAAGTTCAAGACGATGTCATCTTGTGATATCATTCTTTTGACAAGAGGAGGGGATTGACCAAGGCATTAGTATCTAGCCTCTAGGTGGCATAGGGGACTAGATCGGGTTCTCAATTCATCTCGGTTAATAAATAAAGCCCACACCAAGAACCAATACATGCCTTTAACCCAATACACATGTCCTAAAGACCACGTACAGTACGAAGTACTTCGTATGTACATGCACGTGGTTACACACTTTATGTACCTACCCCTGCCTATCCCGATAATCTAAATTTGTAGGGAGTACTTCGTACTTCGTAATAATCTTTCTTTCGCATTGCTCCGAGCTCTCCTGACGATTCCTAACCTCAACCTCCTTCGACTGCTCCTTTAAACACCATTACCACAATGCAATCGAGACGCATGACAGCAAATCCGGCGCGTCCATCACGTTACCGCGCCGGCAAGCCAACGGGCGCGTCATCATCCTCCGACTCCGGTTTAGAAGCTAGTGACGTCGAAGCTGAGCAGCCGCAGCAAACCCGCCGCAAAATTGCGCCGCCTCCCCAGTTGCCTAGTGCGGGCAAGATTATAAGCAAAATAGGCAGAGTAGATCTCAACGAACGCCAAATACAAAACCAAGAGGCGGAGAGCAGACGTGTAGGAGCCTCGAAAGCAGCCCGTTTAGCCGCTGAGGAGGGATTCGTTACGGAAGAAAGTGAAGACGAAGAGGGTAGCCAAGATGAAAGCGGCGAGGACGACGATGACCAAGAAGAGGAGGAGGAAGAAAGCAGCGAGGAGGAAGCCCCGCGGCGCTTAATATTGAAGCCTAAATTCGTTCCTAAGAGCCGAAGAAATGGGAACGGGAACAAGGAAGCCATCGAAGAGCCGGACGAGGTCGCCAAGCTAGCCGAGGAAGAAGCGAGAAGGAAGAAGGCTATGGATGAGATTGTCGAGGAGCAGATGCGTAAAGAAGCGGCGGCGCGCACCACTAAGAAAAAACACTGGGACGACGTTGTTGACGAGGAAGAAGACGTCGACACGGAAGATGGTATAGACCCCGAGGCTGAATATGCAGCATGGAAGTTACGCGAACTAAAACGCATCAAGCGTGAACGCGAGGCTATCGAGGCGCGCGAGAGCGAAAGGGCTGAGGTCGAACGCCGAAGAAACCTAACGGAGGAGGAACGGAAAGCAGAGGACGAGACTTTCCTAGCCAAGCAAAAGGAGGAAAAGGATACCAAAGGAAAGATGTCATACATGCAGAAATACTTCCACAAGGGCGCATTCTACCGCGATGAGGCCGAGGCCGAGGGCCTGGCCAGCCGAGACATCATGGGTTCCCGGTTTGCAGACGACGTTAAGAATCGCGAATTACTCCCAAAGGCCCTACAGATGCGCGACATGACAAAACTGGGGAAGAAGGGTGCCAGCAAATACAAGGACCTCAAGTCTGAGGATACCGGCCGATGGGGAGATATTCGTGACACTAGACCAGGCAAGAGCTTTGACCGCTACAATACGGATGACAGGTTTAGATCTGATGGCGCCAGAGAGGCATCCGGGCCGGGAGGGGCCAATGCGGTACCCATTGGCGAGAGAAAACCTGCTTCAGCCACGCCGGGAGGCCCCGGAGATTCAGCCAGAAGACAAGACGGGGTTGGACACCGGGACAGGGACCGGAACCGTAATCAAGATCGACATAGCTACCGTCCAAGGGACACCCATAGACGCCCTGGAGAGGGGTCGAGATCTAGATCCCCACGGAGATATGATCGGGATGATTATGATAGCCGAAAGAAGAGGGGCTCGTCACGAGATACGGATCGCCATGAAAGCGATAAGAGGCGAAGAATAGGATCTCGATCATAAGCCGTCTAGATACATTGATGATAACCATAGAAGTGCTTGGGCACAGCCAATCAATCCCTGAATGATACACCTTTGGAAGCAGATGGCAAGTTTTGCAGCAAAACTATATCTTCGTGATCTCCACCCTCGCCCTCTCAAATATCTTGTGGCTGACCATCTCGCTGCTCGACTCCTCGTCTGTCAGCTTAGGTGGAGATAATGTCATTCGGGCAAATGTGCCTGCACCACGCCTCTTCGACAAGTAGCCTGGGTTAATGACCAAGACACTTTCTACAACCTGGAATATGTTAGCGCGCGAACGGGACCGCAGAGGTTCAGTCTGCCTCACCTTCGCAAAGGGGGGTAAGGCGCTGGGGATAACCATGACATCAGGCCTCACATTCACCATCTCGCCAAGTTTCAAGTAACTCGTGTCGATCATGGCACCGATTGGCAGTCCATCTGCCGCACCAGCCTTAGGTAGCTTCTGGCGATCTACCGGGGGGAAGATAGGAAAGTAATGCCGCTGCTCGATGAGATATTTAGAAGCCCTCGAAAACAAGTTAGGGTCTATAGGGCGGCTACCGGCGAGTTCCTCATGGTGCAGATCCCAAAGGATATCCTGAGACGAAATCCCGAGTACCATCTCGTTAATAGATAACGTCATCGGATTGCCAATGACACGCGCAGTCTTAGGTAGTCCCAAGTCTTTTCTGGGAAATGGATCTTGTGGCCAGGATACGTGTCTATCAATGACATCGCGTACGGACGGTATGAGGAGGATAGTGATGGTAGGGTTAGATGCTACGAGCCGGTTGAGAGCAGGGGAGATCATATACTTAAAAGCAGTTGACATTGTTGCTGAGTCGGGATCCACTGCCGCGTCTTCCGGAAGATCAAAGTCGCCCGTAGCAATCAAAGGGTGATCGACATCAATGAATGGCCCTGTCAGAATCAGGGCATCAGCGTATGTATTTGCAGCTTGGCTGCAAAGAGAATGAAGAGGCTTGAAGTCGAGGTTATCGTCGGCTGTATAGGGACCAGAGCCGAATATCACACAGAGAGGTGCTGGGTCGTCGTCCGAATCCATAGCGTCTAGGCCGCCCCGAAGTCTTTCGCGGTGAGTCCCGATAGCTGCTGGAGTTGATGCGGCATTGGGCAATAGGGGGATTTCCAGTACTTCCTGGACAATAAACTCATTGCCGGATGAGTTGATGCCCCTGAATGCAACGATTTGTCCCGGGAAGAATTGGTAACGATTATTCAGTTTTTGCAGGTTAAGGGGGATTCGTCGGCCGCCTCCAGTCCGCCTCGAGGTCTCTAAGACAAGGGACGCTGCATTGAGTCTACCTTCTGAAGAGTCCGAAGCAATTCGACCCACGGCGACAATCCCTGTAGTACTTTGGCTCGCTGCGCTGCCGAACTCACTCTCATCTATACTTCTATGATCTCTCACGAAAGCTAGAAACTCGTCTATCCGGTCGTCCAGAATCTCAGATGCTTCCGAGGATTTCATGGCGAGCGTCTTATAACCCAACTTCTTCAGATCTGAAGCTGCGGTCAACTTGATGCGCGGCTCTGGATGCGGTGCAAAGGGAGCGTTTAGAGGCTTGAGATGGCCATTCAGGACCTCCACCACTTCTCCAGGATTAGGTCGATCGTTGAACGAAGTAGCTCTAAAACCCCTTAGCGTTCATGAGCGACTTATCTCAGCAGCAAAAACTTACGGGACAGCATTCATAGATTCCAATTGGTTTTCTATTCGCAAGGGGGTCTTGTAATCCGGCGAGCTGCTAGGAATATTGTCCCTGACGCGCGCCATGGAGGGAGTCTCAAGCTGATGTCGCCGCTTGGAGGCGCTCTTATTCAGCTTACCGGTAGCTGGGGTATTAGGAACCATACCTTCCAGCCTAGGTACGTAATATCAGGATGTTGCCGATCTATCGTCAAGGGAAGAGGACTACTCACATGCCGTACACATCGCCACCATTCTTGACAGATGTGCGGGGGGTTCCGCCTGAGCGCTTCTCTGACTTGATCTGAACATGATGGGTCCGATTACTTCGCTCCAAGGCATCCTGAATGTCTTGCTTCAAGGCCCGCAGGCTTTGCACGGATAAATTGTTTCCATCCATGTCCATTTTGATGCAGTACGACTCCCACTTAAAATACAGGTCCTGGACGGACAACGAATGTATCCGCATGATGGACTGTAGCTCAGAGATAACATCGTCCTCGAGCTTCTTGTCCGGCAGGCTGAACTGCTCGTTCAACTCTTGTAGATCCGCGTCCGCCATAGCGCATGAACGAGAAAAACTAAAAATTGCTTATGTCGGGTTTTGGCTTCACCTTCGAATTTGCCGGTCTTGAGACGCGCTTTGCGTTCAAATTAGACGCGTCTGAAAGTGTTCGTGTTAAGTGGTTCAACGTCAATTGGAGAATGACAATATTCAGTATGTACATATGCTTATATACGTACCAGGCCATATTATTATTAAGGTACTGTACCTACCTGCAGCGGCAGAGATGATACATGCACATAGCAGGGCGCTAGCCTGGTTTATCGAAGGACCAATTTGAGAGAAGAGATCCAGCAATGACCTCTTTCTTCAAACTTATTCTCTTTCAACGCTTCTTTAGACTTATCTTTTAGGGTGGGCGCTCAAGAGAGAAGGCCGAAAAACTTTCACAATGTCTACTTCGAGAACAGCTGTAGCGTCTACAAGCGCAGAACCGTCAATCCTCGAAGAGAAGAACGAGTCTAGTATGCTCAAGACACCCCTTCCAACTCACACCGCCAGCAGTACGGTGCCCGAGAAGCCAGCTCTCTCTACCGAGCAACAATCCAAATATGATTGGCTTCTAAAGCAAGTGAGGTGCTGGACTGAAGTTCACTCTTCAAAGGGAAAGAGTGGTCCTCTGGCCGATAGCGAGAGGATGTGGCTGACCAGAGAATGTCTCTTGAGATACCTAAGAGCCACCAAGTGGCATGAGAAAGAGTCGGAGAAACGATTACTTGAGACTCTAGCCTGGCGAAGGGAGTATGGGGTTGCGGATTTAACGGCAGATCACGTCGGGCCTGAGAATGCAACTGGAAAGCAAATCATTCTGGGTTACGACAAGCAATGCCGTCCCTGCCACTTCCTGAACCCTGGACGTCAAAACACGGACGTCTCCCCTCGACAGGTCCAGCACTTGGTATTCATGCTCGAGCGAGTCCTGGAGCTCATGCCAGCTCAACAGGAAACACTAAGCCTTCTCATCAACTTCAAGCAGAGCAAGAATCGCTCAAACACGGCACCCGGCATCGGTCAAGGCCGGGAAGTCTTGCACATTCTCCAAACTCATTACCCCGAGAGGCTCGGGCGGGCGATGATTATCAACGGTAAGTTTCCGTCGAAACGGTCAGTCCTCATTAATTAATGCAAAACTATAGTCCCTTGGGTAGTATGGGGCTTCTTCAAACTCATTACGCCTTTCATCGACCCTTTGACAAGGGAGAAGCTTAAATTCAACGAGGACATGGCCCAATACGTGCCAAAGGAGCAGCTCTGGGCCGAATTCACAGGTGGTGAGCTGCAGTTTGAATATGACCACGATGTCTACTGGCCTGCGTTGCAGAAACTGTGTGCAGAGAAACGCGCCGAGCAGGTGAAGAGATGGGAAGCGGGCGGGAAGCAGATCGGTGAGAAGGAAGATTATCTCAAAGGTCACGACGTCCAGGGGGTATCTCCAACCCCCTCGCCTACCCTCGAAGCAGACGCTCAGGGTGGTGTCATTCCCTAGGCAGCTTCGGAGGTTCCGAGTCCGATGGAGGTGTTGAAAATTGCATGTCTGGATACTGATAGAAGCATTCTATCGGATAGAAGGATGGAGAGATGGGGGACTTGGTTAATCAGGGGCATCTACGAAGTACTCTATGTAATTACTAGGATACCAGCTAAGGCGATACATATTACATAATGAATACCCATGCACTAAGGTAACCTCCAAACTTGATAGTACTACATATACATATGTATGTATGTAGGTAAAGTACCTAGGCAAGCGGCTACCTCCACTCAGCTTGGAACGGCAAGTGAAGAAAAAGAAAAACTATCCCGAACCTCGACGTATTACAGCTCAAGCGGTCCAGAAGAAGAAACAATGTCAAATCTACATCCTGCGAAGGGCGGCAGCATCAGCAAAGACCAGCCAGGGCTGCGCTACCCAACGAGCGGCAAGACCATCTACCACCGAGCGCTGAATCGCACCAAGGCCTCCGAACTCAGCAGCGCCAGCTTCGCCTACCTATTTTCCGAGATGGTAGGATACGCATCTAAGAAGATAGAGAGCATTCAAGACTTAGAAAAGCGGTAAGTGAGCACAATGCACTCAATGCAAACGAAGCTCAAAGGTATTGATGCGATATCACCTCGTCCGATCTAGGCTCAACGTCCAGGGCCACCCTCTTGGCCTGAAGCTCCTCGACCTTTTGCTGTACCGCGAACCCCCGCGGTCGCAGACGCGTCCCCTCAACATCATCGCGCTCCTCCACTTCATCAAGCTCAACGTCTGGCAGCACCTTTTTGGGCGGGCCGCCGATGGACTTGAGAAGTCTTCAGACCCTAGCAAACCCGACGAGTACATGATTATCGACAACGAACCCCTAGTTAACCGGTACATTAGCGTGCCAAAGGATATGAGCCAGCTCAACTGCGCCGCCTACGTTGCCGGCATCATCGAAGGCGTATGCGACGGCTCGGCGTTCCCGGCGAGAGTCACGGCGCATACCGTAGGGAAGCAGGAGGAAGGCGAGATGTGGCCTGGTCGGACTGTGTTCTTGGTAAAGTTTGCGCCTGAGGTCATGGAGAGGGAAGGGTATCTGGGCAAGGGGTGACATGTCATCGTACCAAGTCGAACGACTGGGCTGGGACCATTCTGGCAATTGTATGGCGCTGGGGATGGTTAACGGGGAGTTCGGACAGTTTCAGTCACGTTCACGGGCGCACGATATCACGACGATCTCTGTTCACGGGATGGGGGAGGATGAGTAAGGTATGCAAGAGAAGTGTTATCGTGCTAACAAGCTAATTCACCGCCATGGCTTTGGTTCCGCCAGGTTCCCATCAGCCAACATTCGCATCATGCCAGAAAATCTAATTTCAAGGACGTTGAAGACAAGACCGTCATTCATAAAAATTTGGATACTTGTCGGTCATCGTGGGAGACCCTTATAGCCGTTGCCAGCACGGCTTCGGCCTCTACTAAGACCTCCGGCTTTGTCGGAGGTTGGGCCTTTCCCCATGAGCTCGGCCAGACCAAGATCCTTCCAGGCGGGTTCCTTGCTCCGCTGTGTGGCTTTCTGGATCCCAAATGCTGCGTGCTGGTCAGGCACAACATCGTCCTCGTCCTCGGGGTTGATGGGTTGGTGGTGGGGTGGAACGTATATCTCGTCGTCCGGTAGCTTGTCCTTGCAAAAATCCTCAAACATGTCGGCATCGCGAGGCTGCTGCATGTGCAGGTACGTATAGCAACCGTCCTTGTTCTACAGGAGAGTTAGCTACGTCTATGAATTAATTGACGATAAGCGTAAAGTTGTCGGGGAAATACCATTATTGCGATATGCGCAGTCTCGTGTATTGAGTCTGATGTACGTCCTAAGTTGGCTCATGAAATCGGACTACCTGCATGCGAAAGTGGATGGTTGTTTACTTGTGAGCCACGAGCCACGATGCCAGCCTTTCCTGACGTGTGTTTGTTTGTGCAAAGGTGGGAGGGATCACATGTTAGTAGTAGGTACACTTGCATATGTACGCCTATGTGTATGTATGTATGTACATACATATATACAGTACATACGTGTATGTAGGTACCGTGTACATGCCGTAATCCGGAAGCTTGTATGTAAAGATTACATACCTATGCAGGCATCTAACGGTTAACCACATACATACATAGGTACTAATTAGTCATGGGTTCAACTCCAATGTTCCAATTATCAGACTCCATGTTTCAACGAGACCGGCTTCGCGTTTTGCGGCCATGGGACTCTTCACATACATAGTATGGCCCTAGAGTGAACATGAAGAACTTGAGTTCTATAGTACAACCTGCGTTAGGGATTTTGGAGCCGTCTGGCCTCAACCCCTAGGTACGTTATAGGATGGGAGCACAAAGGACCCTTTGCTGTATACGCATTGCCACAACCTGATTCATTACCTATTACCTACTCTCGCAAGTCTGAATGCGCTTAACAGCTTAACACAGACTTTTCTCGACAAGAGTTTGTCAATGTCAACCTATGTGTGTAGCTAAATACCTACCTAACTACCGATATGCTAATTACGTTAAGTAGTTCCACAGCTTGACTACACTACTCTTGTGGTGCACTCTTAGCGAATGTATCACGGGATCACACCTACCGTCCAATACAATCACAGGTAGAGCAGGCCTCGAAGAATACAATGGTTCCGCCAGGAAGTCCACCGTCAACGCATTTGGGACGACCACATACATGTGGGCGTCAATTCCAAAAGAGGGTTATCAGAGAGCAAGCTTGGTGGCTAGTCACAGAGCAGGAAACCACCATTGACTAGGATTTATCATGTGTCTATTTCAGGCTCTGAATACAGCTTAGACACCTCCCCCTTATGATAGACACTATTTCATGAGCTGCAAAGAAACAACATACGGCGCCAAACTGAAAGAATTTCTTCTCGAAAGCTTCGTGCTCTAGCCTCTCCTCAATCTTGATGTTCAGGTTAGATAGACTCCGATGCCGTAGTCTCGATCGAGGTACCATCCTCGCTGGCCGTTAGCAATACACTCAGTCATGACAGAGTTGGTCATGTACTGAGCAGCCAGAGAAGGGGAAATTGTGGAGGTACCGAGGCGCTGAGGGCAGACTGATGCGGTGCAGTTGCCCGACGAGACCCCAAAGCAACCCTCAACCAGTTTGACAGTGATGTCGTCTTTGACAGCCTGGAGCTGCTTGATGGCGCCGTTGCAGTCCTCAACCGAGGGAGCAGGGCCCTACACGGCTGATTAGCAAGGACGGCCGGCATACTAACAAATGATCTGTGCCTTGTAATGGTGTGGGTGTTGCTTACATATTCAGCGGCAGAGCGATGACAGCGGTGGACTACATCTCGGCGTTGTTTAACCTTCTCGATAGCAGACTCGACAATCATGTCAGAGAGGACGGCCGACCGCATATTCTGAGACGAGGGGTGCGAGAACAGGCTTCCTCTAGCGAATATGGTGGCTGGAGCGGCAGCTAGATGAAATAGGCTAACCATGACAGTGGCCAGGATGCCCATTGGCACGAGAAACATGGCGGATGGCATGGGCGATATGATATCCGTAGATCGACGACGGTGATACTTGTCGAGGGGAAATACTCAGTCGTGCAGGGAGATTGGGGATTGAAAAAGTTGGGCCCGTCAAAGCCCGGTTGATGTATGATTTTGATGTTTGCTTGCTGCTTGGGTGTGACCTTAAGAGAGGACTGTAATTTAGAAACGGCGGTTTATAAATGTCACCTGGGTAGGTACTAAGGTACCTGTCTTGAGTAGGTAGGTTGGGTACCTACCTGGGTTAAACAGGTACGTAAAGTGGAAGGAGTGCTGCGTTCTCGTACAGGTAATGACCTAATAGGTATAAAATCATGGATGTTTGATGTACTGCGGCTGCCTACTTAGATACACACCTCAAATATGTACCTACCTCAAGTACGTTAGCGAATACCTTATTTTATCATGTGCTCTAGAAAGGGGAAGGGGCCACCTTTGGATTCAGCGTACATGTAACCATAAGTAATTTTCGTAAAACTTGCTATGTCCACTGATGTATGCAGTGAGTAGGCATCGTATCCTGGAAAGGAATTACACGTCTGATACACGTCTGATGTGCTTGAAATTCAGTAGGCCTCGCCACTGGGTCTAGGACTTTGACCTTCATCCCAACATTGAAGAGCTTGCATGCATTCCACATTCCATGTACCATATAAGAGGTATATACTTGCCTGAGTATGCTGCGTGAGTAGAACCTCACAGTGTCACACTGACCATACCATAGCCGGCACCTCACCAGTAAGAGGTACGAAGATACAATGGGCAAGAATAAGGGGGGGGGTCACCGCTTCAATGTGAGTATGAGGTTGATTGTCCCATATACCAGCATGAATGAACTTACTGACGTCAATGTACGCTTGCGCATGGTTGAATGTACAACTGGCACCGGCAGTAAAAGCTGGAAGCTCAAAATAACGTTGAGTGCCTATGAATGCATGGTGACTACATTCTCTACATGCAGGTACTTGAAAGCAATTTAAAGCTATTATGTCTAGTATTTCATGGAATGTCAACCCAGTCCTTATCTTCTAAACCCCCCGGAGACAGGCACACTATCATAGTGTCCCGACAAGCCCCATGGCCGTTCGAGTCAGGTTTACATAGGCCCATGCTCCGTAGCGTATTTCAACACTAATAAACCCATAATCGGTAGGTGCCCGCGTGGCTGTTGATGTTAGGATGGTCACCAAGAACTCCCATTTGGCCCTTGCTGACACAGTCGTCCAGCAAGGGACTGGCTATGTAGGTAGCTAACCACGTTGCTGTACGGTTGACTGGTCTAGTAACATAGGGCTGGGCGCAAAACCGGACCTTGCATGTTCCTTCACTCCAGACGGCGCAGATATTGGAGTAGAGCGAGAAGTTCTGCTGCGTACCGATCTGGATGGAATCGATCACGTGCTGGCAATCCGACACTGAAGTATTGGTAGACTATCATGGACTATATTAGCCTGGTGATAAGTTGGGGGAAAGATCCCGTCACGTACACCATAACAGGCGAAGGCATCTCGTTTCTTGAGAGTGGGGAGGGATATAGCAGACCCAGTGTCGTGTAGAGTCGTGGACTGGCTGGCTGGCGCTGCCATGGCTAGGTGGCCGCCATAGGCCAAGATGGCAAATACAGCAGTGAATCTCATGATAAACGAGTCCTTGGCTAAAGTAGAGACTCTGGAGTCGTTCTTGGAATGGATCGACTACTTATCGGTAGGTACCTAATGTGACTCTAGAGTATTAGGGTAGATGAACACACGAACGAAATGCCGAAATGTTGAAGGGGATGTCGAAGGGGAGGACCAGAAGGGGCTCGCAGAATAAGTGAAAAGGTGGTTAGGGACGTGTCGTAGTGGGAGCGATCCATCTGCATTTATGTAATTCGTTTTGACGTTTGACGTATGTAGATGGCGGGTAACGAGGTGCTACAGAAGCAAGAACAGACCTCGAAGTACTACTGGCAGGAATACTTTCACGTGTACTTGAATACACATTACATACTACATACCTACGGTATGTGCTTCCCTGTGTAGGCATGTAATGTACCTACATGGTACCTACCTACTAACTTATAGATGGTTGTTAGCAACTTTAAAGCTATGAGGCAGGTACCTGTAGCTACCACATTTTCGATTGTGCAAAATACATAGTACGTTGGAGGTAGGGACGCAGGCAGGTAAGGACATCAATACCCACCTCACCCAGATACCAGATACATACCAGACAGGGAGAACAAGACGTCTAAACGTAGTAGTAAAGGACCATTTTTAGGTGCTCATGCGAAGGCAGCGACTTTGTTATCTACCTACCCGCCTAACCTAGCCTCTAGATAACTGGCCATCTTAATATGCCTTGTGCTGTTGTCGTGGACGTCGTCAACGCCACGGGGGAGCTTGTCGCCGCAAGCTTGGCACCAAACTTAGCCACATCTCACTGCACTAACTATTAGAGGTATGTACTATAACCTGTATTAGCTGGAGCCTGGGATGAGGGTTCAAGACTTCAAGTGGGCTACGACGCATTGTATGCACATAGCAGTGTATTGTGTATTTTTATTACTTACTCCTTCTAGTGGCAGCTGTATATATCAAACTGCGCCTGACAGATCACGAATCTAGCAGTCGAAACCGGAAATTCAAAGCGATCATTTGTACTAACTCAGGCATAGATTGTACAACTACTTCGGACCTACTAATGTAAGCATAGAATACCTTAGTATGTATATGTACCGCTGCGAAAGCTATTTGTATAATATGGTCTTTAGATGTAATTTTGTGATGGAGCCAGAAACTCCCGCCGTTATACTACTGAATGTGCAATCAAATGTTTGTCGGTTTAGTACCTGCTCAGATCTGAGGCTAGGAAGAGGATCCTCCATGCAAGATCAATCGTTCCATTTTCAAGTGTACTATACTACTATGTATGTATGTACAACGTAAGTACTAATGTATATACATGTAACATGCATCTATGTACGTATTACATAGACACATCATGGCGATGTCCGAAGATGACCTGAAATTCAATACTATTACATACTCAAATATTTTATATTTGGCATAAAAAGAGCCGTTGCTAAGTGCTAGAAGACCTCAGATATTTAATGTTTGCGATATCCTATAAAGGTACCTAGGATACTTCGCAGAGACTGTACATGTACTAGGTACCTAGTAGTAAGAACCAGAATTAGCTTGCAAAGGCCCTTGTACATATGTACTAACTAGGTAGGTACCTATGTACCAGGTAAAGCTTTAATTGGAGGCATTTATTTCACTTTCATAAGGTAGTAACCCTTGGTTCTTGGCCGTTGAGGACCTGTGTACATAGTATGCCTAACATATATGACATATGTCATAATACTGTGCTGCATGTGTAAAGCGCAGGCAGCTGATGGCCCCTATAACTACAAAGTCAGTCTCGACTCTCGAGAGTACTAATGGTGGGAGAAGGCAAATGATTTGCATTTTACATGTGGAGGTTGCAAAGCTTGATGGATTTTGAGACAGGTGCAAGCGTTTGGCCCCACATACACTCCAACTTCTGTCGCGTTCTTAGTGGTCAAGTAACTTATTTATGGGGCTGCAATACATTTTACTACATATTGTACTTCGTAAGTGTGTACGAAGTACATATGTACTACCCTGGCTTCCCCCTTTTTGCTCGACCCAATGCTCTCAGACCTTGCAACACCTTATCCATGATAAATGATGATAGCAAGCACGGGGAATGGCGAGCAGGGTCTGGAACGTACTATGCGGCGTTCAATCCAGCCATCTCCCCATTCTACAGTCCAACGTTGCTTGTTCTCTTTTACCTGTCACGTACGACTAACCGCCGATAACTCGTCCATTCGTTTCAATTTTCCCTGCTTGGTGGTATTCGGTCGTTGTACAGATCCGTACAAAGTACCTATAGACAAGCGAGCTCTTCTCTTCTTTCCTTTCCATTCACTCTCTAAACCAATCCCCTTGACTTCGTCTTCGAATCTTGAAGCGTCAGACTAGAATATATTCCAATGCATTGAAGGAATGAATGAATGAACTTCCTTGCCTCTCATCTACATGTACATACTCCTCGTCTCATCAGGGAGAGGTACGGTATCTTGTAAGGCCTCGGTGACGTCCAAGTTACCTACCTTAAGGTTCAAGCAAGTTGCAAGAGCAGAGTAAAAGGATAAAATAAGAAAGGAAAGGAAAAGAGACAAGCCAATTCAAGCTCGGTTCCTTCTGGGCCAAATAACGTCTCCCCGCTTCTTATGATTTCCGGTCAGTTTATACTTGCCGTCGTCAACAACGGTGGCTCTTTTCTCCCTCGTTCCCCTCATTCCCCTCTAGTCTGCCATATATTGACATAAACCCCTTCCAGTGTCTTTATTTCACCATCTCTCGCGGACAGTCAAGCAAGATCTTCACCGTTGACCCAGCCCTCAGTTTGACAATAGCCCGCGTCTTGCTGCACTAGCTAGGGCCAAGTCCTGCCAACGGTGACGCGTATAGTTGAGCTCTATCTCACGTTCGACTACACCCGCACGTCCTCGACGCCCACCCCCCTATCATTACGAAAATGGCATCTGTCACGGTTGAAGAGAAGGCTTCTAAGCCTGGCCAGTTGACCGTCTCTACTCGACAACTTCTCTCTCCCGGCCAAGAGATAAGTCCCGAAGCGATGGAGATTCGTCGAGATTCGAGCGCGTCGACGCCGTATTCGGCCTCCGCCGTCAATGGATTCGACACTGATATCGAGGCAATGATGCCGGTGAAGTCTTCTGAGCAACTGAATAAGACAACCACCGCGGGCACCAGGCCAAGGTCGGATTGCCCGGTCTGGCCTGGTCAGGACCATTGGCGACAAAAGGCGCGAGCGGCTAAGATTAACAACAGGTCCTGCCAGTGCATGGCTCGCCTTAGCAAACGGAATAGAATCGTCGTCAAGATTCTTATTGCGCTTTCAATTGTTGGCATCGCCGTCGGCGTCGGCTTCGGCATCAGCAAGCCACTCGGCGCAGGCATTTGGCAACCCAAGGACAACTGATTGTCCTGCCACCGCCGCCGCCAAAAAGTCCGGCCTCTCCAGTATGCGCTATATTGTGGATATCATGACGGTCATCATACAAGCCAACATTATGTCGATGGCATGGTGGGCGGTATTCATGCGCTGGAAGCGGCGGTTGTAGGGTGTCGTCAACTGTCACGATCATCGATGCCCTGGTGGTGTTGGCTCGAATACAATGAACTGCCAATGCTCAAGCAGGGCACCTCCCAGACCATTACCCGTTCCTTTCCCTCGATTGTCTATGCTCTTTAATACTTTTGTCGATACCCATCTGGACTCCGATTCGCGTACAAATTCACTTTTAACAATTCAGGTCAGGGGAAGCAGATCCATGTTAGACTACGGAATATGGAGGCGTTTGGGAGTACACAGTGGCTACAGGACGATGCATACTGGGGCAAGGCTTCCATTTCTTTTTGCGAAGTCGTACCGAAGTTTGAGGGCATAGTGCTTTAGCTAGAGTCGAGGAGTGCTGATGCAATGCTTGCTCTTCTCGGCGGCGATTTCGAAGATAATCAACACAAGTGACCGCTCACGTACGAGGCCTCGTACGGTGTTTCACTTGTTTCAAACCCTCACCCAATTCTACATAAGCAGGTGAAAGGACAGTCCCATTAACTACATGTGCCTAGGTAAACCATTGAAGCGGACCCGACGTAAAATACATGGACATGGTGCATTAGGACCTCAGGATTCTGGCGTGTGTGCATACCTAGGTAAGTTACCAGAATCCATAAAGCCTTCGTAGAGAGGTATGTAGGGTCATAACCTACCTCCTGGGTATGTACCTAGCAAATTCATATGACCGTGATGGCCGTATCTTTAGGAGGGATTTTGGGGTCTTCTATCACGAGTCTTCGGGATGTGAAAACTGACAGGTGATCTAATCAACTTGGGTGGCCATGATTTCTATCAAGAGGCACATCTTGAAAATCTTGCGACTGCCTGCTTCCACTTCCTGGTAGCTCTCGTTTCGCATGCTCGTCGGTTCGTTGGAAATTGCCCGAAAGAGGACCTGGCCCTGCCGTTGGGCGTCCCGGCCACTCCATGGCCCCTCTCCACGGAGACTCGACCCTCTGGTTTTGTATCCCCATCTCGATATCTCGCTGTCCTTGGCCAGCTGCTTTGCCACGCCACGCGGAATAAAGAGCAATGGAGACAAAAGCGACTGGGACAAGGCAGAGCAGAACGTATGCGAACATCCAGTTGCTGTCGTTGTAAGGCTGGTCCCCTTCTCCAGACATCTCATCAACCTTAGGTAGTCCTCTATAGTTAGCTTTTCTTTGTTGGGAGGGAGGGCTTACAGGAGCAGCTCTGGGTAGGATGTGGGAAGTTGTATATGGGTACAGTACCCGGAGTCTCCCTCGATGTTGAAGAATAAGGGGTCACCTAGCTCATCGCAAAGGAAGCGATGACTGGGTATTTCAGTGTACCGTTGCGGCCAGAGGGAGTGGCAGCGACTTGCTATTTATCAATCCCAGAAGAAAGAAGGTATTGTTCTGCGTGTTCTGGATCTCGGTCAAAACAAGTCTTTGTTCATGGATCCTTTCAATATCATACGCACATATTAGGTAGCGCAGCCTTTATTCAAGTAAAACGGCCTCAGTGTCCTATGGGCTTCGTTATATTATATTTTGTTACGTACTTGAACCAATGTTCCAACTTGACGGATTGTCCGAGAAGGGGGCTCAAAAATGGTTGTCGTTGTTTTCCGTACCAAGATACAAAATGTATACATGTTTACCCCAATTGGTAGAGAAGCTTGAAATTGCACATAGCCTCTGTTTGTTTGTCTGAAGAGTAGTATCACTCATTGGAAAGGGCTGTGCTCTCAGCCCTGGCGGAAGCTGGGGGGATAAGAGAGGCGAGAATGACATAGCAGCATAAAAGTCTCCCCCGAAGCGCTGGCTATGCTTTAAGTTTAAAAAGAACGCAGATTCCTGGTGAGAATTTGCCCAACTCGCAATATAATTACAAGTTGAGTGGTCTTGAGCAATACTGATGAGCGAAGATCTGTCCGAATCTGAGTGGAGAGTATTCCAAATTCTAGGTGCCTGACTATCATATGAGCACCGATGCATCTGGAAGCCCAGCTACCGGTAATGATAGATCATTGGTTAAGGTAATGATGCATGAAGATAGGTAGGTGTAGTGGTAGCTGTCTAGGACATCAAGACCTACGCGACTCCAGCTTCTGGCGAGTTCTTCGTGGTCTTCCTATCATGGACGTGGAGGAGAAATGCGATGACGGCCTCCACACCAATGAAAGCGGGTGAGTCTCGCCTACGCATGTCGCGGAAGAAACGAAACATCTTCGAATCATCTTATGTGGGAGATACTGATCTTCGTGGAAATGCAAAATCCAGGGGATAAGGGGAATCTCGAATTCCGCTGAAGGGGAGGCTGATATGAAAGGACCAGCGCCAGGTGACAGTCGACGTAAAATGCGCCGCCGGCAAGGGAGCTCATGACAGATGCGAGCCCAGACGGGGGCGCGCGAAAGGTTGAAGAGCGAGCACACAGACAAAAATTTAATCCTCTGGGTCTGAAATCGGACAAGCCAAGGCGTTTGGACAGTAAAACGAGTTATCTAGATAGAACTCCAATGACCAGAGGGGTGATATCCAACTCCTCAGATTCCCAGGTCCTTTCCAACTCTACATCCAGTTGATCCCATTGCCTCCAAATACAGCTCCGTAGCCTCCGAAGCTTACCTGCGTCTGCCCATTATTAGGTGCCGCGAACATATCTCCCCAATCGATGGAACCAGCATCGACAAAACCAAGCATCTGATCCCAGGCAACATCCACGGCAGGCTGCGCACTTGGTGCTGGGTTGACATCAACATCTGTCAAGTTTGACGACTCATCGATGCTCGTATGTTTAGCCTCTTCGGGTGGTAGAAGGCTTTGCAGTTTACGTATATAGCTTGGCGTCTCTGGTGAAGAGCCTGTGGCTTCTCGAAGCCTCTTTTCCCGTGACTTCCAAGCCCGTATCGTGAAAATGGCCACAGCTGCGTGCGCCTTAATGGAGACATCATACAGTTCCGTATGATACTGGTAGCAGAGTTCAACAGTGGCCCACGCCCTTTCTACCAACTGCCCAGACGTACGCCAGCTGAGTTGCCCAACCATGTATATGAATACTTCAAGCTGGAAATGAGAGAGCACTACAGCCGTTAGCAAAATCTGGAATTCGACGGCGGGAGGTCCCAACTCACCAAACCACGAGAAACAGTTTCTCGTCCCAGACAGCTGGTACATTCTTAGGTTCTCTTCTCCCGCTGTGAGAGACATCTTGAACAGATGATCCTTAGGCGTCGTGATCTCTGTGCCCCATTCCGGTTGACTTGTCATTGGGCGAATGAGCTCTCGGAGCTTATCAATCATTATAGACTTGACCTCAATAGCGAGTACGTGAATAGGACCCATCGACGGGTCGCTGTATTTTGAAAGAGTGTCTGACATGGCTCTGTCTACCTCGTCGATGCGCCTAGAGGCCCTCTCGAGCTTATCTGCGTCGGGGAAAGACTCTAACCCCATCTCGTTCTGCAGGATGACTAGATGAAGTTCGGGAGTGTCCACCATCATCTTAGTAATCTCGCAACATATCAGACAGAAGATCATATCTGTTGGGCTATCTTTAGGCTGAATCGTCGTCATGGTAGGGTAAAGATCGGAATCGCTAATGTTTAGGGGCGGCTTGGTGTCCCAGGAACGTGGGAGGAGGGAGTGGCCCAGGCCCGACATCAGAGCGTACATGGCATCGAGGAAATGAATCCTCCACCAGACTCGCCGCCGCATCTCAGTTTCGAATGGTGAGAGCCCAAGAAATTCGCCGTCGCGGTGGAGACCCATCTTTTGCGCGATCCTAACCGTCACGCCATTCAGAATCCAAGCCGCATGGCGATCATACCTCCCCGGGAGGGAGAACTAGGATGTGCCTGTCAGCCAAATCCTGACCAAGAGACGGCTCTGAACTCGTACCAAGTATAGTACCAAGGCCTGTAGGACGACCATGTCATAATTTTTCAGAATGCCGATGCGCATCAAAGCTGAGCGGCAGCCCTTGGAGAAGCGAGCGTAGGCTTCTGCCCTTGTATACCCGAATCGCTCCACGCACTCATCGTCGGTTAGGGCTACCGCAGCCATTAGGTAGATAGAAAACAGCAATGCTTCCACGTTTTTCGGAACCCTTTCCCTACTTGTCGCGGCTTCGACGAGTAAGGGTTGGACCGTGGGTACGTGTATCACTTTGGTTAAGGGGTTGACTCTCTCGAGGAAAATCTGCCACAAGCTAAACACGTGAGCTGGTTGGGGGTGTAGCTCTTCCAGATTGGCATCAGATGTATCTGATAATATCAGACCCCCGTTGAGATCAGAGGACTGCGATTCCGCGGGTGTACAAGGATCATCTCCTATCTCCTCATCCTCGAGTATTTCGCGCATCGCCTCAAGCTAATAGAGGTGAGAGGACGAGTTAAAATCAAGGCTAATCAAACATACTGCAGTGCTACACAATAGGCGGCTGCAGAGAGAGTGCGCGTGCGTGTATTGTATATGTATTGTATGCGGACAGGGATGAACTCACTTCACTGTGTATGCTGGCCCAAAGGAAGCTATCTATAAACTTGACGCCGCCCTCGTCGATTATTAGCTTCCCGAGGGGTTTCCAAATATCGTCCTGGCTTGGGGAGTCGGTTGATGATGGAGCCGTGGGTTTCGCGGTAGCATACTCGGACAATAGCTCCTCACACCTGGCGAGCCTCTGCTGTAAGTCTTGATTGGGCCTCCTCCTCTTTCGCGCGGGCGCTGGGGTGCTTGGCGTACATGCGACATTGGCCTAGGCATTTTGTTGTTAAAATGGCGGAGGCGACGTCACTCTTTTGCAAACTCACCTTAATGCAGTTGGAGCAAGGCGTTTGGCGGTCACATTTGATCTTTCTATTCTGACATAAGACCTATATAGCAGATGGACATGAGGACGGCGACCTATGATAACATGACATTGCGGTCAACTCACACAAGCAAGGACCCTGGGTGGCTTTCCCGAGGAGCTGGAGGCCATGTCTATCGGCTTTTAGTTGGGAACTGTATTCCGAGTAGTGGCGTCTCTCATTGACACTAAGTTAGGCAGATCTGGAGTGAAAAAAGTAAAGAGAGTAGAAAAAGTGAAAAGTAAAAGAAAAGGAACGATATGTCTCGTAAAAAATGACGATTGCGTAGGGGATTAGATCCAAGACGGACAAGGATCCTTTGTATAAAACTTAGGTAGGTAACTTTATTGATTGCTGTGACCAAGTGGAGGGGATGGCGAATGCGACGAGGTTGCCTAAACACACCTGGGCATCCTAGGAGGGTAAGATCCGATCCTAAGGGGTTCTGACACGGTATGGATGATGACTCTTCGCGGGGCTCAGAGGCTTAGATCATAGTATGTATGTATGTACATACAATGAGATCGCCCGAGCTTGCTCGGAATCTTTTTTTCTCGGGTTCTTTGACGGGCGTTGGGAGTTAAGACTTATCCAGTTTATAAGGCCCAATGACGAATGAATGGCCCAAGGCTGGCAGACTCAATATTCTTGATATTCATTCTATGATACATGTACTACATGTAACATACTATAACATATCAACGGATTACCTCCTTCATCGATATGTTCTCCGTCCTCTTTTCTTTGTGTTTCCTCCACTAAATAAGTATGTATGTATGTACATTACCTGATGTAAGCACCCTTCTGCCTAGCACCTGCGGAGCTTATTAAGTAAGTAGGTAGGTACGTAGCTGGAAGCTCGACGCACGGAACGGTTATTCCGATCCAGCATCTCCCACCTCCGGCTACATTTAGTACCTCATTTACTGGAGATACCTACACGTAACTTTGAGGAGAAAAGGAGGTATGTACATATATGTATGTACAGGTACGTCAAGACATTACTACTACATGTAATCTTCGTACGTTAGTACCTCCGAGTCACGTGTAGGCTCAAGCTTGGAAGACATCAAATATCCAGACCTCCTGGGACATCGGCTATTGATTGCGCTTGTTCATCATCATCAGACCCCAACGCCGACAGAAAGCATCACACTCCCAGCTGAAACGCCAGGCTGGATTATCGGGTGGACGGACAGCATGATGTATATCTGGAGCAGGGGAGAGCGTGACCGGTACCGAAGCTTCAGGGCCAACTGGTGGCGAGGAGCCGCTTGCAGATACTCTCCGCTGCTTCCCCGAGGAGGAGATCAGGACGAGATTGTCCTCTGCGATGTGAGGAAGAGCAAAACGTCCCACGGTCACTGAAGACGATAACGAATAAAAAGAACGACAACTGTTGAAGCTCATTGGTTACACGTATGATAAGGAGAGCACCCACCGAAGAGCAATATCTATACCTTGTTAAGTTACGCCTTAGCACGTAATCCGTAGCAATATTATATGTCGAATTTTGATTTGGTTGTAAGTACTAACCTATGTACATAGGCTACCCAGGTAGGTACTTCATGTAGGTCTATTCGTATTCCTTTACGGCTTGTATGTTAGATGTAGAATCTTAACTATCGTAGTATCAATTGAAGCACATTTCCTTCCTTTTCGCCCACACTTCATTCCATCATACAGCGTCGTGCCCAAGGAGCACCAAATCTAAATTGCCAATAGAATCCAGCTGATCTATGAACCGGGTCGCCGGCCGTCCTTTCCAGACCCTGCTCTATGCATGCTCATAGCTGACCAGAGTCGTCCCTTCCAGCGATGCCATTCCTTTTATGATACAACCATGATTTAAACGCCGAGACTTTTCACGCAAGTCCACAGCACCACGGGAACTATAACGTTGTCATTGCCACCAGTCAAGACGGCCTCTGTGAGACTACTTGTGGCGGCACACATCCCCGTCTTCTGAAGGGCTGCGCTCCACGTATCCTGGGTGCCATTCGTTGCAGGCCATCCCCCGATACGGAGCCATAAGCGGGCCGCAGTGAGTCCAATGAAAACGGCAAATGCGAAGGCCACGCTCCCCTCAAGACTCTTGCCGCCGCCCCAGAGCCACTTTCGCCGTCCATAACGCCTTCCAATTAGTGAAGCAGCCGCATCGCCTAAGCCCACGCAGACAACACCAGAAACCATACTAACTTCCCGTGTAGGCACCTCCCAGCCTTCGAGATAGCCAATCCCGGTACGAGGGAGTGAGCCTAAGGACAGCCACAAGGGAATAGCACATCCAACGAGGAGAAAGATATGCGAGATAACAACGGGGCCTCGAAGATCTCGCCCGTCAACGTATGGTTCCAGGAAAGAGGCCAGGGGCTTCGACAGCGGCGGAAGTTGACTTGCTCGAAGAAGGTCGAGAAGAAGAAATAGGGCGAGCACAACGGACAGTGCCAACGCCGCGAACGCAGGGTCTATATACGTCGCTGGTAGAAACATGGCAACCATCATGAAATGAAAGACCTTTCGCCGCGTGTCTACCTCGTAGACAGGCGATAGCCGGAAAACGACCGTGAGACCAACCACAATAACAGAGACGAAGTACGCACTTAAGACCAGGCGGGTGTTCCCCTGACCAACATATGATTGGCGAACATAGTCGACCCAGCCCACCAACTGAGAATGTTCGATTTCGCCGGACGACCTTGGGGGCAGACATATCCATTGTTCTAGGTTGCGACTGATAACCTCCCATCTGAACCGTGACAGATCTCCAAATAGATAACCTAGGGCCCATCCTACTGGGTCTTGGCCATGGAGCGCTTCATCCGTAATGACTCGTCTCACGCCAACGAAAGGGAGCGGCAAGAAGATAGCGCCCAGGATGCATATGTAGACGTAGGCAGCATAGATCCATTTTCGGGCAATGGCCTGCTCCTGGGTGAGCGAGGAGAAGGCACGGACAGAATGAGAAGCAGTTCGCTTCCTTCGCCCAGATGGAGTGTGAGTATAGGACTTGCGTGGTAAATGGCCCACGCCAAGCATGGTGTGTCGACGGAGTGACGGCTTCGCGTCGACGATATTAGCCGTTACTCCATATGTCACAGTAGCAGTAGAAGGGGCGAGTCCCTCGAGTCCAGTAGAACCACCTCCGTCGGACATGCTTTTCGCGCGGTGAGGTACTCCCGAAACCGTGGATCCCGGGGGGTCGCTATCTTCGGCATCGTCGAAGGCTTCGCACGAACTGCAAGAGGAGCTGTCCACAGGCGCGTGGAACAGATCATGTCTCACTCTCCTCCACGACATGATACCAGAAAAGAAGTTGGAAGCCGGCTTAGACGGATTAGTTTTCTTCTTAAAGCGCCACTTAGGCACACGAGCCAAATAGACCCCACACTTGATCGCTTGGCTGCATGTGACAAGAATGTCAAGGCCGCCTACCCAGAGCAACGACTTCAATATTACAGCTTGGGGAGACGAGGAAAGTAATAAGAGATTGAGGAGTGCTACGGATAGTAGCTGCAGCTCAGCCGTGAGAAGACTGGTCGCGGTTAGAGTGTGCAGCACTGAGCAGAGGTTCTGATGTAACGGATATAGTAGAGTTGCATGTTCCAACGAGATAGCTAACGGAAGGGTGACCATCGAAGTGGCGTCCGGCTTCAAAGGTCCTCTGAGAAATAAGGGGGTGCATGATAGTATCCAGTGCAACGGATCACACCCCTGATCATTACCTGAGACAGCCGGGATTAAGCTTGGTGGTAGAGAACAGACGGCGAGTACCATATTTGGTAATAGCACCACCTCATTACCGACGGCGAGGAGCAACGAGACGAAGAGAGTAATGGTTGGTGGGTAGAAGAGCGGTGCAGGGTCAAAAGATGTCGGTATAGTGATGGGTATCTTCCTCGAAGGCGTCCGACGCCTGTACGACCACATAATAAGTCGCAAAGGATAAAGCACCACCAGAGTCGCTGACACTCCTATGCAGATGCAGATTTCTAAGATTACATTAGCGATGCTACTCAGGTAACTGGATTGTGAACCAACACATACCTCGATCCCATCTACGCAGTATTGGCTGGACTTGAGGATTGGTGTAGAGCAGAGCACAGAGAAACGCGATGATGACCAACTCAGTAGAGCGGCGAATTGTCTCTTTCCCCCTCCGTATCCTGTCGGCTAGGCTTCGCGGGATCCTACCCAAGTTTGCCTCCTTTTTTAGGTTATGCGAGAATCTCGGACCTTCTTCGTCGAGGGCAGGAGAAGGTATAGGGGTTGCAGTTCCTGAGAAAACCTCGTTGCGTCCCCGCAAGCCCTTGCGCAGCCTTCTGGGAGCAGGCAGGCCTTTGAGAAAGTGCTCATCGTCAGCTTCGGTGCCGCTGTCGTCACTCGGCGTGATTTCCCTCGAGGTGCCAGAGTACGCAGGTGGCACGTCAAGACGTTCCCCTGTCGTCGAGGACTTGTAGGCGAGGTGATCGGATGAGTCGAGCAGATCCGAGTTCTGGCGATGGTAGGGATGTGGAGATCGTGAGAGGAGTCTCGAAGCATGTTGTTCAGACGGGTCGGGGTGCTCAGGCATCATCGAGACACCGTGGTTGAAAGGCACCTGAGGCGCGCGAGCTGGGATAGAGTCATGCAATCCCGATTAGTTCTCCTTCCGTCATGTTCCACAAGTTGAATTACGATGTATCAGATGTTGGTAATGGCACGACGAGATTGTGATGATTTCTCTCGAGACGTAGGTTTGTAAGTTAAGTGGCTTTTCCTTTTTCTGATACCATCCAAATGTTATGCTACTGAACCTACATGTAGGTATGTAGATAATGGATGTTCCGTATGTGATCAGCAATAAGCACGTGGATACAGAATGTTAACGCCTGGTGCCTTACCTGAGGATGATAATAGGTTGCATACCCAGTATGTAAGTACCTATCCCTGCTCTAAACCTAAATTCACATGTTTCGTTGTTTTTCTCAATTTTTGTTAGTTGCTTAATGAGGCGGTAGCTACATAATTGCATACAGCATGTACATACATTCCTATTTGTACTGCACGGAGTACTTAGTAATGTACTCCCACATACTTCGTACTAACTAATCTACTAACTTACGTATGTAGGTACATACATAGTGTAGGTACACTAGCGGGTGGAGGGGGGTTTTGGACAGAATGTCAGCAACGAGCAATCGTGGCTGCCATACTATCCAGCCCAGGTGATAATTGGACATGACTGGACATTATTTCGTTCTCATTACATTAGATGTACCTGCGGTGTGTTATCGACTTACCTATCCCTTTCCAAGCAGCCATGGAAGGTACCTAGTAGTACACGCTCGGCGATAAGTCAGAGTGGATTATATGCGCCCAATAAAAGAGCCAGTTCAGTGGTTTTTCTGATGATCTTTTCGTACATGTTTTCAATGCCATTTTATCCCCTCTGATTCCTTTGCGAAAGCGCACCCCCCACAAAGCGGCTCCTGATGGATACAAGAGAGTCGGGGTGTGGCCGCGGCCAATCCGGTCATAACCGCACCACCTCAAACTTATACCAGAGAGACGGTTGTGATCCGAGAAAGTTAATCGCATTAGCAATTAAGGAAATTTGTGAGCCAGTACAATAGTAACTCCATGGTCTCCTTAAAACAAGAAGGCAGATCGAACCGGCTCTTGTCCCCATTGTCCTAGGTCAAATAATAATCCAAATGGACGCCTTTCTCATAAGCAGCACTCAGGTGCTGACCAAGAAATACCTACAGGTAAGGTGGTGACCTCAGCGGCATAATCCTCAGGTAAGAAGTCTCTTACTACATAGTTAGGTACTATATGGTTGTTGAGGTTGACCCTGCTGGATGCTGCTACTCCGGAAAAGTATCACGTGGTTACCCTCCATTCAACAACATCCTGAAGGCCCGGAACAGAATCCACATCAGTATCGTTGGTATCAATCGAATAATTAAATCAAGAGCTACAGTTCAATACTGATTATAATGGTCAGAGGGATGATTGAATTTATTTCCGGTATGAAAGGGTACCACGGTATTACGGTATATTTATCACGTGATACCACTTCCGTGGGGTCCTGGCCATGTAGCAGATTTCACACACCTGCATCGGAGCCAGAGCAAAGGATATCTTATTTTTCATCTTATACTATGTATGGGCGCCCCAGAAGATTTCTTGTTAAAAGGCTATGCCAGATGTAAATAGTTGCAGGTGCATATGTAGACGTAGTGTAGGTAACTGGATCTCATTAGAAAAGAGACAAGAAACCGTTAATACATACCTAATAGGTATTGCTTTGCCAACCTTACATACATAATATGGTCGACACTGAAATAATTCCCATGTCTCCTTGGATTTCCCTTGGTGAGACGTATATGGGTTCATTATCAGCATACATAAGTGTTGATCTAAGTAATGGAGTGGGGCTAATCAGCTATGTACCTACCTAGCGAAAATCTCGTATTCTCAATAAGAGGCGACGTCACTATGACCACAGTATGGGTTTTTTGTATGGACGGCGGAAGTTACGGTATTAATATCCATACGAATACTTCGTAGGAACACGAGAATTCCATCTCGCAGCTGACAACTTACAAGACAGCAAGAAAAGGATTATTTTTGAAACTTGGGAGGCTGGTATTGGGCTGCGGCACCGTACCGCCCCGTCATCAATAGGACAACGGTGCTCATTGATTGGCCGACTAATAATTACTTCCGCTTTACAGTGCGTGATATCTCTAGAGAAACAGCACTGCCTCAGAGGAAAGAATACCGATATCTTGAGTCTTGTTGTCGGGAAGCCCATTGAATTCAGTAGGCACCTATTTAATTTGCCTCGCACATTTTCGTGGAATCTAGCAAATTGCTTTCTCCTACCAGCACCTACCTACGCAAGATCCAGACGAACGGGACCTCTATACTTGAGTAACAGTCAGATCTTTGCCCCCGCCTACCTTACTCTCTCACCTTTCCGGGATCTCGCTGTTTTCTAGCTTCGGTCTTGGCCTACCTCGGCTTCACTGGACTTATATCCTTTCGTTCTGTGACACTACAGTCCGAATTACCCTCGCAGCGTTAGGTATGATACAGCAGAATCTGCACAGTGACCGGAGCTAGCGGTACGAAGTACGGCCTGCAGTCATCGCCTCTGGACTCCTGTCGCCCACTCTTGAGCAGCCTCTGCAGTAGTTTGCGTTAGCTCTCCCCCTTCTCATCCTACTTCAAAAGGCTTTCATCAAAACGCCAGTGTAACCCAATTTCCTTCACTTACCTCTCGATATGACATCTGGAAACCGCCTCCAAGGTGAAAAGGCGGCTTACACGTCCAGCCAAATCACTCACCGTCGGCATCCTTTTGTAGAAAAGATGCCCTCACCTGTGCCGTTCTTTCTCACGCTCCTGTTCGGTCTGTTCATCACTGCTGGGTTGGCAAATGCTGTCTTCAATAAGCAGCCTTCTGCCCATGAATCAGCCAAAAGCGACATTGACCATATCGTACACCGGGATGACTCGACCTTCTCTCGGTTGCTGAGCTCCGCGTCTCCCCAGGCACTGCATTCCTTTCTGCATACGTACTTCCCTACTACTTACAAGCATGGCATCTATGACTCCGATCACGCGGCTATGGAGGCTGTTCATGAGACCGACCCCGAATTGGCAACCTCCATCGTCCAGATGGCAAAGAGGCAGCAGTCTAGTAATGAGACAACCACTTCAACAACGACCAGCTTTGCCACAGACTCCAATGCGGCAACTACAACGAGTGAAATCAGTACGACACTTGGCTCTTCGACCTCAGATACGACGACAACGACGGTAGGGGTGACACCTACTGTCTCTTCTACTAGTACCTCTACACAATCGTCCGATTCACAGACAACGTCGCTAGCTTCAGAGTCCACCGGAGGCCCGTCTAGTTCTAGTATGTCCTCTGCTCTCAGACACTGTCATCGTTATCACAACGCTACTATATCAGACTCCTTGGTCACCGCTTCCCCTGCATCTCCACCCTCCTTCCTCTACATCTTCCTCTACATCTCCTTTCGGGCTTCGTTTAGTAAGGAGTCGTGGCATTGTTCCCGGCCTTGCTTCAGGTTCTCGCGAGCGGCCGGCCCCTATATTCCTTGGCGTAGCGCCTACTCTCACTATTGCCCTGGCCTGTCATGTATATACGTGTATATATCAAGCTAATTGGGCTTCTAGGCTCGACATTGGCAACTACAACGTCCAGTGCTATCACCACAAGGCCACCGAGGACATCCACGTTCACATCGACTCTTCCAGGAGGTGCCAAGGTTTGTTAGGGTTATTTTCTTGCCCATCTACCCCCGCCCCTATGCAATGTCGTGAGCTCTTGCGGCCGCAATTGGTTCGCAGCCGTTACGTCTTACAAGGCTCGAAGCCGGTCCTGACACCTGCTATCAGCCGAGAATAAAGTACTGACCTTGGATGCCGTAGACTACAATCACATCGGTCGAGGTAGTTACACCAGGGGCTCCCGAAGAAGCGAGCACAACGTCGTCCGGATCCTCGGGGAGTTTACAATCTGGCCTTGCCGTACCCCTCGCCAGACAGCAGATGGTGGAGGTTCTCATTGGCGCAATTATTGGGAGAGCGCTTTTCGTCTAGCAGGTCACTCTAGCATCGAAATGCGATACGCGATTCTCCTAGCTATGTACATACCTCAACCTTGGATTTGGTGGCAACATCATTGCAGCGGAGCATTTATATATTTGGCGCCGGCATTGCGTAAATGGACTTTTGACGACATCTACATTCCTTTGGTTATATTTTGGGTGATTGATATAGAGAAGTGGGACGGCTTGGTGCTCGCAGAGCCATTACAGCCACTGACAACGTGTTGGGAGGTCATTTGGGATCAGGGATTGAATTCTATATTGCCTTGGAAGAAAATGCAAAGGATAAGGCAGCACGTAGTAACCAAGCCGTGTCATGGATAGTAAAGTCGAGAATGTCAGCAATCAGGACTGTCACTGAGAACTAGAAACGGTTTCCACTGACGCCGTATGTTGAGGTTTAACGTATGCACCGTGACTAAACCTGTACCAAAGTTTTCCAACTCATCCACCACTCCTTGCAGGTATTCCCGTTCCGCAGGAGATGGTATTATCCGGGGCCGATCTTAGGCATGTCATGATGCTCGCTTAACTTGGAAAGGTATGTGTTGAGACCTTCGACTCTCTCTTTATGCGTCTTGCGGAACTCGGAGGCCAGCTTGGGATCCTCTAACATCTTCATCATCTGGTTGGCAGATTCAGTGTTAGCGTCGACTCGTTGTCATCAGGGTAAGCGAGCTGCAACGTGCCTTTTTCCTGGTAGCCTCCTCGTGGCGCCTCTCGGCGTCGGTCTTGTGCTCAGCCACGTTCTTTTCATTATCTTGCTTCTCGAGTTTCTTGGGTTCCTTGGAGGTAGACTTGTCTCCGGTAGTGAGGGGACTCTCGAGGTCAGTGACCTTTCCCTTAGCTTTTTTCTTGGACTTCTGCACTTTTCCACCTTTCAGCTTGAGAGCGCCGCTTCCACTCACAGACGCATAGTCATCTGCTGGCATTTTGTATTGTACGGATGCATCAGATAGGGGAGAGATGGGAAAGGTTTAGGTAATAAGCCGAAGTTGAAGTTGTACGAAGTGTACAATTGGCACAGAGATTAGCCCCGCCATAAGCCTCCCTCCTAAAAGAATAGCCTTGGATCTACCGAGACAGAGGCCCCACCTCGATTAGATGTAAATAAGTGCTTGCCAAAAATTTTCATTTCTGTTTTTCTTTTCCTCTTTTTTCTTCCTCAGATCAAAAAGTATTCACAGAGTAGCCACGACCGTCACCTCGAACATTCTCACAGTGACGCGTTGCCATTCTCGACTTGAGAATCACTCTGGAGATCAAATTCCTTATTAGGAAGTCTCCCGAACGTCCTTGGACTGTGTGCGGGAGATGTCGAAAAACGAGGGAACATAACAAAGATGCGTCAACCAGCCTGTGCGGCATTCCGAACCCACGTGGCCTGTTCCAGATCAGGCCCTGTAGATAGGTGCGTGTGGGCCGCGAGATTACAAGATTCTTCCCCAGGTTGGTTTGAGATGACTTTGCTACAGCTATATTGTAGCACATCTAGTCAAGGGCTCTCTCAAACTGTACCTACCTGTCTATCGATACTAAATCATTGTCCCGGGCCCTCTTAGGGTTCTGGCTGGATTGTCGGTCAAGTGGTGCCAAACCGTTGACGTACATTGCTTTCATGTCTTTACGCGAATGCCGTTGTCTCGGAAAATTGCGCCGTACTCATGGCTGACCAAGGTGAGTATGGTAAGTTTCAGCTGGGTGTCTCGAAATAATTGTGTGTGTCGAGTCCATTCCCAAGTATTTACGCCATCTCCTCAACTTATATCAGTCAAATGACGAGATCGACCGGGAATGCCTCGTAATTCCAGGGTATTGTTTTGGCTACGCACATCATATTTGGCAGATGTCAACACTGCTAAATTTCAACGCGTTCAAGTTTGTCAAGTCGCCTTTCGTCTTCCTTATAAAATGCCACGGCCTCCTGACTAGTCCTTCTCTCATCTTGAGTAGAAACATCACCAGTCGTTCTTTTCCAGCCACTCCTTACATTTACAGTCATTCGTTTACAGCCAACTTGGCTACCACACTCATTTGATCCGTACTTTTGAAACAGGAAAAATTCTGCAATAAAAAATCACTCCAGCCCGTTATTATATTATACCTGTGAGAGAGGACAAAGCAGACTGTCAAAATGCCGTACTTCAACACAACTTCGATGGCTACCTTTATCCAGCCATATCATCCCGTTACTCAGCTTCATTATCCCACAACCCTGTCCCCAGTCACGCAGACTCTGTACACGACTGTTTACGAGACGGTCCTGCCGGCCGCCTGTGAGACCAGCCAATGGATGGCCACTTACACCGTCAAGGAAACTCGATCGGGCAACCCGGCCGACTATGTAACCCCCGTCATACCCCCCGGATTCGTCGTCACCACTGTGAACTGCCATGCCTGCAAGCCCACCGACATCACCATCACCTGTCCAGGCGCCCAGCCCACCAATCCGGGCTATAAGACTGTCGACATCGAGGGCAATGGTGTCACCGCTACTATCACCGCCTACCCAACCGAAGGCCCCGGAATGGCAGGCAAAGGCTTCAAGCCTACCAAAGCGGCAATTTCCACTGTCACCCTTCTGGGGAGTACTCCGGAGCCTACTCATTCATACCCTACCTCGGGCTCGGGCCTAGGTTCCGGTGCCGATTCAGGCTTGGGGCTGAGCAGCGGCTCCGGCTCAGGGTCAGGCCCATGCTCTGGTTCCGGCCCATGCTCCCACCCGGTTTCGGACCACGACTCAGACCTGAGTTCTGGCTGTGGCTCTTCATCCTGCGGTCCTTCTGATTCCAAGGGCTTGGGTGGAGTCAACATGGGTGGCGCTGGTGGTAACAACACATATCCCCCTGCCGTGGTTACGGCTGGTGCGCCGTCCCTCAGGAACGGTTTTGCGTTGTTCTCGGGTCTTGCTTTCGTGGCTGGGCATTTCTTCTTTCTTTGAACGTGGCTATATTTTTGCGTTTTGCGCGATGCGTTCGTTAGAGGATTGATCTGGCGTCAAAGTTGTTTCTTGGACATTGTTTCTGGCTTGGGTTTTTTTCTAGTTTACCTGTCCTTTTGTGATTCGTCACAGCAAAGGCGAGGGATTCGTGGTATACACTTGATCTAATCACATCTTGGATTTCGTATTTGTTCTGTTCTAGGTTCTATAAATACTTAGGCTACATCTTTGTCCTTGCAATCAAATAACGATCATATCATCTGTCCCCTCCTACAGACGCGTCAGCAAATATGACTTTACAATCAAGAATACCTTGTTCCAACGAGCAAGCAGCTCTCTACTAATGCCATTGGCACAAGAATGAGTGGTAGCGTTACATTCCCGACTAGCTGGTTCGTGCATTCATTTTAATCTTTAAGGTACTACACCTATTAACTGCTTACATTTTTATAAGATTCGGAACCTGCAGGTTGCATCTGCTTGCATCTCCTTACCTCTGCTTAAGCTTTCTCTCTCAAGTCTTCATTTAATGTTTGTTTTGGACCCGTACCAATCGCGGCCCTTCCGGCGCCGTAAACTGCCATGTATATATGTAAATACATACGGATATACGTAACTCCTACCTAACCTAGAAGCCTAGGTAGCCACAATGACCGTGCTGTCCATCTACCTACTCCATTAGGAAGGCGACTTTCCCACGTGCAATATCCTGGCCCTACTACTGCTTGTGTGTACGATAAGAGGCGGTCATAATCTCGGTGAACACCGTAAATCGTACCGCAAGCCTGTAAGCCTCGTCTTCTTGCTAGGTATGTACATACATACCTAGATAGCATACATATGTAAACCCCCTCCCCTTCCCCCATGTCCAGGGTTTCTCCAGATCCGCCTGGCTTCTCAGGTCTCCTTAGCAAGCAAGCAGGCACAAAATTCCTTGATACTCATCCAGGTTGGACGACCCCTTGCCATTTTCAAGAAGATGCGGTTCTACGGCGGCTCTTCCCTGGTGTTTTGCGCCCTTGTACTCGTTCGCAGTACACTTGCTTGTTTCGGTTGCTACGGGCCAGCGAGTCACGTCGAGCATGTCCGACACGTCAAGCGCATGCAACCCGGCGCGATTAACGCGACGTACGGACCTACGAAGGCCTTGGATGTCAGTGGTATCCGACTACAGATACACAACGTGCTTGCTAACTCCAGGTACCACAGTGGGGTCAATTGAACTTTTTGCATACTGTGAGTTTGAAAAATGAGATGCCCGAATTTCCATGGGACTGCGTGGAAGCCCTCGGCTAATGCCTGACATGCAAGACCGACACTCACGGATGGTTAGAGGGCCATCTGAAAGAAGGCAACTACGGAGCCGACTGGGGCGACTTTGTCACCTTCTCGACTCGCTTTCAACACCAGGCCGGTAACATGGGCGTCGACCTTCTTCTGGTAGATACTGGTTAGTGAGACCCAAGCTTGAGTCATCTGGAGCGGACGGTGCTTATGAAACACGGCTGCCTTAGGCGATTTGCATGATGGGGCTGGCCTTAGCGATGCTACAACCCCGGACGGCGAGATTTCGTTGAAAATCTTCGACCAGGTCCAGTACGATCTACTAACCATTGGCAACCATGAGTTATATCTCGCCGACGTTGCCTATCAGGCCCTGGACGTGATATCCACTTATTGGGGCGACAAGTATCTTACATCAAACGTCCAAATACTCAATCGGCAGACGGCAGAATGGCAATTTATAGGCAAGACGCATCGTTACTTCACTACCGAGCACGGGCTCCGTATAATGGCCTTTGGCGTGTTATTTGACTTCACTGGTGAGCGAAGACTCGCACTCGTCGAAATGCTTCAGTGGCTGGCCAGCACAGCGTTGACGTCTGATAGGCAACACGAATGTCAGCAAAGTTATCCCAGCAAAGACCATGGTCACCCAGCAATGGTTCACAGATGCTCTACATTCGCCAGAGCCAGTGGATATCTTCGTCGTCCTCGGCCACAACCCTGCGCGCGGAGCAGGTAGCACGTTTCCTATCGTCTTCGACGCAATTCGTGCAGTACATCCGGATACCCCCATTCAATTTTTTGGTTTGTTCTGCGTCGACCCAGGGTTTGCAGAATCCGGCTGTATTGACATTGATGCTATTAGGTGGCCATAGCCATATTCGAGACTTTGCGGTCATCGACTCCAGTAGCACGTCGATCGAATCAGGTAAGTGAAAAGAATGTTTTCTCTCCACTCGATTCTGATATCGACATAGGTCGTTACTGTGAAACTATGGGTTGGCTCTCGATGTCTGGGTTTAGTGGTGAAAACAGCGGCTACCATGGAATCATGCCCGGGCCAGCTGGTGTTCCTAACCCGACTCGTAAGGCAACTCAGAATTCCACCGCCCCTTTCGTCTACTCTCGTCGCTATCTTGACTGGAACCGTCGAACTTTAGAGTACCATGCGGCGACTTGGTACGACCAGAGCTTTGATTATAATAACGGCCTGGCCGCCACGGCAGAGATTACGAAATATCGAGAACAGCTCAATCTTGGTGATGTGTATGGATGCGTCCCCCAGGTCAGTAGCCATAACCTTTCCATCTCGCTCGAAACCTCGTCTCTCGGAGATGTTGTTGCATCTCGTATAGCGGGCCATTCACCCTTACATACCTGATTAAGGGGTCGGTTGGCGTGCATCTGTTAGCTGACTCGCCGCTGTGTAGGATTACTGTATGACTTGTGTGCCATATAATAGTTCTGGAAGCATCTTTCCCCTGCTAGCGGAGGCGTTGGCAGAGGCTGTGGTCAACGAATCCCGTAGCGACATTCCCAGATATATCATCGCCAACACGGGAAGCGTACGATTTGACATGGCGAGTAACATCTGGAGTCCCCCCCCCCCCCCCCTTTTCAGCCTGTTTCGGTAGCGAAGACTCGCCTCTCAGGAATGGTGTGGGAGTTACTACTTCCGAGACGTTGTTACTGGGGCAGATTTCCATTCCAAGAAAGTACTTACTGACTCACGTTGTTGCAGTATAAAGGACCTTTCACTTATGACGACCAGTTCATCGTCTCGCCATTTCTCGATATCTTTTTGTACATTCCGGAAGTGCCCTACGAGCTGGCTAGCGACGTGCTCGCATCGCTTAACAATGCAGGCGCCAGCCAGAGGCGCAACATCGGCGCCGTTCCCGTCGTAGATATCTGCGCTGACCCGCCTGTCACGCAGTTCTCCGAGATCAGGCGTGGCGAGCATCGTGGGTCCCCGATCATAAGACGTCAGGCGGTCGACTTAGTTCCTGGCTACACTACCGAGGACGACTTCGGCACGGACGGCGACGACACCCCGCATTCCGATATTCCTTATTATGAAATCCCGGATTTCTTCCAGGGCATAGCAGGATTTGGCCCGAGTGGCCAAGCAGATGTGGTTGACGTGGTGTTTGTTGACTAGTGAGTTACACCGTCCGGACTTTAGAGAAGTTCCTGTCACATAACGGCTAACTGACGATCACCGCGTAGTATCGAGAGCGATGTCCTCGCTATCCTCGGGTCTAACTATAGCTCCAGCGACGTATCTTACTATATTGACGCTGATTTTACAACGCAAGACTACCTGCCGTTATATGTCAAAAACTCGGCGGCTTTTCAAGCTGGGCTGCCTAACTGCACAACTTCATAGTATATCTCTATATAATACTCGATAGCTGGCTGCTATACAGTTCCCAGAAAAAGGTTTAGGTGATTTATACTTATATCGTGTTCCCTTCGTTCCGTCACAGAACACCGTCCGTATCAAGGCGTGCTTGATCCTGCCAAAAGCCCACCTGATAAGGGGTTGGTTCCTTTCACTCCAACGGAAGAGCATCCTGCTTCTTGCTCCTATGCTGATCTCGCACAAACTCTTCTATTTGCCCATCGTGATTTGGGCGGTCAGGGGGGCCAGGTGGGCGCTTGAGTGAGGTGCTTTCAGACTTGTCCCCCTGACTTCTATTCCCCAACAATTTGGCCGCTGCCGGGACATATTCAGTGACTTGAATCCAGAGTGTCAGTATGGACATATTGATCTATGATGGTGTGGGATTTGTAGGATCATACCCTTCTCGGCGAAACTGGGCTGGGTATTCCCTTTGGTATCGTCGTCCGCGTTCTGGGCAGCTTGATCAAGTCTACCCTTTAAACCCACATCGAGGTTAGACTGGCTGTTGGAGACCGGGAACGAAGGTGGCGATGCCATTTCGTCGAGCAAGAGAGCGTGTGCAGATATGTATCACGCCGAATGAGATAGTATGTACATACTTAGGTATGTAAGTATTATAAAAAGGCTGTAATGTTATGTTATCAGCTACGTCATTGGGGATTAGTATGACATGCTGGCCCCTGGGTATGCGTATTCGTATATGTACTACATACGTACATGTAGTACTAAAGTATGCATATACTGCAGTGTATGTACTTACAGAGGTAGGTAGTCCTTGATTCAGGTACTTACACTAAGGGGAGGAGGGAGTATTTTGACATAATGGCAGCAACCGTATCAGGGTGCGGACATAATACACCACTGGACATCTAAACGAAATAAACATCTGACTTGAAATGCTGTCACGTAGACATTATCATAGTGCAAAGTGATCATGTCACAGGAGATTGAATGACCAGGTTATGAAATAATTACAGCACTGAAATACTCACCCTAGGTGGTATTTATGTCACAGAAGATTGAATGACCAGGTTGTGAAATAATTACAGCACTGAAATACTTACAGCAAGATATGATTATTTCAGTGCTGTAATGATTTCAGGACCTGGTTATTCAATCTTCTGTGATATGATTACCAGCCAGAGTAATTATTACCCTGGCTGGTAATGCTTACTTAATTGATCTATGTCAAGGTGGTTGTAATGTCAGGCCAAGGTGATTATGTCCAGGTCCGGCAAAAGGTAAAAAATACCTAGGTACGTACAATTTGCAAAAGAAGCTTTTGTAAGACCTGCGATCCTACAGCTTCATAGAAGATTATTTGATAAATATACTGCCCCCAGGCTCACTCGAACCCGATTGCAATACGCGTCTGGCCACTTAGCCACTTGGCCACTTGGCCTGAAACGCGAGATTGAATTGGATTCGATCTTTCAGTATATATGGCAAGCAAAGCAGCCCAGGAAGGCGCTCTCCCAGGTCCGGATCAAACATTGTATCCGGTTCAGAAACAGTGTCAAGTCTCTGACAGAGTGCTGAAAGAGTGTCAAGTCTCTGACAGAGTGCTGATAAAGTGTCAGCACCTGTCAGTGTCACCTTCCATGGTAATTACTTCAGAACGGTAAGTACTGCAGACATTATGTCTCTTAGAAATACTGTCTATTTGGTTGCACTTTCCTGGGCTGTGATACATTCAAACCAGTAATAGTAGCTGCCATGCTGTCCAGCCAGGAAAAGGTTTACCAAAACTGGTGAGGAGGTCAAATACTTGACATGTTTGCTGACATAATGTCAACGGACCCCCCTCCCCCTGCTATGTACCCAATAGGTCAATATGTATGTACTTACATACATAGGTAGTATGTACATACTAAGGTATCTGTATGCACGGATATTCCCGCAGCTTACGAAGTAGTACGGATTACATATTACATATAGGTATCTAGTTTGCGGTCTTTAACCTCCGGTAACCCGCGACACTTTGAACATTGAGACTTTAAATAAGGGAAGATAAGGAAAAAGAAGGAAAACAGAGAAAACGAGATATTCTACTCCATGCATCATTTTACCGACCGTGTTCTTAAAAGTCTCCTCAACTATCGAGCATGGCCCCGATACCTATAACCATCATCACCGGCTTTTTAGGCTCAGGGAAGACTACGCTCCTCCTTAACCTCGTCCCCCAGCTCCACGCCGCCAATTCATCTTACCGCCTTGCCTTGCTCAAGAATGAGTTCGGTGACGTAGCTATTGATTCGCAGCTCGCCTCGTCTAGCGCCGTCTCCGGCGTCCAGGAGCTCCTCAACGGTTGCATCTGCTGTAATCTCGTCGGCCAGCTGAGTACAGCCCTTGCCGAACTGCGTGATGGCGTCAAACCCGACCGTATCGTCATCGAGACTTCCGGCTCTGCTTTCCCAGCTACCTTGGCCATTGAAGTAAACCGACTAGCCCGCGAGACAGGAAACTATATCCTGGACGGCGTCATCACTGTCATTGACGTCGAGAACTGGAAGGGATACGAGGATACCAGTTACACCGCTCGCATTCAGGCCAGGTACACCGACCTGATCGTCTTTAACAAGTGGGAGACGTGCGACGAGAGAAGGTTCGACGAGTGTCTCGATCGCGTCGGCGATCTCGAAGTTGACGTCGCCTGGGTTAAGAGCGATAGAGGACGGGTCCCTGTGGGTGTCATCCTTGGTATCGATGGCGGGTTGACCCGGGCCCTGACCCTGACCGAAGATCCGACGGTAACGCACGGTGACGGCCACGGTGACGGCCACGGTGGCCACATTTCCGACCACCATCACGACAATCATCACCAAAGTGAAGTTGAGGTTCTCTCGGTTACTCTCTCCGGGGAGCCCGGCACCGCAGTTGATGCGACAAAGCTGTTGGCACTGCTGAATGCGGCACCCAAGGACGAGGTGTATCGCATCAAGTCGGTATTAACTGCATCATCGGCTCTCAGAAGCTCCGGCGAGGACGAGTCTGCGACATCTGCTGAGCCACCCAGCCGCCCAGATAGATACATTCTGAACTGGGCATTTGGGAGGTGGACATTTACGCCCTTGGATACACAGACCGCCGAGCACAGCTCAAGTCACCGGACAGTGCTTCGCATGACAATGATCTTAGCAAGGTACGGGGGCGCGAAATGGACAAAGAAACTGGAAACGGGCGGGTTCCTGGAGCTTGAGAATAATGAAAAAGGTGATTTGATCGTGACCAACGTCTCCTAGAAACCTGCCTGCGAGGTCTGCCCATGCGAGACAGAATAGTTACACATAGACGGATGCAAAATTCCAGCTCAAATACACAGCGGCCTGAGTCGTCTGTGCCGTTATAAGAGATGTGGGGTTCTTGTTGGAATCACAAGGTAAGAATTGTGGCTATGCGCTCTTCGTTAATTGTGCCCTGCGATGGTAAATGCCGCGACGGTGATGCCTTGAACAGACTGAAGGTTCACTGCAGGAAACGGGGTTGTAATTATAATAAGCCGTATATCGTACGCGGCGGTACTGACCGCGTCTTACACACGCCTACTTGAGTGCAGGCTTCAAGCCAGAAAGAAGAGGCGAAAGGGGGTAAAAGCCACTACTCATACCATACGTAGCTAAGAATCAAAGCTCTCTCCCTCTGTGACCTCTTTGGTAGCCTGCCGTTTAACGCCACAGGTCTCGATCTCCCTTCTTGGCTCCGTAGCTGCTGCCGGGTCGCGGCCACAGGTCCTCCTTAGCACCACCTGCGGCGCTTCCCCTGTGACCGTGACTATACAGGCCCGCCTCGCCTGGCACAGCCAAGAAGCTGCCGGTACCGACGGGGCTCCTCCCATGCCACCCAGAGCCTACGTCGGCAAGGCCGTAACTGCTCAGGGGGCGGCCGTTCGCTGAACTACCACGGTGACTTCTGCTCCCGTTACCGGGGCGGTCAAATGGGTCCACTACGACACCAACCCAGGATTAGTAGCTATTACGTATGGATGACCTTAAGACCGACCTCGAGCAGCAAGGACAGAGGAGATTGCATCAAGGGAAGGAAATAGGAACACAGAATTGGAGGATCACGAAACAACTGCATCTACTTACTTCTGATACTGCCCCAGTCAAGGTCATCCTCCCCTTTGGTGAAAACCTCGAGTGTCTGATTAAGGGATAACGTGCCAGATAGCTTGAGTGCGGCAGCAAATGGGTTATTAGAGCTGAACCGCGGGGGGGCATTGCTAAAATTATCAGTACTTGATGGCGAGAGGCCGCTAATTCCCGGACTGAACATGCCGGCGCTGCTGGAGCTGCTGGGCCGTTGACCCCCCTCTGCAAAGCCGGGTACGGGCGGTGGGAGACCGAGGAGGGTGTCTGGGAAGTTTTGATCTCGGACATAGATGGCAGACAAACGCGGCAGGCCACCGGCAAAGAGAGAAGCTGCGAGATAGCCGTAATATCCTCCTGTGATACTAGCCCAGGGGGGAGTGGTAGCTGACGCTGTGATCTCAAAGCGTAGAGTTTGTAGAGACCAACTGGTCAAAGGGGGGATGGGGCCTGAGTGGGATGGAAAGGCAGAATCTACTTGTTCCGTGATGGACAGGGCCACGAGGTTGGGTGCGTGCGCCAACACGTCGTGTAGGGTGGAGGGCAGTACCCCGGTGTTGGAAAGAGATAGCACTTTGAGTTCCCGCCGTGCCTCGTCTCGGGATAGATAGGTCACCAACCCGTCAGACGTGACCCTCGGGGTATCTATCAGTACCACTTCTTCGAGAGCCGGAAAGGCTGGCAGCGTTTCGTTGTACTTGAACATAACATTGTCCATGACTCTGCTGTCTGTTAGTTTTAGAGCTCGCAAGCGTCGAAGTACTGCTAGCACATGTCGCAACGTCCCAGGATCCATGTTGATCCCAGTCAGCTCCAAGACTTCCAGGTTCGGCCATATATTGCCCCTGGCCAAAGCCTCCAAGCTGCGCTCGCTGCCGCCCGTATAGGTCATCTTCCTCAATTTGGGACAGCGAGCTTGAACCTCAAGTCTGAGGGTGTGGTAAGCCGGGTCGTCGCTGAACAGACCTTCAGGGAGGTCGACGTAGCGGAGGCTGGGCAGGACAGCGATGGTCCTTGCTAGGGTAGAGGTACTCGATTCTCGTAGCATGTAGGGTGTCTTGAAATACTGAACGAGGGCACCGAGGCGAGTGGGGTCTTCGCGCAAGGAGCGGCATAGCAGCTGCAAGCGAGCACTAGCCGTGTCTTCTGGTAGACCGTTGCGATCGAAGCGACTTCTACGTTTTCGTTTCTCGGCGAGGTCGATCTCGCGTTCGCAGTAATGTACAGAATCGATGCGGATACTATGGTACCTATCATGGCCAGCCAGGTTTGATGAGCGTGGCGTTGCCAATGGATTCATAGAAAGGGAACACTCACATCAGCTTGACGGCTGTCGTCCTCCAGGGCTTGCAGACTTGACCGGCATGGGAGAGGTCGCGTAGGTTGCAAAGCATGCATGCATCGTCTTGAGCGCTCTGCTCACATGTCTCATATGACTCGTCGTAGCAGTGCGGGCAGACGAAGGAGAAGATTCTTTCCAAGATGGGAAGGGGCAGTTCCAGCCAGGGCACGAATGCCCTGCTCCGCTCGACAGTATTTTTGGAGTAATCGTTCTGGTGTTGATTGTAGAGGCGATACTTGGCCCTCTCCGGTCCATCTTGGGTCGACTTACTATTAGGCGGCTGAAGTTGTTGAGATGACTTCTTGCTGCGCCGAAAGAACTTCATGGCGGCAAATCTCATGGCGAACCCACTTTGTTCACATTACCCTATGCCTGCAACAGTCGGTTAGCTCAACTGCAATATCCCAACGTGACGAACGTATGGTATGCATACTTACCTATTACCTATTACCTATCTTACCTACTTACGTTACTTCGGGATAGGATGTATTTGAGGCTGAGATTGGTTGCAGCACGGTGTTCTTGTAATGAGGTGGGCACTGTTCGAGGACCTAAAATTACCTACTTACCCCGCCTACTAAGGATCAACACACCTATGTACATACGTACCTACCTCCGATAAGGAAAACTTGTAGATACATACATACTAGTACCTAAGGTACATACATACTAAGTACATACATACTGTAGGTACTAGGTAGTAGGTGACCTGGAGATACTATGTAGGTAGGTACCTATGAGATGAAGGCAACTTTGAAGCCAAATGAAAAAGGCAACTCCTATTAATCCTATTGTTCGACGTTTAACCTTGTTAACAACTCAAATATGTACGTACGTACATTGCAGAGGCACCCACCATGGCACCTTGTTATGGCGACGCAATGATCTGAATGTCTTCCTTGAATGATTATGTAAATACGAAGTAGATGGTAGGTATCTGCTGCTATGAGACCAGCATAAGATACGATAAGTGTGTCACAGCCCCACATAAGTGGGTCCCATGTCAAGATGGTTCACTTCGTACCTACTGTATATATACACATACTATGTATTGTTCCATAAGGCGGGTAAAAGAAAGCAAGGATATAAATATTATGAAAAGAATAATAACTGCCAGCTAATGCGTTGCGATGCAATCGATATACAGCAAAAGATCCCTTGGGTTTTCCGTGCTACGAACCCCATCAAACAACGGGATACATATATATATATATAATGCCAATGGTCATCCTCTACCACTTTGACCCCTCCCATACCGCGAAAACTAAGTGTTGTGCCAATTAACCAGTCAATCAGCCAAATCGGGTGCCTGTACCCCCGGGTCCTTCGGTACGGGCGTCTCCGACATCCGCTCCTGTTTACTGGCCTCCATTTCCATTGATCTGAACGCCGTCAAGTGGAGAAGCAGGTCCGGAGAAACTGGACTTCTTCGTTCGGAGAGTCAGCGGAAACGGGTACTCGTCGGGATCCTCCTCCTCCCTGGATTATCTCTGTTAGCCATCATATGATATTATGATATGGGTCTCTTAAGCCATTGCAGGACACTCACGGCAACTTCCAGGCCACGTAATCCTCCGTGCTCAGTCCCTCTCTCCCTTCTTGCAGGCTCGCAAAGTCACCGGGCGTCATCATGCCAGCGCGATCGCGGGGCGACCCCGGAACCGAGAACGGTCGCGAAATTTTCTGCTCTACACCCGGGATAAAGTCATCCTCCTCGTCACCAGCAAACGAGGTTGGGTACGCTCTTCGTAACGCCAGCTGTCGAGCCTTGACGTACTCCATACCCATCCTTTTCCAGTCCAAGAGATCACTCAGTCTCTCCGTCCGGTTCCGTTGATTGATCCGCTGACGTCGACTCTTCTGACAGAAATCAAACATGTGCGAGGTAAGTTGGTTGACTGAGTCGTCAACTCCCTTGGAGCGTCGATCTACGATATAGATGCCGTAATCGGCCGAGTTCTCAATCAACTCCTCCATGTAGCAGCCGAAACCAGATAGGTTAGTAGTAATGCTCGGAACACCCATAACGGTACATTCGGCAGGGGTATAGCCCCATGGCTCGTAGTAAGAGGGGAAGACGCCTAGGTTTGTGCCGCGCACAAAGTCATCGTAGTCAAGCGGTAGTATGGGGTTGGACGAGTTCAGAAACTCCGGGTGGAAAATAATCTTGACGCGATCAGTGGGGTGGTTGAATAGCTGCACTCGTCTGATTTGGTTGAGGATGGGGTCGTCATTGTCATTGACCATGTTATGCGTAACAATGGGAGGCAGGCCATGGCGCTTCATAGCGAAGAGACGACGTCGAAGGACGACCCTGTCGGCGCTTGTGATAAGCTCCTTCTCATCAGGCATCGGATCTCCGTCATGCCACTTCAATGAACGCTCGAAGACGCGGCGACCAATGCCCCGCTCAATTACGTCGACGGTGTCTCGGAGGGACTTGATGACAGCTTGGCCTTTTAAAGCTTCTACCGTCAGGGAGGTGGTCTGTGCCGGCATGATGATAAAGGCTACCACGGTGGTCTTGCTACCCGCGGACTTTAATCTATGGTTGAGGCGAGCGAGAGATTCGATGAACATATCAACACCCTTATTTCGGAATTCGTAGCGTCCGGCAGTGAAGAAGTAGAGGGTGTCTTCGGGCACGAAATCGTAATGTCCGTAGAAGTGGCCCCGGACAAAGTCGTGTATCTTCTCCTTAGACTGCTGGTGCAGATTCTGAAACTCGTGCATGGCAGAGAATTTGGTGACGTTTAGACCGTTCGGTAGCACACCATCCGGTTTACGTTTGAGCAGATGCTCGCTCTCAAAAGCCGTGATGTGCGAGACAGTTGTAAAGACGTCGCAGGAGTGAGCGGCAGCGCGCTCTATGCAGTAGCGGTGGTAGATGCCGCGTTTTCCTGCTTCCGCGTCAACGTCGAACCATTGCAGATTATTATAGAAATCGACAGAGCCAGCACAAAGGTAGCGGCCCAGGAGAGTGGCATGGGTGGTGAAGACGGTGGTCACATCTATGCGCCGTTTCTTGGTCAGCGGCAGCGCAACGCCAGCGAGCCACTCATGGAAGTGAGCAATGACCGCCTTTTTCTTCTCGTGGCAAACAAACTACGCAGAAGAAACAAGTCAGTGTCGATGAAGTCAGCCTTGTACTACAGAAATCGCACCTCTCCGAGAAACCAGGCAACCAGGTATCCAAAAATGATTGCCTCGTTCGTTTCGTCGTCGCCAGGAGGAGACGGGATACTAGCAACGTTCCACAAGTCTGACTTCCACTCGTCCATGTATTTGTATGCCGTCTTGGTATCGATTAGCAGTACCCGCGGAGCGCCCTCAATGAGCCATCGCCCGTAAAGGATACCAATACCCCGATTCCTCATGGCCTCGATGCTCTTGGCAAGTTCTGGAGTGTTTGGCTCCAGCTCTTCGACTTCGACTGCAGCCTATACTTTTGGTTAAGGAGGGACAGTAGACGATCGCGAGCGGTTGCAACGTACAGACTGGTGGTTGAGGGGACCGATGAGCGTATATCGGTCGCCATACTCAGCGGTGGTGACAGGCGCCTTGGACTTGATTACAGAGTAGATACCACCAACTAGAGTTACGGTCGGTTAGGAGAAAGCCCAAGGCGGAATATTTATCTCGGAACGTACCGCGGTGGGCCACCTCGGTTGCGATCTCAAAGAGTATATGGTTTTTCACCTCGCGAGGAGCTCTCTCGCCGCTTTCGCTGGCCATGGTGATTAATAGTTGATGGCAAGGAGTGGCTTATCGACGGGAAGTAGACGGTCGGTAGGCGGAGGGAGGAAAAACTTATAACTTCGATGGACAACACAATAGGTAGTTAGTCTAACGAAATCAAACCAACGAAGACGAATGACTCCCGTATCTTTGAGCCGTGTCAAGTGCTGTAAGGTGGAGAGTGTATAGAATAATCAAGGTAATCAAGTTATCCCTGTGTACACTCGCAACAGCATACAGTTAGGTATGTAGTTCTCTGTGCTCCAAATACGATGGGAGGAGATGAGGGATAACAACCTACTGTAAGCTCTCACCTAGCAGATTCAAACAATTTCCAAGCCAACAGGTAAATGAACCGTTCAACACATGGGATCAGACGGTTGAGAGTAGTTAAGGTGGAAGAAGACAAATAGATTTGAGAGGGAATGAAAGAAAAGATGTATTGCACTTTTTTTTCAGCAAGGTGGAGATTGGGAATCAGACTGGCCTCTCTGGAGAAATTAAAGAGGCACATTATTAGGTATGTACATACATACCAAACCAGTTACCTACATGTACATGCATAACCTTACCTAACCTACCAGGGGCAGCGGGACTACTGGTGACCTTAGTACTATTCCTCAAGGAGGCTGGAATCTCGAACAATTGTACCCACCATCCCGCGAAGCCCCTACATCATACTTGTATGTAAATCCGGGAGCTCCAAAGTTCCCTAGAAGCCGCGTTGAGGCACGAGGAAGCTACAACCGACCTGTACTGTTAGTGCTGTAACAGGTAGATACCCACTTCTACCACTACACCTGGTTGGTTGGGAAACGGATCGAGCCCTTAACGGTTTGACGCTAATCAAGGTAGCTGGAGCTATGACGCAGCTGGCTGTGAGCTACATAAACGACTAATTCTGCATGTGCATGGAAGATTTGGATCCGGGGTCTGCCATGCATCTTAGTAATGTAATGTGTTCCCATAGATAAAATATATTCCATGCACTTAGCTTAGTCAACATGACGAAATTGGTGCTGATCCGTGGAGTCGACAATGCGGGGAACTGTGCTGAAGGTTGCTGGTATAAAAAGCCATTGGCTCAATACATTGTGACCTAGGTACGTGCTGTGTGCAGACAAGTACCTACATTAAGGTGCGAAAGTTCACTATGCGTATTTTGCATAATACTGTATTATGTATGTATTATATTGTATAATAAACTACTATACATATAAACGAAACTAGTAAAACCTTTTAACCTTATAAATATTTATTTTATTAAAGTTATAAATTAATTACAAGTAAAATTTTAAATTTTTAAGCTTTAAATAATAATTAAATTATATTTATACATTTTAATAATTTATTATATAATTAATTTTTTAAAATATTAACTTAATTATTAATTAAATTAATTAAAAATTTAAAAAATAACTTAAATTTTAACTTTTTTAAAACCTTTAAATTAATGTAAATATACATTAATTTATTTATTTTTAACTAGTTTAATTAATTTTTTTAAACATTTTAAATATAATTTTAAGCTTAAAATAACTTTTTTAAAAACATTAAATTAATAATTATTTAATATAAACGTTTAATTATAAATGTTAATTTATTATTAAACGTTTTAATTATTACTTAAAATATAAATAATTTATAAACATTTTTATATAACTTTAAAGTTAAATTAAATAACTTATTATTAATATAAAACGAATAAAATTTCGTAATAATTTCGTTTTAAATATTAACGTTATTAAAGTTAATTAAACGTTATAAAAAAAAGGTTATTTTATTTTATTAAAAAATTAATAAATAAACCGTATAAATATTAAAATTAAATATTTAAATAATTTAATTTATTATAATAACTTATTTTTTTATTTTTTTATAATATAATATAAATAATTAATTTTAATTAATACTATATAAACCTAGCTTTTATAATTAATTAAAAATTAATTAAACATTATAAATACGTTTTTAATATATTATTATAATATTTAAATATAATTTATTTATTTTAAATATTTTTTAAGCTTTAATAATAAGCCTTAAAATATCGATTAAAATAAATAACTATTTTTATTATTAATTATTTTAAATAATATTAATAATTTTATATAAATTTTTATTAAATATAAAATTTAAAAAATCGTTAATTACATTAAATAATAATAAAAAGCTTATAAAGTAAAATTAATTAAAATAATAAAAAATAAAGTAATATTATTAAAAACTTTATTAAATAATTACTTTATAAATAATTAATTAATATTATAATAACTTTTAATTAAAACGTATATTTATAATAACGTTTTAACGTTATTATAATTATATAACTTTACGTATTAAAAAAATACTTCGTTAAAAACCTTTATTAAATTAATAATTTTATTATATATTTTTTTTTAAAGTTTTATATATAAAATATTTTTTATAAAAAATTAAAAGCCGTGGAATTTATAAAATATATTTATAAAATACACTTATAAAATAATTTAATTATAATTAACGTATAATTTAAATATATATAACTTATTATATTAAATAAATATTAATATAAATAACGTTAATTTTAAATAAATTATTTTATAAGATTTTATTTAATATAAATATAATAAAATTAATTTAATTATTAACCGTTATAAACGTTAAATTAATATTAATAATTTTTTAATAAAAAGTTATATTAAGTAAAATTTAAATTAATAAATTAAATACTTTATAATATATAAAATTTTCGAAAGTATTAAATATTACGTTAATAAAAGTTAAGTTATTTATATAATAAGTAATTTATTTTTAAATATTATAATAAACGTTATTAAAAAGTTTATTAATTAAAATTATATATAAAAAAAGTTTAAAAACACCATTTAAAACTTATAATAAATCTTTAATTTCGTTATTTTTATATTTAAAAAAAAGCTTATTTTAATAATAAATTACTTAAATAATTAATAATTATAAATATTATTATTATTATTTATTTAATTTATATATAAATAAAATAATAATAAATAATTTTTATAATATTTAAATTATAACATTATATTATTATTATTTTTATTACTTTTTAAAACTATTATAAAATTTAAAATAAAAAACCAGTTTAATATTATTAAATTAAAATATATAAAACTTTTTATAACGTAAATAACGTTTATATTTTTATAAAAAACCACTTTAATTAACGTTTTTAAAATGTAAAACGATAAAAAAGTTTTAAAAAAACATTTAAATATATAAATTAAAAGGTAAATAAATAAAAATAAAGGTTAAATTATATAATAAATAAAAATATATTATTTAATAAAATATATATAAAAATATTTAAGGTTATTTAAGTAATAACGTAATTAAATATTAAAGTAATATAAAACATTAAATAGTTATTAAAATTATAATAATTAAATATAAAAGCTTAAAACGTTAAACTTAACGATAATTTTTAAAAAACGTAATGTTTTTAAGCCTTATTATACTATTATATTAATATTATACCTAGTTTATATGGCATAATAAATATTATACCCTTTATATTATATAATACCACATAATAGTTTATTATACAGTATACTTTCGTTGCCTAACCTACATACATACTTACATACCTAGTGCACTAGCAAGTGGAAGGGGTTTTTAACAAAATGTCAACAACCAGCAATCGTGGCTGCCATACTGTCCAGCCTAGGTGATAGTTAAACATGACTGGACATTATTTCGTTCTAATGTTAATAAACCCCCCCTCAACCCCCCTTTCTACTATTAGTAGTAGGTAAGAACTATGGAGGTGGTACATACATGTACCTTCTGATGCAAGACGGGACTTGAGTACATAGACCATAATCCATACCTACATATCTCCAACACCCCACCCTCCCCTCCAACTGAGAGCCTTCCGTCTTGAGTCGCGCTTCGATGCTGTAGTATCACGCAACGGCGAATAGAGCTATTCTGGGCTCTTTAAGGTTACGTACCACTACATGTACTTAGATGTGACTATGGGAATACCTGCTGTCTCATGTAATCCCCAAGAGTGCCCAGAATGCTACGCTACAACTGCAATAGACTCTCACTCTTCACGGATGTTGGAAAATATGTTGACCTAATTCATATGCCTTGAATCTTCCTATACGACGGCGGCTTCATCGTCCTCCTAATCAGCTTCCCCGCGTACGGCGGGATCAGAGATATCGAGCTGATAGCAAGTACGCGCCACAGGAAACCCCTGCCGTGAGGTTGATAAGTCGGCAAGCTGAACAAAGTTGGTGGCTCGTAAAGGGGGACTTACCAACTAAGGAGGAAATCAAGGTCGAAGTAACCGCCCAGAAACGGCATAGACCCAACGTAGACCAAGAACGTCCCGGATATACACATAATCATGACCGGATGCCAGGTTGTGATCTCGATGGCCACCATCAGGAGTTCGTTTAGCACAAGAACGGTATAGCTGACAGCCACCATCTTTGGACTGTCGACTTCGGTCAGGATTTGGGACAGGCCTTGAATCATGCCACCTTGGTAAATTGACACGAAGACCCAGATAAAAAAGGTCCGGTAAGACAAGGATCGACCAGAAGTTAGTTCTTTGTATAGTTCGGGATAGAGGTTCGCAAGATTCTCATCCACGTCTTTGTCGAGGACGAGGGATAGGACAGGCGCTGCCGTGTAAACAGTAGCATATCCCACGAGAAGCCAATCCTGATGATCGTAAGGTGGTGCCGTAGAAACTGGGGAGGTGAGACGAACGTACCTTGTACAGGCCTTCTGGCTCAAACTTGATGGCGATGCTATACATCGTCTGGCAAACGGCAATTATCAGTCCACGATGAATCACAAACTGGGCGAGTTTGGCGCTTCGCTTGTAACTATTCCGACCGTGCCACACCAGCAGCTTGGTGAGATGACAGAACTGTTCGATAGAAAAATCCGCCGCCAAGCTGGCTTGTCGACCCTCCTTGCCAACAATGCCGACCCCGACATCCGCTGCCTGGATCATGGATACATCGTTTCCACCATCGCCGATGCAGCAAACCCGCTTTTGAGTGAATTCCTTGATCAGCTTCGCAATATCGGCTTTCTGTGTTGGTGAGCATCTACACGCCACAACTGTTGGCAGCCGCACGGCTATTGAAATGAACTCGACCCTGAAATGTGTGAGAAATAGTGTCAGGCTCTCGCCGTCAATTAGCAAGCAAGAGTCGGTCTTGCTTCTGAGGAAGTCCAAATGATCCTGGGCATTGTCCTTGTGCTTGAGCTTCGCGACTGTGTAGATGTACTGTCCTCGTGCGACGAGCTTTGAGCTGACAGCAACGCATCTGGCCGTCTCGACCTTGTCGCCCGTCAACATCCAAATTTTTATGCCGGCATTGCGAAGGAGCTCTAGGGACGGCTTTACATCCCTCTGAAGCCTGTCCTCCACACCAGTAACCCCCAGCAATTCTAGGTCGCGTTCCAGAAACTCTGCAGCCACACGCTGCATACCGGCATCACGGCCGCTGACTGCTAAAGAAGCTTCGTGATAGGCGGTCGAGAAGTCGCGGTACTGTTCATAGGTTAACTTTTTGCGGCCGACTACTAGAGTTCTCAGACCCTCTCGCGCCATATTCGCGGTCTCTTCGTCCAGCCAATCATTCGCAGCCACGATGGATCCCATAACTGTATCGGCGCCCTTCTGGTAGAACCAGATTTCACCACTGTCTAACCCTGGAGGCGAGTGCTGCAACTGCTCGTGAAATTGAACGATTATACCCATGCGTTTACCGTCTGAAGTAAAGGGGAAGACGTCCAAGATCCGGACCTGCACGACGGTCTTTCCCGTCTCCGTTGATTCGAGAGTTATTTTACTCCGATCCCGATATGCAAGACGAAGACCAACCGACTCAGTCCATGCTACAATAGCAATCTCGTCTGGAGAAGAAGCTTGATACGAGGTGATAATCTTGCCGCTTTCTTCTTCACAGGTAGGTGTCACGTTGTGGCACAGAGCCAAGGCCAAGACAACATCACGGACTCTTGAACCAATCTCTCGGCGTGTCCTGGTCGCGGTGACTCCTCCTGTCGTATTGTATGAAGACGAAGGCGTGACGAGATTCTTTTCGTGCGGTGCCCCAATGAAGCCATGTCTGATGTATACTGCCACCTCATCCATTGCCTCGTTGGCATAGGACACGGTACCGACATGGATTTTCTTCATTTCCATCTCGTTCTGAGTCAGCGTACCAGTCTTATCGCTGAGCAAGTATTCGATACGGCCCAAGTCCTCCGGGATTGTGCTGGTCCGCACTACAGCACCCGGGATGCCCGGGTCCCGCTGGATGAACCACGAATAGACGCTCTTTCCGAGATCAAGGTTGACTCGGAGGCTAATTGGGACGATGGTGGAGAACAATACGAGGAATCGCATGATCTTCACGTACCAAATATTGCCTTCGGTGCTGCCAAACCCTTCCAAGGCAACCAAGACGACCGACAAGGCCAATGTAAGGGCACAGAGGATTTTAGTCAGAGAATTAATCTCATACTCTAACAATCCTGTCTTAGATCGTGATAAAGAGGTAGAAAGAGCTGAGCGGGTCTGAGGCCCGGTATAGATTATGACGGCCATGGTGGTGGCCTGCGAGGCTATTACAGTGTTCGCCCATGCAGTGTTATCGATTGATAATGGGGCAGTTTTGCTTCCGCCGTAAATGCTGCTTTCGTCCGACTGGCCGCTTAGGACGTTTTGTTTCGTGGCCATCAGCTCGACCTTGCCAACAAATTCGTTGACCTTCTGATCTGGCTTCCCACCCGTCACTCTAACACGGACGAACTCCTCGATGGGAAGGGTCTGGGTAAGGGCAGACGCCAGCCGAAGTTTCCAGTCCGTTTCGCCATCGAGTTGATCAGTCCTGATGAAAGCCTCCCCAGAAGAGGTACCCTCGGAAGCGTACTGGTTACTCGGCTCCGGGTTCCCCCCATGGGTGGATGAGGAACCAATCTGGTCCACGTCGTTCTGAAGGGGGTTAACAAGTATTGGCCCCGACTCGGCCGTTCCAGACGACTGAGCTTGGGCCTGTGCGCCTTCCGGTGTGGAACATTTCAAGATGACAACATCCGCAGGGACGCGTTGACCTTTGCCAAGCTTGAGAACGTCACCAACCTTAAGATCTCGTGACTTTTTCCTGATTTCCTGAACGGAAGAGGAAAGGTGATCTCGTCCGCGACCTTCTAGCTGCTCTTCCTCTTCCCGGATATCCGACAGTCGGTCCCTCTTAGCCAAGGGCTGGCGGCTCGCTTTCCGTAAAGAAGCAGTATTGAGATTTCTAGGTGGGCGCAACGCGATGTTCTGCTGGTCGGGTTCCCAAAAGCGAAGGACGGTATACCGCTCCGAGTTGGCTTCCTTATCTCTTCGACGTCGCTCTATATCATCGTACGCCTCCTTTCCCATTGTGATAAACAGAACGAAGGCAAGTGGAGCGATGTAGGTGGATAAATAACCTATTCTCAAAGGGGGAATGGCCTGCGACAAGGCGACTAGTAAGAAGTACATGTTGAAAAAGAAGGAAAACTCATTGTATAGTGTGATGGGAAGAAAGGTGAAGGCAGTGTATTTGGCGTTGGATATGAGGTTCGGTGGGTATGGAAGAGATTGTGGCAACCCAACGGCAACAACCCTCGACGTCGACGGATCGTCTTCTATGTTATCAGCAATTCCCTTGTCATTTTTCTGCTGATTTGCACTGGACATAAAACTGGGAAGTCTCAGGGCCGAGCGGATATAAGCGAAATTTTGAAACCTATCAGTGACAAAAGACCGCCTCGGCGGGCGAGGCGCGTATTCATCTAGAAGGGGGGCTTCGTCGCCAGCATGACCACTTCCGTCGGAGTATCGTTGCGCCTGTAATTCGTCATCCAGTAATCCCGTGGCGTTGCCGTCCCCATCTCTACTGCGGCCGGGCTCGCCATAGCCACGACCTCGATTCGCCGGCCGCCTCAGACCGCCCATGCGGAAATTTCGCAGTGCAATGCGCGGCGCTCGCTGCTCAGGATCGGTGTTGAGGCGTAGGAAGCGGGATGTCTGGGCATGCAAAGAGTTACTCGGGTCTAGTTCCTCCAGATCGAGGTCGACATCTGAATCCGAGTCGTCTCCGGGGGAATCTGGTGGCTCGGTTAAACGGTACGAGGTTAATGGTGGCATTCCCGCATCGAAGTCATGCTCCTTCCGACGAGAAGCTGCTTTGATGACGAATCTGGCTCCCAAGGCGAGTTCAATATTCGGATACCCAGAGTCTTGCTGTATGAGATGGGATGCGTGTTGATGCGAACTAGATCGATTGTATCTCTTTCGCTCTCGCGCGCGTACGGACGCGTAGAATATTTGGAGTGACTTCAAGACATGAGTGAGCACGATATTAGTCTTACAAAGCGGAGGAGCGAGATGAAGGCAAAGCAAGATGACATTTGGCTACATGTATGCAGTGGATGTTCACTTGGCCAAATATCCGATAGACAGATGTGGCTCATTCACTCAATGTTGCAATGCTCAATGTTGCCTGCAGGGTGTCAGACCTTAGTCATGGATGGATGTTATCCATTGTTCCAGGGGGGGAGGCTGAGGATTGAAGTACATACATACATAGTTAGTTGCCCGGTTTAGGTTCTGAAAATCACCTACTACTAAATTATGTATACCGCTTAATAGCTTAACCTATTTGAATACGGACTATTTATTAGTAGGTATGTATTATATTAAACCACTGGAGAGGCGTTCACACTCAATCGAACTCTTCAAAAATTCTCAATACGTCAATACTAGCAAACGATTAATTAAATTTGCGCGGCTTGTTACAGCTACAGATATACAGCAGAGGCTGACATTAGCAATCGTTTAGTCCACGTAATTTTAGTAGTCAGGTAAGAAGCCGTAATATACCCTACAGTTGGTCAAAAACACCAAAGATGTACATGCCTTTTGTATGTGCGAAGTGTCATACGAATCTATTACCATTGAACGTACCTGACTCTGGCTTGAGCAGCCAGGCCATCTGTATTAAAGAGAAGTGATCACATTCGTTCAGGTGCCTAGGTAGAAGAAGGCTTCAGGATACCTACCTGTCTACTAGGTCGACATCCATCTTTATCCCACCTTCTAGGAGCATGTAGGTACTGATCAGCGATTACGCGCCATGGGTTCAATGGGTCTTCTCTTCACCTTCTCCTCCCTTCCGAGACTACAGTGTCAAGAAAGACTGCAGTGTTCCGTTCGCGGCCCTCCCATTGGCTTCCACCTCTTTACCTCCCAAGCTCGTCCAACGGGAGATCTGCCTCATCCTTGCCAACAATGGAATCTGCAACCTTCCAGATCTGGAGCATGTTATCTTCCGCAGCGCTGGCAACCAGCCAAGGATCGTTCAAATTCCAGCTGAAGTCTGCCAGGTGATTAGTATGGCCGCCATGCATAAACAGCCTACGAGATATTAGCCAATAATTCCCACCTACGGTTCCAAGAGACAACTTACAGCTCTGGAGGTCCGTCCTCCTGGTCGTCGGGTTGCTGCTCCTCGCCAACTCTACTCAGGTCCCAGAAGATGATCCGGCGGTCGTAACTAGCGCTGCCCAGTATAGCTGATTCATGAGGATGCCAAGAGAGTGAGGTGACCGCGTCCTGATGGCCTTCTAACGTGTGGACCTTCTCCTTGACATTACGCAGATCCCAGATTCCGATGGTCTTATCAGCAGATGCAGTTGCAACCAGCGCTTCGGTAGACGGATTGAATGCCAGCGAATTTATGGCATCGCTATGCCCGTCTTTTGCCACCAGAGACGACTGGGTGTTGGACGGTTGTCTCACGTCCAGGATTTGCAGTGTTAGGTCGTCGGAAACACTGCCGACGAAGTGCTTGGAGATAGGATGATACTGGACGTCATTGACAATATTAGTGTGGTGAGTGAAGCGGCGAGCAGGACTTAGAATGCTGCTGCCGTTCTGCAGTGATTTGAGATCCCTAGATCATATGATTAGCACAATACGGTCGTCGCCTACGAATGAGTACTGCGGGGGGAGGAAGGAATACCAGAGACAAACAGTTTGGTCCTCACTTCCGGTTGCTAAAGAACCCTCAATATGGGGGTTCCAGTTGAGGCCGAAACCTTCTTGCTTGTGGCCCTCGAGGCTAATCTGGGGATTGACCTTGCCGTTCGGTTCAAAACTGTGCTTGGTTCGGTCAAAGATGAGGATTCGGCCATCAACGGCCAATGTCGCAATGAGGTCTGGATTCTGAGGGCAGTATCGAGCCTTGTTAACTTCACCGGGGTGGTCGATTCTCTGTACGATATTCCACTTCATAGGTGCCGCCTCACCGGCAACAGAAGACTTGCCGTAGCCGCCTACCTCACCCCGCTCTTCGTCATAGTCATTCGCATCAGGGCGGACCGTCTTGGGGATCTCGACTTCGGCAATTTGGACATGGTTTGGCTTCCCTTCGGAGGTATGGGTTCCGACCAGAACTCGGTGAATGCGACAATTTCTCCCCTCGGGCTCCTTGACATCGGGGAACCACTGGACAGTGAGAGTGGGCCACGTTAAGGCAGTGCTATCCAATAATTTATTAGCAGAGAGCCATGTCATACTACCGATCGCAATGAACTCACCTTAAGATCATGTCATAGAGGAACGGCGAATTTTTCTTCCATGTTTTGTACTCTAGCACTCGTCAGAGACATGCACATCGACTGGGAGAGGAAGGACCACTGCATATGCTCTACCTTCGTTGATGAGTCTCTGCTCCTCGTCTTCGTCATATTCCTGAGATGCCATGTCCACTTTCATTATTACGTCAGTATGTATGCCTCGTAGGTACGCGAACGAAAGAAGGAGGCTTAGTTGGTTGGTTGGTGGTTTAGCCAGTGAGGAGGAAGAAAAGGCACTGACGCTCGATATCCTCCACGACTGGAGCTGGCGCCATGCTGAGTGTTCGGTTCCTGTAGGATGGATTATGGATAGGGTATCACAGTTCTGTGTATAGATGCGGTGGTGTGGTATGGAATTGTCTGAGGTTGAGTGGAAGGAATTGTTGCGCGACGAAAACGCGATGCGATGCGATGGATTAATGCTATGGCGTAAAGAGGTACGGATTTCGCACCTAGTCTGGCTATAGGTCATTTGCATATATGCATTTATCATGTAGCTGGATCCTGATTACATACATAGTATGTACAAACAAGGTACAGTGTACTTCATAGGTACTTATGTAGTACGTAGTATGTATGTACATACATGTACGTACCGTGCTAGGTCCTAACCTTAACTAACTGTGGCGCCGCATTCAACGTCAAGTTCGCGAAGTCTAGTGACTGTCTTATGACTGTCAAAACCTACAATCTGACTGACTATCATCGCAAGTGCCATCGCCCTGCCCCAAATGCATCGCCTCGGTGGTATTTGGGAAGATTTCTATTACATTCTCTGTTACTTATAGTGGTTTGGTTTTCCTTCCTTGTTTTTAAACCCCTCTCAACTCCCCCCCATACCGCCTCTAACTCATAAGCAACAACTTTGACGTCTCTTTCACCAAATTGACCAAGCACTATCACCGACCCTTCCAGCCTCAACTTCTACAGCGCCAAGTGTGTTCCTTCCATACATTTGCACCATCCATCTTTTCAGTCTCAGTACTCGACAGGTTCTATACCATCCTTCTTCTCCAACATCAAATTAAGAGTCAACATGGGGTATGTCTTCAATATCAACCATCCTAGGCTCCAGTCCGCTGATGCCCACTATTTTACAGTGTCCCCAAGTTCTTCAGATGGCTCTCAGAGCGCTATCCTGCGATATCTCAGCTCATTGCCGAGAACCGAATTCCCGAGTTCGACAACCTCTACGTGCGCCTTCCTGCAAATACCTAGTTGCTGCCTTTGTTCTTCACTGACTTGTATAGTTGGACATGAACGGGATCATACACAATTGCACACACAAAGATTCTCATGATACCTCTTTTCGACTCAGCGAGGATGAGATGTTCATTCGCATATTCAACTACATTGAACACTTATTCGGCAAGATCAAGCCCAAGAAGTTATTCTTCATGGCCATCGACGGCGTTGCTCCCAGGGCTAAGATGAACCAGCAGAGAGCGCGCCGTTTCCGAACAGCCTTAGATGCCGAGATGGCTCGCGAGAAGGCTGTTCGAGAGGGCCAGGAATTGCCAAAGGAAGATCCCTTCGACAGTAATTGTATCACACCGGGCACCGAGTTCATGGCCAAGTTGACCCAGCAGCTCAAATATTTCATCAACAAAAAGATATCGGAAGATTCCGATTGGCAGGTTTGCGACATCGTCCTGTCGGGTCATGAAGTCCCCGGTGAGGGTGAGCATAAGATCATGGAGTACATCAGGAACGCGAAAGCCCAGCCGAACTACCAACCCAACGTTCGCCACTGTTTGTACGGCCTCGATGCCGATCTTATCATGCTGGGGCTACTGAGCCATGATCCGCACTTTTGTCTGCTTCGAGAAGAGGTTACTTTCGGTCGCGCCTCTAAGACGAAGTCGAAGGAGTTGGAGCATCAAAACTTCTACCTGATGCATCTGTGCATAGTGCGGGAATACCTGGAATTGGAGTTTCAGGACTTGAAGGCGGCCGGGGCCATAAAGGTACCTTTCGACATGGAGCGCATCATCGACGATTTCATTCTCATGGCTTTCTTCGTCGGCAATGACTTTCTCCCAAACCTGCCAAATCTCCACATCAACGAAGGAGCTTTGGCAGCTATGTTCCGTATTTACAAACAGGTTCTCCCGCAGTGCGACGGTTACATTAACGAAGGAGGAGTCATCAATCTCTCCCGCTTAGGGTTACTGCTGGAGGAGCTTTCCAAAGAGGAGTATCGATACTTCGAAAACGAATACGCCGACACGAAGTGGCTGAAGAGCAAACAACTAGTAGAGGCCAGTGGTGAAGAACCTACCAAGCCAAAGGGAAAGGTTGTCATGACAAGCTCCCAGAAAGAGTTATGGAAGAAGATTCGGAAGTTCCTCAACAAAAGATCGTCTACTCCTCTTGATCTTGGACCCGAGCTAGTCGCCGCCGATCGTAAATTTGTCCAGGACACCGCTGACAGTCTGCATCTTGAGTGGCGTACTGTCGAGGATGATGAGGGACGGCGCTGTCTGTTGCTTGCGCTTCCCAAAAGTCGAGACGGCGATGAAAATGACGATGAGGAAGAGGAAGGGCACATGGCCTTGTTCCGCGTTATGAGGCGTTATGACAATGCTCAAGTTATTGATCTTTCCGCGCAAGAAGCACAGGCAGCTGCGAAAAGTAGGTACGAGGAGAAGTTCCTTGAGTGGAAGGACAAATACTATGCAGGCAAATTTGAATGGGCCCCTGAGGCTAAGGAGACGGAGCTGACGAGGCTCTGCGAAAATTACGTGGAAGGTCTGCAATGGGTGCTATACTACTATTACAAGGGAGTAGCTTCATGGCCGTGGTTCTACCATTACCATTACTCTCCCATGACATCTGGTAAAAATATCTCGTACACGTGGTGCTTAGGCAAACCAAACCCGCTAACGTACGAATCTAGATGTTATGAAAGGCATAAATGCGAACCTCAATTTCAAGCTCGGCCAACCCTTCCGACCTTTTGAGCAGCTCATGGGCGTTCTTCCGGACCGAAGCAAGAAGATCGTCCCTGCGGTATACCACGAGCTTATGACAGACCCGAAGTCGCCAATCATCGACTTCTACCCGCGTGACTTCGAGCTTGACATGAATGGCAAGAAAATGGAATGGGAAGCAGTTGTCAAGATTCCCTTCATCAACGAGGGGCGACTGCTATCCGCAATGGCACCAAAGAATGATCTCCTTACACCGGAGGAGAAAGCCCGTAACGATTTTGGCGTTTCCTTAAAGTTCACATACGATCCAGATGTTAACTTCATCTACCCGTCGTCCATGGTCGGAATCTTTCCAGATATCCCACACTGCCGTTGTGTTGAGAACATATTCGACCTACCCACTGCAGAAGGGCTTGAGCTGTATGTCGGATTATTGGAAGGTACCAAACTCGGCGTGGACGCGCTGGCAGGGTTTCCTAGCCTCGCCACGTTGCCTTACAATGCCATTCTCGGCTTTCACGGGGTGAACGTCTTCCAGCAGGAAAGTCGCAACGAGAGTATGGTTGTGACTCTAGCTGGTGTAGAAGTGCGGAGCAAGGTGGAGCTGGCGAAAGTGAAACTGGGGCAAAGATGCCACATCGGCTATCCTTTTTTACAGGAGGCAAGGATCGCACGTGTGTCGGACGAACTCTTCGACTACTCACTTGCGGCAGATGGGTCCGGTCAAGTGATCCAAAGTCACCATTCTGGCAGGGATATCGAAGAATGGAACAGGAAAGCGTCTCGGATCGAAAATTTCTACAGCAAACGGCTCGGCATCATCATTGGCCCCGTCGAATCCATGGTCCATGTCGAAATGCTGAAGGGCCTCGTCAAGACGGATGAGGGTGCTACGATTAAGGAGTATGGACCATTGCCAGGCATGGAGACGGACTATGCAGCGCAAGTGATTGTAGACGAGGTTGTCAGCGAGGATGGACGTTTCATCGAGAGGGCTGCGATGCTATTCGAAGAAGAATTTCCGATCGGATCCCGCGCGTTCTTTCTTGGGGATTACGCTTACGGGCGGCCCCTTGAGATTTGCAGCCAGAGCGGCAACCGAGCCGAGATAATACTCTCTGTGCCTTCAACGAGAGAACCAGACTTTGCACAATCGATCATCCACCGCGCCGAGCAACAGAATGGTTATCGACCTTCTTACGTCATCTCGAAAGACCTCGGGCTCCATCCGCTTGTGTTAAGCAAGATCACTTCTTCCTTCTACGTTCACACGATTGGCGGCAGCATGAAGGTGAACCTGGGATTGAACCTCAAATTTGAAACAAGGAAGCAGAAAGTTCTCGGCTACTCGAGAAAGTCGAACTCTGGGTGGGAATTTAGCCCAGCGGCGGTCATACTGCTGGTGGAATACATGACCCGATTTCCCGACTTTTTCGCTGGTATCATGCGGAACCCGTCCGGGAACGAATTCCATGAGACAGATCTTTGGTCGAATAGTAGCGTTGCCAGCACCAGAATCAAGGAGATCGGGGCGTGGCTTAAGACTGTGGAAACAAGCAAGTTTGAGCGAGTCCCTCTCGATGCGGAGCAGCTCGACTCTGACGTGGTCATGCAGCTCCAAAGGACGGCAGACGCGCTGAGAGAGTCCAATGAAAAGGCGGAGCGGAGAAGACTCAAGGGCGTTCCCCGATCTGCTTTACTCAACCCTAGAGACGCCGAGCAAAGGCTTGGCAATCAGGTATTTGGCTTGGGTGACCGAATCGTGTATGTGCAAGCCTCTGGAAAGGTGCCCATCGCTTCGAGGGGCACAATTGTCGGTAAAAGCACAGTCGGCAACCACCACATGCTCGATATGCTCTGCGACAATGCATTTATGAACGGCACAACTTTGGGTGGCCGTTGCGAGCCCTTCCGGGGGCAGACCGTTGCCGCCAACTCTGTTCTTAACGTTACAAACAAACAAGTCATCGCAAGTTCGAAAATGAGTCTCGAAAAACGGCCTGCCCAAGCAACGGTGCCTCTGCCCTCCCGAGGATACGGGAAGCCAGGTGGCCGAGGCGGCCTACTACGAGACGCATCGGCTCCCAGTCCTCTTCGGGGGACATGGCGGGGTGCTGTGAATGGCGTTAGTCGGCAGACAGCACAGGGTCGAGGCTCCCAAACTCCGCAAATAGCCAATGGTGCTCCCCATTTACAGCCCAGTAGCCTAGTTTACCGACCTGCGCCCAACTATCAGTCACAACCACCTGATCAAGCAACGATACAACAGACCAGCGGCCAACCTCCGCGCGGCCGTGGTGGGCCATATCGAGTTCGTCGTGGGAACCGCGGTGACATGGGTGCCTCAGGCCCGGGCACCGATCCTAGTAATCTAAGGCCGTCAGAGTCTACAGAGGCCGCTCAGCCTCAGTCTTACAACGCTGTGCCACCGCCAGCTGGATTGAATACGAGAGGTGGTGGGCGAGGACGGGGGCGAGGGCGCGGAGGGCGTGGAAGAGGATCCCGTGGGGCGTCAAATATGGACTAACGGTTCAACGTGTCGAGTCAAAATGAGTTGAGCAGGTTACGAGAGCAGGGCTGCTCGGTCCACGGCGCCTCTACGATAGTGACTGATATAAGCCGGCGTCATCGAAAGGATGCGGAGGCTTCGGAAAATGAGCAAGATATATAGGATAGCCTCATTCGAGTGTTCGCCAGTGCCTGATCAATACAACATAGTAATACCTACTATGCTAATTACAGATATTGAGCTGTTGATATTCAATTTTTTAGCATTAGTAAATCTGCCTGTCATAGGAATTACTCGTGTTGATGCCAAGTTTTCAGCTGTGCATACACAACCCACATAGATAGGATGGAATTCACAAATAGAGCCCGAGTGAAGACTCAAACTTATTGAACCTGGTGTCTGTCAAAGAGGTTGCTCACTTCACGGCAAACTGAGTAAAGAATAACCTGGGTAAATTCGCCTACCAGAGATACTACCCCCCAACCCTGCCTTAAGTGGAAAGCCCCAAGAAACTCCTTCGACACATCTTCATACAGACCTGCAGGCCAATGTCATGGATAACCTGTGCTTTGTGATCTATGTACGTGGATCATATGAACAGGAAGTCTGTCTACACCTCGTCGGTTCTGCGTCAGTGCTCTCAACCATTGGGACCGATTCTGCCTACCATCCAAATGAGGGGTTATTTCCAAGAGATAGAAGTAAGAAGACGGCACCTCAAGGCAAGCAATGACAGGTACGGGTGAACGAAGACAACGAAGACAGCAAAGGGGGACAGATTGAACACGGGAAAGGGGCAAAATGTGGCATGACAACAGTAAAGGGAGATGTAATAATATGAGCCATTCCATGGAAAATAAACCTGGGTGTATGTGAGAGAAACGAGGTCAGGTATACCATTTACACTCCCTGCGCTATGCACCCACCATTCAGATCCCATCCTACTTCACATAACTGTCCATTTGTACAAGTTCGTCCGTCCTTCAAGGTCAGAACGTTCCATGTATATCGGGCGACAAACAAGGTCAAGAAAAGGTTCACAGTAAAAAAGAGCCCACCACAGCCAGCCAACCAAGCCCTAGATGTCCCTTCTAGAAATTGGTCCGTTTTATCTTTTCCAGCTCCCCTCAAACATTCCAGTGTTAACTTTTCTCTCGCTCGTAAAGGAAAAGGAGTAAATTGAGAAGAAGAAACTTTCCCCACAACACCCTGCTAATCCTAAGGTATCCTCAACTCCCCTATACCGGATCTTCAAAAGTGAGCTCCCCCGGCTCATTTTTAATAGTGCCATTTCACGTCCACATAAGTACGGCGAAGTATGATGTTTGCTGATAATCCACCACCTTTCACTTTCTAATAATTCCAAGCAGGGACGAATTCGGCAAAGGTCAAATCGGACACTGAATATTCGATCAAATACAGTGGAGGGAAGAGGTAGGTACTGTTTGGTGTTTAGGCGGGCGATTTACTGGGAGGCGCACCGGCACCGTTCTGCCGACTGTCGCCGCCACTGACAGACAGCCCACCAATACCAGAAGAAAGGAATGCGAATGGGTCATTTTCCGACTGAGACGAGTAGAAATTGTTCGATGGACCGGCAGAGGCAGGACCATTGCTTGCAGACTGGAACGCAGCCTCGGCAGCCCTGCTATCGAATAGTCCAGCCGAATGCGAGCCTGGTGCGGGACCAAAGTGAGTGTTGAGGGAGGGATAGGGAGCCGCACCTCCGCCAATGCCTGAGGGCAGGGCATAAGTACTAGGCGGGCCTCCAAAGTGGTGGCCATAGCCACCAGACGCTCCAAATGGTCCGGCAGCAGATGCAAATGGTCCCGGGCCCGGAGTCCCACCCATGGAGCCAGAGCCCATACCATAACTCGATCCACTGTCCATCGGCGAAGGATAACCCGAATCGGCAACAACAGCAGCACCAGCACGGCTGGCACCGCATCGAAGGCAGCAGACGTTCTTGGCGAAATTATGGTAGCCACAGACTTCGTTGCCGCACTTCCAGTCTCCAGCTCGGAAGGGAACCACACCGCTACCACCCATGCGACCTCCCCCGTGACCCATATTCCCGTGGTGCCCACCATGATGAGGTGGGGGTCCCATCATAGCAGGCGCTCCGTAGCCGTAGCCGTATCCCATATCGCCTGGAGGCCCTGCACTCACTGCTGGGAAGGAGCATCGGAAGCAAGCTGTTCGCCTTTGGAAGTTGGAAAAGCCGCACGAGGGACATGTCCAGTCACCGGGGCGGGGTCGATTCTTACTCGGCGGGAAAGGCGTAAGAATTTCAGCGGCGCGGTCGAGCACACGACTAGAAGATGGTGATACCTCGATAGCCTTCTCGTTCAGTGCGCGCCCGTTCATGCAAAGACTCTCGGCAGCCTGCAATTGTCACCTTCTCGTTAGCGGGTGGAGACACAGGCTCGCCGGCATGACATACCTCTTCATGAGACGAAAACACAGCAAAGCCAGTACCAGTGGGCTTATGCTGTTCGGGAGTGCGCAGGGTCCAGAAAGCGATGGGGCGGCCACCAAACTGGGTAAACCAACTCTCGAGCTCCGACTGGGTAGTATCGTGAGGTAGCCCTGACATGTGCAATACCTTGCTTCGCTCAGACAGGAAAGCACGAACATCAGCACGAGCATCCATGGGACGGGTGAGTACGTCAGGATGCTCCTGGGCTGGCTGAGATTTTCGAATTAAGCCGCGCAGGACTCTAGCCAGGGTTACAGCTTCTTCCATGGCACGTCGGGGCGACGCGGGTGCAAGAGCTTGCAAATGGAAGGGTAGGTTGTGTTTGATGGGAGCACTGGACTGAACGGGTTCGACTTCGAGGGCGGCGCAAATGTTGGAGAGCATCGAAGGCCCAAAGGGAAGTGATTCGGGATGATGCTGTTGCCAGCGCTGGTACTCGGTGCGCAGATCGAAAGTCCTCGAGTGTTGGAGGTAAGGTGGGAGCACAACGGCTTTATCACGAGCTTCGCGTGGAAGCTGGACACGTAGATCCCAGGCGTCGAGAGTGACGAAGACAAACTCGAGGTTTTGCGACGTCAGATGCTCGGAGGCAAAGGCGTCAAAGCGGTTGACCGCATCTCGGAATGTTCCTGCATTTCGCACATGCTCCCAGGTCAAGGTTGTAAGGCTAGCTATATAGCGCGAAGGCACATAAATATTAGGTCTAATGATGAAAATTGCGTAATACATGTAGATACAACGTATGATGTATCCGGTGCGGTACGAGCATGGCGGCTCGAAAAAGAATTGTCCGTTTCTGATCCTGAGAAGGGCAGATATGAGGATTATGGGGAGAAGAGAAAGGGGTAACTTACTACACAACGGGGTTATGGGAGTATTGATCGGTTTCACAAGCACACTCTCACGATGGACCTAAGACTCGAAAATCGGAGGTTAGCACACGGCACACTATCAATGTTTGATCTTCTTGGCCACCGCCTATATCCGTACCTCTTCGAGCGATTTGGAATCCAAAAGGATCCAACCCAGCTCAATGACCTCTGCAGAGTCCTTAGTCACGTAGACGCCGTGCTCGTCGCAGGTGGTCGCAACATGAATGACCACATAACGATCAATATGGGGAGGGGGCGTCTGCTGGCTCGACATGTTGGGCAGACCAAGTTTGCGATCGATCGATCAATCGTATACGAGAAGCTGATGGCGTGTTGTATATGGGCTGCGAATTGTTCTGTGTATGTATGATACAGTTGCAGTAATGATGGTGGTGGTACTGACGGTGATGCTAGTCGTTGAAGTGGTGGCAGTAATAAGTAACAATTATAGTCGGACTCGAGGCAAAGTTACACAGGATCTGGCAGCTGTGTGTTGAGCGTACTCTGGAGACCCAGAGACTCGAAAATTTGAAATAATAATAAGGTCGAGGGTGGATAAAAATGGATGTAGATGTTGTCCGAAGTGTTGCTGCAACGACCGACTAGAGCTTCGGTTGATATTTTTTCTTAAATACGAGATGATTAAGAAGGGGAAGCAAGAATACCAGTGAGTGCGAGATAACAACAAGATACTCCAACAGTGAGGAGCAGTCGGGTGTTGCCTCTCTTTTCTCTATCTTTCCCGCTATTCCTTTCTTCCCTATCTCCCTTGACGTTGGATCTTGATGTGATATGATGTCGAACCTAGCAGCTCCTCGCAATACCACAAATGCCGGGAGAGAAAAGAATTGAGAGCCTCAGAGAAAAGGAAGACTAAAAGAGAAAGGGAAAGGGAGAAAAAAGGATAAGGGGGAGCAATGTTGTGGACAGGGATAAGAGAGTGTTGTGTCTGTGTCTGGTGTCTGTGTGCGTAGGAGAAGGAAGGAGGAAAAAAATTAATGAGAGAATGAGACGAGTCACGACGAAGAACGAACAGTCCTCCGGAGTACACAGTTGCGTAGGTACCTAGTGTGTTTGGTTGTAATGAAATAGTGAAAGCTGTAGGTTTTAAGCAGCATGCATATTAGTTGATCGACTTTTTATGTTAAATTATAATTAATTAAAATTTCCCCTTTTTGAGTTAATAAATTAGTAAAAGGTTATTATCACGTTTATCATATTCATTTTGTGCTTATAGAAAGTATAGTGAGACTCGCTTCGGTAAATAACATGCTTAAAATGTTGAATGAGTTGTGTCGGATACATGATACGGAGTATGAAGTATACATACCAAATACAATACACGGTAAGCTGATAAGCACTACGTCATCAACAGCCTTGCCATAGTCCTACCTAAGAAGAAAGGTAATATTTGAACGCAACAACACACGTCTCCTCAAATACTATATCGTTTTCCCTCATCTACTCTCACCACATCAATACATCAGCTACACTCATCGTCAAAATGGGCACTGTCTCGGCCGTCCTCATCATCCTTATTACCATCCTCCGTAAGTGATGACCAGATTCAGTGGTTTCTCTTTCCCTTTTTTTGTATTCTCCGCCTGTATGCTAACTCGACCATCACCTAGTCCCTCCAATCGGTGTCTGGGCCGTTGCCGGGTGTGGTGCCGATCTGTTTATAAACATCTGTCTCACGATCCTAGGGTACGAAAGATAATGAGAGGCCCGTTACACCAAAACATTATCGAAGCAACTAACATATTGACGAAGTTACTTCCCCGGTCATATACACGCTTTCTACATCGAATATATATATTACGACCGTCGGGAACAGGCCAGAGACGGTCGATTTGCAGCTCGTCGAGCACCTGGTGTGTATAGCGATCGCGTGCAGACCGGCGGTCACGGTTACGGGACCATGCAGCCTGTTCAGCCCACTCATTGAGCAGCTGCCTGGGTAGGGAAGTCTGCCTTAGTTTGCAAGATGATAGGTCCAAGTGAAATCGGGCAGAATTTGGGCTCTTTCAAATGGGCTTTTCCTCATTCACACGCCATGAGTGCACCAGTATTTGCAGCTTGACGGAAGAGCAATCAGGTCAGATGGAGTCTGTCTGGATCCGAAACGTATGGCACGTTAATGCCTTAGCTAGCTACCTAGGTACATAAATTCCTCATTACCGTACCACCTATGCGATCCTCTCATGCATCCAGCATTGCCAATATTGTAATAACATACTGCAAGTTCGGTAGGTGTCGTAAGCCGGCCCCCCTCCCCCACTCATCTCCTTAACGAAACCTGACAGGGCTTGGCCAAAAAAATGGGCCGACCGATAAGGCCCAAAACCTCTGGTGGTCCTCCCCACACTGGTGAGGCTCAAGATATTCTATTTAGTTCAAACTACAAGTCCTTTCTGCATTTGTACTTTCGAATAACCCTAGGAGTTCCGTTCATCAACTACGAGAACCTGAGGGTCCTTCATGTTAGCTATCACAGCATATCGCATACCGCATACCTCCAAAAAGAATACTTCTTATATATGATAAGCCACTCCTTGACAAGAACATGGCCGACACACAGTTTCCTATACACTCATCTTCCCAGCCTCGCAGTCGCTCTCCTCCGGTTCCGAATCGCAGCAGTCTAAGGAGTCCTACGATTAATTCCAGCTCCCGCCGACATTCATTGCCCTTTGCCTTCACTCCTCGCTACCCAGGGAATACTTCTTCGACATTCCTAGTGCCCAGCACCGCCGAAGGAAGGCCGATCCCTCTCGACGGTTCGACCACTGCTCACCGCACTACTGCTCTACGCCAACTAAATCGCTCTCAGCCTTCCACACGTCGCCGCTACACACGGGCCAGCAGGCCTCCTAGTATCAAAAGCACAACAACTGGGACCTACTCCCAACCTGTTGTAGTACGCACTTACTCGGGCGTGCCTCCAACATCTTCTACCAGGGGCTCGGTGTCTCCGTTGCCCCAGGCAAGTTCATACTCTCGACGTCCTGATCAGGATGGTGCAGCAATAAGTATGAAGCGTCACTATGGCAACGAACACACCTGCGCCCCAAAAGACGCGAAATTGCCGCCTCTTGAGTCATTCACCTTCAGGAGCATCATAGCAAATATACAGCAGGATGTTGGTGGCGACCTCGACCGGATCGCGGAAATTTGCGCGCACTCCAGGTACTCTCTTAGTAACCAGTACGAAGTCCATATAGCCCCTCAGGGCTCGGGGGGCATTTTCTCGGCGCCACAACCTACACCGTCCTTGACACATGATGTTCCTGCAGGGCCCACGTTGCAGGCCATATCAAGCGACGATGAGCACATGGACACGATACAACGAAACCGAAGAAATACCATGCGTCGAACAAGTGTCGCCTACGGCACATTGGAGACGATCATGAGTTCAAGTCGGTCATCGGATGAGGACAAGGCTAAAAAAAAGTCAGCCGCCGAGATTGTGAAGGAGGTAGGAAGGAGTGCCGCTGGAGGCAGCAAGGACGAGAGCCCAGCAGTTACGAGTACCGCAGAAGCCTATGCTAGTAGCGGCCCATGGGGTGACGAGCCAAGAAGTCCCCAGTCAAGATCAACAGCGTTCGCCGCCGCCGTTATCAACTCCTCTAATAATCTAATACAAAGTGAGACAGAATCATACAGTGCACCTGGAACAACCTTGCCAACTAGTCTCACAAAGTCACAAGCTTCACAAAACCACCTCCAAGTTGAGGCGACGACTAGGTGGTTAAAGGTTCGACCTTCTCTAAGTGAACATCCGCCGCAACAGCCGATGATGGTACAATGGGAAGCAGTGGCAACTGCAGCAATTTCAGCCCCGAAGGAGCCGAAGGCGACGTTTGGTTGGTTCTTTAAAATTAACGACTGGAGTCCCTGGGAAAAATTCACTGTTTCGAACGCGGGTTCGTTAAATATCGAAAGATTTAAATTTTCTTTATCGTATGCCGAAAATACTTTGAGAAGATTATTAAATATAACGAAATAACGTACGAAATAACAAAATCAATTACGTTGTATATACATAGTTTATGTACCGCATTTTATTATTCACATATAATAAGGTGTAAAACTTGATTGTATATGTGTACATTGTTTAAATTGTAGGATGGTATACATGATAGTTACCATTTTTGTCGTTGTTGTCCCTAAACAAGCTTTCCTGCTTCGTCTAAAGAGGAGCCTTAACTGTTACTTATGACCAGACTAGAATCCCAATCGCTCCAATAGCTGAACAAGATGCGTCTCGTTTTCATCCCTGCACTTCATGATGGCTTTCTCGGACTGCATCCGTAGAATGTCTGAGTTGCTAACCCGCCACGGCAAGATGGTGCGAAGGATGGTATCGACGTCCGCCACCTTGTCGATGCCTCTAATCGTTGCCGGCCTCTTCACGTTTAGCCTCTCCATCTCCGTCTCCCATGCTTTTGCTACTTCCCAGTCCACCTTCCCATCCTTGGTCGTGGCCGGGAGGGGTGAGGGAAATCCGTAGAGTTTCGCTTGTCGCAGCTGTTCTTCCTCGCTCGCTTCGTCGCTCGACCAGCCACGGAATTGACCCCCGGCATCGCCAAGGGAACGGAGAAATTCATAGGAAGGGTGCAAAATGCAGGCAAAATCGTAATCGATCAGTCCAGTAATACGCTGCGTCGAAGGATCGAAAAGGAGATTTGTAGTGACTGTTTGTGGAATGGAAAATCAGCTCACAGTGAAGATCAAGATACATGTGAAAAATGGGGGCTGACCAAAATCGGCATGGATGATGGATTTCTCATGGGCCGTCTTCAGTGCCTCAAACTGGCCCGCAACCCCATTTTGTACAAAAGCATTCAAACGGTCTCTCAGGCCGTTAGTGTGCCATCCTCGGATGTAAGGATTTTCATCTGCTCTCTGGAGGGCAACCTCCAGCCGACCCTTAAAAGAAGCTTCGTATGTTGGCCATGGTCCAACTCCAACGCTGGTCATAGCCGCACTGACGATACGGCCTTTTTCGTCAAAGGTAACACCTCCAAATCCAGTTATAGTTTCGGGAAGCTGAAAGTCTTGCAAGCCTTTGAGAAGCTTGGCCATCTGCGATAGGATGCCTTTCTTCTGCTGAACATTCATGTTTTCGTATGAAGATTCTACCGGCTCCCCAGGCATTAGTTGTTGAATGATCCAACCCTGGGAAGACTTGGCAGCGGCACTTCCCCACGCATATACGGAGGGGACCACTGGTGGTTGGAAATGCTCGAGGGCTTGGGCAGCCAGGCTGATAAGAGCTACTTCATTTTCAACCCGAGTCTCAGGGCTCATCCCCTCGGCATGCAGGTTGGTGAGGCGCATTATGAACAGTGTAATGCCATCAGGGATCCGGACACAGCCCGGTTGAAGAGCTTCATCCTGAGCCGTATGGCTTAAAGTGGTTGCCACAGGGAGTGTGACACGATAAACGAAGTTGTTGTACTTGAAAGGGCATTCGGGGTCGTATGAAATGGGTTCGATTTTCGCATTCGTCTGATAGTTAAGGCTCAATGTTTAACCTCTAAAGAGTCTGTTCCTGGGGGAGTAGCTTACCTCGAGGTTGAAAAGTTCATGTAACAGGCGCTGGATAAAGTCCAGCCGAGCTTAATAATCGGTGTGATTATGGGCCATTATGATATAATTCAGCTGTAACTATAAGAATCTTTAAATGAGGTTATAAACGGGATGTTAAACGGTGTTTTTATAAAGTAAAAAGCTTTATAAAAAAAAGTATTATATAAAGTGCAGTAATATCCACTTTTTCCCGTGTTTAATATAAAAAAGTTTTTTTATTTTTATTATATTAATTTTATTATAAAAGCGAGGTTAATTACGTAATATTATTCGTTTAACCGCGTAATAATATATTAAATTTTTTTAATTTAAATTTAATATTTTTATTATAATTTTTTTAATTTTAAATTAATTTAATTAATTAAAACGTTATTAAAATTTTTAATTTATAATACGTGTTACGAATATAATTTTAAAATACGTATTAAAACTAATAATTAATATAATAATACGATTAAATTTTATATTATAAATAATTAAATAATTAAAATTAAAATAACTTTAAACTTTTTTAATTTAAAGCTTTAAATAATTTAAATTTAATATAATTAAAAAATTAAAAAAAACGAACTTATATTAATAAATTTTAAACTTTATATTAATTTTTAATTTTTTTTATTAATTATAATAACATTTATTAATTAATAATATTATTTATTTATATAATACGTTTATATATTTTAATACGTTTTTATTAATTTTATAATATATTTATTAATGTTATTATAAAAAAAATTAAAAAAATATAATATTAAATATAATATAATTAATTTTTATTTATTTAAATTATTTAGTTTAATTTTAATTTTAAATATATATAATATTAAAAATGTTAATATTTTAAATTATATTAAGTTTTTTATATTTTAAAAACATTAATATTTAAATTAAAAAATGTAAAGGCTTAATGTATTAAAATAAATAAAAATGTTATTTTTAAGTTTTAATTTAAGAATAAGCTTAATGAAGTTATAATAATATAATATATGCTAAATGTATAATTAAATTTTAAGAATAAAAACAGTAAAAGTAAAATAAAAGTACTTTTTTATAATATAATAAGAACACCTTTTCGTAATGTAATAATATCTCTTTTTAATAAAAAATATTAACTTTAATTAACATTTTATAATATAAATAACTGCTTACGTTTTTTTAACGGGGGTAAACTTTTTAATTTTACTTATATATTTATTTATAAAATATATATAACTTTTTAAACAATTATTTTATTTACTTTTAATATTACTTTTAATTTTTATAATGTTAATAAGTAAGTTTAATTATATTTATTAATTAATTAAATTACATTTTACATTAATATTTCTTTTAAATATTATTAATTAAAACTAGTATAATATCCCTTCTATTTAATAAAATATTTAATGTTTAATTTACTTTAATAATTAACTTATTAATTAACTAAAGCTTTTATTTTATAAAACTATTATTTTTCATTATTATTTTAAATAATAACGCGTTTAAATTATAATACTTATTTATTAAAAAAATTTTAACCTTATAAAATTTAATATATATATTAAACCGAGAAAACTTTATATATTTTTTAGCTTATAAATATATTTAACTTATAAATAAAATCGTTAACTCGTTTAATAATAATTAAAAATTCCACTCGTTATATTAATTATTTTTTTAACGGTTTTTTTAAAAGATTATACCTTTTATATAACCTTAAATAAATTATATCCACCACGTAAAAATTTATTAACTTATACTTTTTATTATATTTAACCTTCGTATTTACCGTAATAAAATTAATAATTACTTTCACTTTTTTTTAATACACCGTTTTTATAATTATTAAATTTATTACATTCATTAATACTTTTAAAATTAATAAAATACTTTAAAATTTAAACCTTAAAATAATTTCATTTAAAGATTTTTTTAAAATATTAAAATATTTATTATTTAAATTATATTATAAAATAAAAATAATATTTATTTATAAAACATTATTTATTAATATATAAAAATAAATTACTAATTTAACGTTTTAATTTTTCCATTTTATTTATTCATTTATTTAAAAATAATAAGCTATAAATATTATTAATTTAATATTTAATTTTATAAATATTATTTACTAAAATTTTAATATAAATTTAAGGTTTTTATTTAATATTACTTTTTATAATAAACCTTAATTTATAATTATTAAAACCTTTAAAATTTAAAAAGTTTAATTTTTCATTATATACGTAATATACTTAAATATTAATATATATTTTTTATTAAACTTATATATTATTATTATTAACACGTTATAAATTATATAACCTTTTATCGTTTAAAATATATTCTTTAATAATACATTTAATAATTTAACTATAAAATCCTATAATATTATATAATATAATATAATTAAAAAATTTATTATTTTAAGTTCTTTATATAATTTAAACTTATTAATAATATTCTTTTAATATTATAAGTAATATATTATATATTTCCACGCTTTTTTATTAAAACTTTAAATAAAATAATTTTTTAAGTTTTAAATTATCCGTTATAAATTAAAATAATAAGTTTTATTATATATTATTTTAAAAAGCTTTTATAAGTAAAAAAGTGGGATTATTAAATAAGATTTTCCCGTTTTATTAATATAATACATTAAACCATTTTTAAAATTATATTAATAATTTATTATAATATTTTTATTAACTTTTTTAACTTTAATAAAAATACTTTACAGCTTATAAAATTATTTATCTTTATTATATTCTTTTATTACTTTTTTTTTAAGTTAAAGTTTATTATTAATTTTATTATATAATATTTTAAATTGTTTATAATATTATTTAATATAAAATAAAACTTGTTTTTTTTATTAGTTATATTTACTTTTAAGTTTATAATTAACAACCTTAATAAAGCGTTAAAAATTAAATTAGTTTTTTTTAAAATATAATAAACCTTTAAATTAAATTATAAAAAATAATTTAACGTAACCATTAATTTTAAGTTTTTTCGATTAAAATTTTTAATCTATAAGATTTTTTAAATAATAATATCCTTTATTATTAAATAATTTATAAAAGTAATAATTCACTTTTTATAAAATTAAAAAAAAACTTTATAATTTTAATAAAACCACATTAAATAAATTATTTCCATTTTTATTACATTATATTAACACTTTATTTTTATAAACACTTTAAAAAAATATATAATTAATTTAATTTAATTTAAATTAATTAACCTTTCATTTTATAATTATAAAAAATAAAACATTATAATATTAAATCCTTTTTTTTTAATATATTAATTTTAAAAAATATAATTTATGAATAGTATTAATAGTATAATAAGCTTAAATTTAACAGTTCGTTTTATAATAATTAAAAAAATTTAAACTCCTTAAATGTCGGGTTAAATTTCGTCCTTTTAATATACTTTTTTTTACTAAAAGTTATAGCTAAAATCGCATTTTACTTTTTTCCTACCGCAAATAATATAGTTTTATAATTTTATAATAATTCGATTTTTTATTAATACTATAATATATACTTACATAAAAACTTAATTATATTTATATATATTTTAAAATCGCTAAAAATAATTAACATTTTAATTTTAATAATAACCTTTATTTTATTTTTAATAATATTAATACCCTTACCATTTATAATAAAACTAAAAAATTTCATTAATAAAAATCTTAAAAAAAATTTATAAAGGAATAAAGTGAGGCTTATATTATTAAAAATGTTAAAAACCTTTTTAAAATAATTAATATAATCCTTTTTTATATTATTAAATATTATTACATCGTTAATATACCTTTTTATAAAGTTTTAACAATCTTTAAAACGATAGTTTATAAATTTTTAAACATATATTAAAGAGTTTTTAAAACTTATTAAAGCTACATTTAATATTTCTAAGCCTTTTAAAAAAATCACTGTTATTTTCTTTTTCTTTTTAACTATAATTAATAATTAATAGAAAAATAATAACGTATTTACCACGTTAAAAAATTAATAACCTTTTATAACATTAATAATTTCCTTTTAATAAAATAATAAATAAATGTTAACAAAAATATATACATTAAAAAACCTTAAATTAATAACAACCCTTCTTTTACGTTTTTTATTTACCATTTATTATATAATAAAATAAAGGTAATTAAATAAAATAAACTTTATTATTTAATTCATTTATTTTATTTTATATATTAACTTAAATATTACGTTAAAAATTTTCTATTTTTAACATTTAAAAAGTATATTTACTTTAACTTATATTACTTTTATTAATTATTTATAAAATTTATTATCATTTTTTCCTTTTTTAAAAAATTAATAATACTTTAATCGAATTAAATTTTATATTTCTTTATTATCTTTTTAAATTATTACTTAAATTAATTATCTAAGTTATTATAATATATATTATTTTTAATTAAAATTTTTAAAATATTATTTAATTATATAACTTTAAAAGTTAATATAATATTTTTTACAGCTTTTTTTTTTAATATATTTTATTTACTGTTACTTGTTTATAATATAATAATAATTTTATTATTTATATTAAACTTTTAAAATATAAAAGTTTCGTTAATTACATTTAAATTTATTTTATTAAATATTATTTAAACTAAGTTAATTTCTTCCTATATAATTAAAATATACACCTTTACATTTACTTTAATTATAAAACTAACGTTTAATTTTTATTAAAACATAAAATTAATATTAATATTATTAAAAAAAACAATACTTTTCATTAATTTAAAATTATATAAACTAATTAAAACAGCCTTATAATTAAATATAAATTAATAATTAATATTAATTAATAAAAGTTTATATATTATAAGGATTATAATTATTATCTTAAATAATATTATATTTCGTTTTATTATTAAAACTAACATTTTTAAGAACTTTTCTTTTTAATATATAATATATATAATTAAAATAATAACATTTAAAACTACCATTATAATTATTTTTATTTATAAAAAATTAATTATAATATTTATTAAATATATAAACTTATTCCTTAATAAAAAATTTAGTTTTAAACTTACCTTATAAATTTAAACTTTAATTTTAATTTTAATTAACTTTTTCCATCCTTAATAATTTATTATAAAAAAGGTT